>JAHLJT010005437.1:39270904-39312311 GCA_031308135.1 Acheta domesticus | reverse complement strand
CTTACGCTTCGGTTACCAAAACACAAAGGGAATAATTTTGAAATACCTAATTTCTATTGAATGAACCAGAATTTATATATGCACGTAACGACATGAAGTGTCGTACGTCTCTTTTTTATTTTTAGACATTTTTCATCAATCTCTTACAAGCATTATCATATTATTTACTTGACAATTAAGTTTGCCTATTGGTGGCCATCTACTAATTATTACAATTTTAAATTTTAATTATTGCTTTAACCAAATTTGTAATTACTCTTAGGGCTTGAACATCAAAATTTAACTGTTTTATGTCTTTCTCAAATTCGGGCTTCGCGGAAATACTTCCTTGTCCTTTCGGCGTCAGCACACTTGGCAGTTGAATACCAGTTCAGCTTCAGAGCACCCTATCTTCTCCTGGATTCCGGTGTCCGCTTCAATCCACACTCGTTAATTAATTATTCTAAGAAAACTTCCTACAATCCCGATACTCCTGAATTTTAACTATGTAGTTCTTGCACCGAGTTCCAATCTCAAAATTAAATCTTAAAGATGACGATTACTGTTTGTACATCTTGATCCTATTACGCGCCAATCTCGAGAAACTATAACTTTCAAGTACACAGTCCGACATCCCATCGCTACCAGATCCTGACACGAAGTGTTGTAAATATTCCAAAAATTTCTATCTCCGTTCTTCTTTTCAAAAGCCTCTTGTTTCTATTCTTGTGCTTGTCCTTCTCACGTTTATAATCTCTATTTATTGCTAATCCATCAATAAATGACTAATCTCTTCTTGTCAACAATGTTCCTATTTCTTTATGCTATATTTCGTGATAATTTATTAATAAAACAATTTTCCCCAATCTCCAATTAAATATATATCATTTTCTCATATTTATACGTATTATTTCTCACATCAAATTACGTACTGAAGTGCACGAAAATTGAGGGTTTTTCCGATGTACTTCAATATTATAATTTTGTTTTCCAATTACTTACATATATATCTTCGTAATCTGGTGCAATGGAGTGCGTACTTCTGTCGCAGCTATCAAATGCAACGATTATTAACTCATCTTGACGGCGATGTGTCACATTGTGGTTCGTGACGGAGCTTTCGTTATTTTTTTTCGCAAAAGTGAACAGCAATAGAAATCGTCCATTAGATGGTCCTTGGGACGGTGTTTCATCATACAGACAAGAACCAACCACCGTAATGAAAAACAAAACAAACTCCAGATGGCGATCCATGTCTAAAATATCACTGCACCCGATTCATTGACAACTTCTGGACACGTTTTCTGACGATTTGCGTGTTTCTGGTCAAAAATAATTAGAACTCAACAGCAAAACTTGAATTTTCTTTCAAAACCAACACTCTTGCCTTCTGAAGTGTATTCGTCACTTGTTCTCCTATTGATGAAATTACCGAGGCACGTTCTACTCACGCCTCGCCTGACGTTCTATCAAACTGGAATCAATAGACGTGATACGACACGATGTCTCGATGAAGGTCGCAACAACTCTTTCAATATTCGTAGCGCAATGTTTAATACACGTGAACCCTCTCCATGAAGAGTGACTCGATCCCTGAAAAACCCTACGCGTCAGGGCAACTTTGCCAAGAGGTAGCTGGGGGATCCAAAATAAGCGTAATCAAACGCGAGCGGTATGTTCATGCGAAAAAAAGCTCAAAATATAACTATTGATTGTTTGCCTTCCTATTATTGGTATTTATCAGGAAATAGGCGCCACCTGGCACCATCTCTCCGTAAAGGCAAATAGAGAAATAAGGAGAAATTTGACTGGTCAGTGAACCTAGAAGGGGAGGGGTAGCTGGGAAACCTTGCCCATGGCCACGAATATTTTTTCATTAAGAATAAATGAAATGTATTTACTTCTATTTTAAACTAGTGGTGCTTCAACAGCACTTACTTTCCCGTATTAGAGGAAACAGCTAAGTAGTACTGTAATACTGCACTTTATGCGCTACTAACATCTTCGCTTGGAACTCGCTATTTCCATTGCAGTGTTGTCAGAACTATGTGAATTCTACAACTTCACAAAAATAGAATGCAAAAGTTTTGTAACCCTGTATTGGAAAAGAAGCCTGATACCTTGGAAATATAGAAATGCCTTCCATTGGGCCATGATTACGGAAGAGTATTTTAAAACCATGCAACAAATTCTCTACTCACTACAAATGGTACAGCATTTGGTGCAAAACTAAATATTTGAATGCAAATATCAACATAAATTAGACAATTATAACTCCTTTTCATACAGCTCCATTAGGTCACAACAATGACACTAATTCACAGATATTCGCGAGCGCAAAGTGAATTCCATTGTTGCAGACCCTGCATTGTCGCTATTCTGAGAGCTATTAATTCTTTTTACTTATTTCAAATATTTCAAAATAGACAATTTCTAAATATTAATGTGTAAGTCTATAACAAAGTTGGAATGTAAGAAACGAAGAAAGAAATAATATACAAAACTGCACATTCTAATATACGACGCATCCAGCTGTCCGAAGCGCAGTAAATTTACAGCGGCCTATTACGTTTGTCACAAACTTAAAGAAAAACTACTCGTATTTTGAAAAAATTAAGCATGACGGTATTTATTTTATTTATTTATTTGTCAATATTCGGAATTGCCACATACTCTTTCTTGCCAGCTACCATCTATCATTACATTACATCCAATCATCCATCCATCCATCCATCCATCATTACATCCAAAAGTACATTTTTTTGTCATTTTCTTAATTTTTCGGTTTCCTATTGGTAGAACAGAAACATTAATTTTAGAATATTAAAGAACACAAAAACCTACCCGTAAATGACAATTTTCTTTTAAAAATTATGTGCCGTTTAAGAGAAAATGGCGTTTTAGCACTACTAAAAATGCGAAATTTGAAGCTCATTTTCACAGAAAATTTTTTGAGTTTTCAAAATACTTTATTTGAGTTACTCGAAGCACTTACACTCATAAATATAATCATCTTTACAAATTGCGGATAATGTGCATATTAAGGTGTGAGAGATCTTTCAAAAAATGTACATTTATATAATTTTTGAAAAAAACAAAAAAACTCAAAATAAACTTCACGCTATACTAATGAGTGTAATTAGCACTATCCGTTACAAAAGTTTCAAGAAAAAAACTGCAGCCATTTACGAGAAAATGACGTTTGAGCATTTCTGAAAATGCCGAAATTTGAGCTAATTTTCACAGAAAACGGTAGTGTTTTCGAGAAACTTTACTTTACATATTTAAAGCATATATACTCGTAAATATAATAATGTAGAAAAATCGCCGATAGTGTAAATATTAACGACGTGAGAGACAAGTAAAAAAATTTACATTTTTGTAATTTTTGAAAAACCAACCGATAGACCAAAATGGCTTTTATGTCATTGATAGAGTACATTTACCACTATCCCTACCAAAAGTTTAAAGAAAAAATTTGGAGCCGTTTTGAGAAATGTTGTTTTTGTAATTTTTTCAAATTGCACATATTGCACGCAATATTGCACGAAAACTACCAAAATTGTGAAAAACATTTACATGACCTTTATTAACGAACTCAATATGCAGAACAAATTTTATTTGAAGAAAAAATCTCTATCTTCAATTTTGTAGTTGGAGAAAGACGCCGAAAAAATTCAAACTTTCACAATTTTCGAAAATTCAGAGCTGTACGTGAAAATCGGACCTATGCCATGTTAAAAAGTGTATTTTCTTCTATTCATACAAGTAATTTAAAGAAAAAATTTGGAGCCGTTTTTGAGAAGTGTTGAAAATCCCCGGGTGGCTTTATATAAAGTACCCCCAAATTTTAAAGAATCTTTTTCAAAATCACAAAGCTTCGACTAGAATCAGTTCGACTGGGGAATATCAATTTGAAGAAAATCGACCGAACGGTTTAGGCGCTAGCGTTGACCACGGACGGACGAACGGACAGACGGACAGACGGACGGAATGCCGTCAATCGATTTTTAAGTATAAAAAAGCAACAAATCATGGATTTTGACCACACCACGTTTTAGGGGATTTTTTTTTCTTAATTTAGCAACTGGTTTTATCCACTTATTCGTTTTCACGGCCCGGCAATTAATTTTTTATCGCCGAAAATATGCCATTTTCTCGCGCAGCATTACATAACTTTCCCTATACTACGTATATCACTCCGTGTATACCTACGTATACGGGAAAGTAAAAAACAGTACATATTTGCACTGTTTAAAATAATTAAATAAAAAAATACTGTTTAAAATTTAAAATACTGAACAAATTTGACTGGGCAGTGAACCTGGAAGGGGAGGGGGTAGCTGGGAGACCTTGCCCAAGGCAACGAACATTTTTTCATTAAGAATAAATAAAATGTGTTTACTTCTATTTTAAAAAAACTTTACATAGGACGTGCTGTGTGCGCGCCGACTACTTAAACGGCGCGCGGTAGCATAACTCAAAGACTCGGTCAAGAGGGCGCAGCACAAACGCGCTGCGCACTGACCATAACGTAAAACTCGATTTCCCATTGGCCTACCGGGGTATAAAAGCCCGGTGGACAACGGGTCAGTTGAAGTCAGCTACCAGTCGTCTACCTGCCAGCTACGAATGTGCAACGCGTCTGCGAGAGACCAACGGAGGGCCAGCACCCAGCAATCCGCTAGTACGAGCCAACCGACCGAGTCTACCGACTCGTCACGCCGAGGCAACAGCGATCTACAACGCCACTGCCTCGCCGCCCCGGGCGCCGGCCCCGCCGCCGCCACGACGCTCTGCTAGCGACGCATCCACTCACCGGCCTCTCTACTGCCGAAGCGGACGGCCCCGCTGCCGTCGCCACGTTCGGCTAGCAACGTTTCCGCCTGGCATCGCCCAACGGCCTCACGCTGTCGCGGGTTCTACCTGGCCCCCGCGCTGCAGCCTCTCGGCACCTGGCGACGGCTCCGCCGCCGCCAACGACTCTCCACCGGCGACACTACCTGCTCGCCGCGGGCCGTTTTCACGGCCCCCACACTACCACTCACCACGGCCGTCGGCCGTAAAACAGAGCCTTCGGCTCACCCAGCTCGCCTACCGGCGGACCAATTGTATATTTATGTTGTGAAAAATAAATGTTGTGAGAAACGGAGTTTTTCTTTTGATTGCAAAGACACAACAGGACGTTACGTCTTTTGCGCGGAGAAATGAACCCTTTTTATTTATTGGACAGGTAAGGGCGGCGTAAATTTTGTTCAGTGCATTTACTGTCCCAGGTACCTTGTTCTCGCCCCTGGTGCTTCAACAGCACACACTTTCTCTAGTCATTTCTTACGGTTATCTATTGCTTTGTATCGAACTAATCGTTCTGCCACCTCTTCAGATACTCACTACAGCAAAGCAAGCGCAGGGGATTTGACTTGAAGAATTGAATACATAGAAATTTAAAAACTTCTCAACATTTTTGTATAAATACTATCCCAAAATGTTAGATTCCTTCAGCAATTCCCCTTCACCTAAGTGAGTAGAATCCGCAACGCAGAAGACTGAGAGAACAGTTATCCAGAGAATTTTTCGACCCCCACAGACAAAGCGATTAGTCTTTCCTCATTTATCTATTATGTAACCCCAATTATCTAAACCATATTTTTGTATACTATGTTTCATACAATGTCTTGTAAATATTCTATGCCTACTGTGTTTGTTATACGCGGCAGCAGAGGACCAAAGGCCAATGCTTGAATAAATGAAATAAAACAAAAGCACTGATTTACTGTCAGCGAACAAATCATCAGCACTTCCGCTTATAACCGGGTCTGCTCTAGAATCTCTGACATTTTGACGCAAATATTCCTTATTTACAATAATTTGATTCTCAAAAAAATATATTGTTTTGAAACTATGCCCAGCTGATATTGAATTCAACTATAAATTTTCCAGTACATATACTTTAAAACTCTGTAACGATTTTCAAAGAGGAATCATACGACTTTCTTTGAAAACTCTGTCACGCAATGGACGTCGGCAGCCCTGTGTTTTGACCTTAATCCAAGACGTGACTCTTCTATTGTATTTCACAAAATCAACATGTCTTCCTAGAGAATCAAACGCAGGATTCTTTCAATCGCACTAAATATTAAAAGCAGCACAGAATTGTGAATACATTCCGAGAAAAACACACATTTAAAAATCCATCAAGCTCTATACAAGGGAATCTAAAACAAATATAAAGATGTGGAAGTCTTTACAAATGTTTCACCAACAAGAAATAGCTCCGTGCTGTGCTGTGATGGTTGATATCAGCATACAGCATATCAAACTTAGTGAGTTTTATTCTATTGAGAAGCCTCTACGACACAGAATTGAATAATATATTAATAACAGCTGAAGGACCTCGCGTTGCTGGGGTACTTATCACTATAAGGTATTAGTCAGGAAGAGGCATTCCCTCAATTTCCGGCGTGCCGCGGAGGCTACTTGTGTCTATTCTATTGTCTTCCCAACCTCTCTCTGTTTGGCTCCTACTTGGAAATACTAGGTCTTCCTCGTTTTCTCACCGAAAATGTTTATATTTTTAATGTGGAATCCTGGCTCCAAACTTCACTAACTTTATAACTAAAAAACTCAAAATGTAATCAACAAAGGAAATGCATTCACTCACATATTATTTTTGTGAAATTAGGTATTAAGGTCTCCTGTATTATTTCAGTAGTATACCTTTCCGTTGCGGGTCTCACACGCAACAATGTCTATAAATGAGATGTCTGAAGAAAGAGAATTTCACGGAGACGTGACGAATTGCACTTGGACTTTCAAAATATGAAGGATTAGTTTAAGAAATCATATCTTAATATTCAAGTCAAATACAACCCGCAACACTTGCCAAAGTTTTCGTCAAGTAACTCCTAAACAAAGCGTTTTAGGGCCTCCCGCATCATTATCTATAAGATGAGACATTTATCGACATGCAAATAAGTTTTTGGTTCCGCGCTTCAATACTATCAAGTCCACCTCAATATTTCAGCCCTTGATGCTGGTAACCATTTTTGTGACAACACGCTTAGAAGGATTATATTCCTCAATCTTATATTTACGCTTTCTGTATACCCCGTCGTTTGTGCAGTCTGACGAGGTTTATTTGCATAATCATTAATTCAAGATTTGCTCTCCGGCAACAACTAGAAATACTATTATAGTTGCTTGATACCTATGAAGATTGTTTCTTATGCGTGTAGTGAAACTATTCAATTAACGTTTTGCCGTGGTCTGTATGTTCTGTGTACTTAATTATGGAGGGATGTAGGTGTACAGTGAATAGTGAAGACTGTGTGTGTGTGTTTTATCTGTACCAATATTATCGTTATCATTCGATGAAATTTTCAAGTCATCGGGTTCAGACTCGTAGCTTTCTCAAAACTAAAAAGCTAATGTTTTTTGACTACCACGAAAAGCTAAAAACTAACGTACAAAGAATATTGAATAATTACTTCATGTGGTGTCTTTAACCCATTAATGCCCAGCGTACCATATATGATACCATAACCTCTTTTCATAACCGTGATTCAACCTCTTCTTGAGCTCTCTTCACGTAAGCAGAAAACAATATTTCGTTTGCGTGTTGCCTCCTACACTTACCTTGGTCTTCAGTTTGTGAGTTACATTTAATGCAAAACTTGCTGCCTCTCTCTTGCTTCAACGAAATATTCCCACCCCCTTACTTTCACATAAGTTGTCTGTCTTCCGTCTTCCAACGTTTTATCATAAATAGTCCACTCCCTGCCGAGTATTATGCACCACTGCAAATATTACAGATTTATATTATTTTACAATGTGTTCGTGATGTGATGTGTTACGAGTATAGACAATTGACTGCCGATGTCGCGACAGCGCATAAGGCTGAGTGATCGCTGAAGAGTCAGCCACGCGCTGATGCATGGTGTAGAATGATAATTCATGTACAGTAACGAGCCGGCGCATGTCATACTTCGTGGAAGAATATACAAGTTATAGATTTCCACAATTCGCTGCTAGGATCTGGTAGAGACTATGCACATCTGTCAATGTAACCCATCTCTACACACTCGGAGGTAAAGATTTTAAAAGAAAATGATTTATCATTTTCTCCTTAGACAATTACATAAATATCGGCTAATCACTAACATAGAAATCTGGTTTCCACGTTAGTAATTGTCTAGTAATGAGATAACTATTATTCGTAATTGAGAAATCAAAAGTCACATTTTTTTAATACAGACCATACAACGCAACAGGATATAATCGGCGTGGTCCCCAGATTTCTTACCTCGTTTTATTCTATAAAGATAATCTATTTCTTTTTTAACATGCAGTTTGCATTTCCAAACAGCTATAAATTATCAGGTGCAACACCGTCTCCTGTAATATTTCAGTAGTATACCTTTGCGTTCCGTCTCTCACACGCAACCAATCTTTATAAATGAGGGCTCTAAAGAAAGAGAATTTCACGGAGACATGATGAATTCCCACTTTCACTTTGGAAATACGAAGGATTTGTTTAAAGAAACGCATCCAGCTACACTTGCCAAATTTTTCGTCAAATAACGTCTAAACAAAGCGTTTTAAGGCCTTAATAACTAAAATTTGCAGGACAAAGGCCTCAAAGAAACGTTTTTCACACCATATTCCCCAAGATGAGACATTCCCCGACCTATTCAATTAACTTTTCGGTTCCACGCTTCAATACAATCAAGACCACCTCAATACTTCAGCACATCCTGCTGGTAGGAATTATTGTGGCGACAATAATTCGCTTAGAACGCTTAGATTCGACAATCTTTATTTACGCTTTCTGTTAACACAGTATTACTCGTTCACTTTACATTTGCAGACGGAGTGCTGCGATCTGTTTACATGAGGTCACCGCCGACTGAATGAGAAACGCGCGTCTGCAGTAGATACTGACCGTTTAATATGATATAGATGGCGGTGAGCAGCACACACAACCCCGGTGGGCCAAGAACCTAACCATTAAGCAGTAGATAAGTGCAAAGAAGAATTAAAAATATTGTACATGAATGTTGTGAATAGCGTGTGTTGTGATCTATTTTATTGTAGATTTCCTTAATCATTTAATGGCGCGTCTCCAGCTCACTGTCAGAAAGGCATAATTCGTCAGCTGTGTCCGTAGCGCTAGTGCTGCCTTTCGAGACAGCTGATTGGTCAGTTGCTGATTGACGTAGGGACCATTCGTGTATTCTCGGTTGTGTGTTCGGGCCTTCACTTTCAAAACAACATTAGTTCCTAATTCTACCGTCTGCAAATGTAAAGTGGGACGAGTAATAAACACGATGATCACTACTTTTCTGAACTGCCCATTGCGTCCTAAGTAAGCGTTACTCTTCTATAACATTCTTCATCTTACACGCCTCCTTCTTTTCGTACAGCCACTTCATTTTAATATATATTCTCCGTTTTGAACAGCTACCTCGTCATTTGCAACTTTTTCATTTTCTTCTTTGTGTTTCTTTCCCCGTTATTTTGTTTTTATTTTTACCTTTTGGTGAACTACTACATGGTGTTGACAAAGTATTGTAATGCTTCAGCACATAATGGAGATTTTTCCACAGGAAATCTGATTTTGTGAGTGCCTGACACCGAGCAATTGAGAAATTCATATTCCTGTGGATAGAAAATAACAACCTCCAACAATAAAAATGAAAACCTCCAACGGTAGCAGCTAAACCATAGGTAATATTTTCACCAAAATTAATACCCCGCGGTCGATTTGGCTGCCATTTGTATCTCGAAAATATATTTTGATTTTTCACGGTACATTAGTCTTAACATTCAAAATTGTTTAAACGATGGTTCCAAATTTTGTATATATTTTTTTCTCGCATCAAGCAAGGAACTTAGAAATCTTTTGAATACCGGAAAATTGCATAACTTTTATTTTGCGTTTCATACTACAATATTGAGGATAAATATTTAACCTGAAAATTTGTTCGTAGGTGCTACCTCTTTAAAAATAGTGATGTACATTTTTTCTATAATCTAAATAGTTATTTTTACGTAAAATAAAGGAATATTAAAAACACAGCGCAATTTTTAACACATTTGTAGAATTTGTGCCAAATGCTCAGAATAACATGACAAATGATATTCTGACCATAACATGTCTTTTTGTTTTGTTTTTTTTTAAATCTAAAAATTACGTCACTCTACAATTTAAAATAGGTCTCACTTTGTTATTGTTTACATTATAGACTTTTTACAATAAACGTTTTGTTATCATTTTCTTTCTCCTCGTCTTGGCCATTTTCGTCTTCTGTGTAATACTCTTGAATGTAATTAATTACATTAGTAATTACCTATATTAGTAACATTAGTAATTACTTACAGTTAGTAATACTAACAAAGTACATCTGACACTTAGTTGATAAGTTACAGTACGAAAGATAGATGAACATTTCTGTGAATTTTGGGAAACTTGATAGATTCTTTGCGCATCCGATACAAACACTGAATAGAAATATTCATTCGGAAGACTGAGTACCAAAACATATTATTACGTTTAAATTTATAGATTATTACTTCACAGGAAAAGAAAGTACCCCTGGTGGGACTCGAACCCACAATCACCGGCTTAGGAGACCGATGCCTTATCCATTAGGCCACAGTGGCTCGTCTGCTCTGTTTCTCATCTCCCGTGAAATTACTGTTCCTCATCAGTAAATCAAAAAGTACCCGAGGAGGGACTCGGAGCTTTTTTCATGAGGCTGTAGGGCAGACCTGCACAGCATTTTGCACTTTCACTGACCTCAGGAGCTGCGTGCGGGCAACTCGGGTGCAAATGAGAAAATCGATGAAGGGTGGGGATGAGACCCAATCTAGGAGTGGGGACCACCGATCAGAATGCGCAATTCGAAGATAGCGCGTAAATTTAAAGAGCAATCGGCAAGAACATGACGGTCATATACAGTTGAAGTAATATTGTCTTTTGTATTATATTGCAAATGTTTGTTCTCGGTATATGACAGGGCGAAATATGAAACTACAACGAATTATACATATTAGATTTCGACACAAAGTATTATAATTGCTTGTAGGGCTGATAATGTAATTCGATTTGCTACGATGTCATCACAAATTTAGTGTTGTGCTAAACACAAAATTTTGATACTGAATTGTTTTGGTTTGATGATGACAGCAATAAACTATTTTTTATTAACTATGTTTAATTGAATAAGACGGTTCTCTCAAAGCAAAAACATATTGTTCTTAAAAAAATCATGATTATTTTATGTTCTAATTTCTGACAAGAGAGTAGAGTCATGTACGAGGTCTAATAAAAATATAAAGCCCTTTGCATTCTATTTAGCCTATATCCATGATTATCTTATGATTGTCCGTAACATATCGTCACAAAAGTTTGCTCGTTGGCCTCTTGTATTCAGTTTCGTAATGGGGGAAAATGGTCACAAATGTGCTATTAAACATTACCCTTCTTGGAATTGCCACATATTTTATTTTATGTCAATCTTGATGTGAGAGATTGCTCTCATGATTTTGTTCATTTTTCTATGATTTGGAGATTATAACATTCCTGGTGAACAATCAATTATTAAACTGCAATTTTGTGTTAGAATTAAATAATATTTTTGTCTTATATATAAGCATATATTTTAAAGCTATTGCTTTAAAATATTGCTTAAGAGTCACAATGAGCATGTTATTTTCTTTAAAAATATTAGAAAATAAAAATTCATACAATGGTGGATACAAAGGCGGATATACAGTAGTGCACAGAACGTAAACAGTGAATTATGACCCTGGTAACTTGAAATACTAGACATAATCCATTTAAACAAATGGGCATTTAATTTTGAAGCATGGATCATTATTAGACGCCCAGGTATTCAATCTACGCGCCGCGTCGTGCTACGTCAGACTTCTCCCCTCCCGCAAAGCTTCCTACTCCCCACTACTTGCACTTTCGGCGCTGCCACGGGCAGTCGACCGGCTCCCAAGTGCAGAATGCCCGCGGGAGCAGGCGTTGTGCAGGTCTGCTGTAGGGTCTCGCCAAGAAGACAAAGATTCCCAGAAGGGACGTGTTATCCCAGGGGCTTCTTGCATACTCTTTTATTTAGTAATTATCTGTTTCAATGGAGAAAAAAATCTGCATCTCTGGTGGGGGGTTCTAACTCGTAATCCGGTTTTATAAAAGCAATGTATTACCAACGGAAACTTGAACGTTTTGCGTGCTGTCATTAATGTTAAGTGTACAGACGTTATCAAATTATTAGACTAAAGACTAAAGAGTTCGCATGTGTGAATTTATTTTCATACATAGGAATTATATTTAATTTGTAGTGAACATTCATTTTCTATTTATGTGCATTCTGATTCTCCCTGGCATATTTTTATCAATGCTTTACATTGCATTTTGATGTCCGGATCGTATTACAATGTTTCCTTCAATTTTTCTACCAGACCTTCAAGTGTTGTTATCTTACTTTTCGTTCGTTTCTTTTTATCTATTGCCCAAATATATTCAATTTGGTTCATATCTGGACTGTTAGCAGGCCATTGCAGCACAGATTGTTTAATTGTTCAATGGTGATAACTGAGACACTGTCCACATTGTGTAGTAAACGAATTAAATATCTGTTGTACCAACACCAGTTGTACATGAAACACAATCAAAAGTAGCAGACGTCGTTATGTGTGATTTTCAAAACAATAGGAATGCTGTCAGACGAGTTTAACATGAGTTTCCCCCAAAAAACCTTTAGCCTAATAATTTGCACACCACTGTATAATGTAGTAAAATCACTGGTGGGAACTCGATCCAACAATATCCGGTTTACTATACCGATACTTCTTCCAAAGGGGCTTTTTTGTGTGTATTACTTAATAACTCGTAATTATTTGTTTATTACTCGAATAAAATATTGTACCTTTAGTTACACTCGATCCCATAATCACCGTTTGATTGATCTTTGCTTTTAATTCGACCAAAGGAACTTTTATTCTGTGCATGGTCATTAAATTATAAGTGATATTTACAACTTGCCAATAGAATAAAAATTGTGGAATACAAATTCACAATCCAGTTTTTCGGAGGTTGATGTCCTAACCGTGGTGCCATTGTTTAGCCTAATTGTCTTGCTAACAATTTAAAAGGGTATTTCTTAAAAGTAAATTGTAAGTTGACTTCTGAAAAATAATATTCAATTATTTCACAAGTAAATTAGAGAAATATGGGACCCTTGGTTTAAGATTGTAGCTATTGGAATTAAATTTTCAAATAAATGTTTTAACAGAATCTAATAAAAACATTACATTGATTTAATTTGTCTTGTCTGATAGTCATATGTTTACTGCATTTGATAGAAATCTGGTTTACCGACGTAATTTTCTCAGAATGCTTGATAATTTTTATCATCAAGTCTTCTAACGTATTTCACAAAAATGTCTCTCTGTTGTTTGTTTTGGACAAGGGGATTATTTTTCCCCTTGCACAGAAACACACTAAGATTCAAATTAAAACAGAATTACTTACATTCAATAATGAAATAAAAAATCTATTTTAGAAATATTGAAAGGTACAAAAATTATTATGAAGTAATAACACGTAATAGTTGAATATTTCCTAGAAATTCTCATACGACTTCGCGACCTGAGAATTGATGTAGAAAATTCCAATGCACAAGTGTTTTCTAATAAGTCTACTCTTCAAATGGAATTATGTCCACATTGATTCAGAATCCTTCGAATATTAATCATAATCACATTAATGAATATCGGGCTTCCACTGAACACAACGTATGACAGACACATGGCGCGTTACAATAGTATGCCCGTGCGGATGTGGTGAGAAAACGCGGTAAATTAACGACAAAAATGCGGAAAAATTGTAGATAAATTTTGCATGTACTTCTCCCTGATTTCTGCATACAAGATACTTAACGATGTTGATGTTAATTTTACAAATAAATCACGTATATCTCCGAAAGAAAAAAACAGAGATAGTATAAAATAAACGTTGTAAGAGAATTGGATAATGAAAAATTTAAAGGAATATTCTCTGGTATACTGTCACTAAACATACTCCGTACTTGAGAAGTGACAACCGATACAGATTTAAAATAGTAAATAAAATATTTAAAATATGAATTGCATAGTTGTCTACTGTCGTTTTGTGTAGATCTTCGCTAATTTCGACAAATACTGAAGGGACAAGATATTTGTCGAAATTACCCAGAACTCACCACGTGGAGGTGTCTACACATCGAGTTCCCCCTTGCCCTCCCAACCACCCAACCTTACGAGGGCAAGCTAGCCAGATAAACGGCAGCAGTAAGAAGCAAGGCCAAATTGCTTGTTCCACCAGCAGGTGGTGTTCTGATCGAGGACATTCGGTTTGTCATATCCGGAGGTGTTAGCGTCACAATCGGGTAGTTCAGTGATGGTCACTTTCGGTGGAGCGATCTCTTCCCAGGACGGGTTGAGGACGAACGCCTTCGGCTGGGCGCCGAACGTGAAGGGCGGAATGGGCAGCCTCTTGAACCCATCGCAGGGCAGCTGGGCGCAGAGGCAGAAGCTCGGGATCGGAGGTCGCTCAATCAAGTAGACGAACCTGCACGAAGAGAGAATGAACGATTACATAAGTTGCTTGTTCGTAAGCTGATGTACCCTACGAGTATCAAAGCACTGAGAATATTCTTGTGGAGTAAAAACAAGAACATTATTGTGGAATGTGATTTGGGAACTGGTTATTAAAATTAGTTATTGAGATAAGAAAAATATTGTTTTAACTACTGACTTCTTGAGAATAAAGTATGATGAAAAGAAAAAATTTAAAATATATTGAAGATATATGAGTGACATATTTTCTTTTAACTCACAGCTCGTCTGCCATGTCAAATCCGGGTAGAGGCACAGAGAACAGCAATCGGCCGAACTCCGGCGAGTCAAAATCGATAGTTCCTCTCTCTTTCCAAAAGCACAGTGAGCACACGATGTGTCACCTTCAATGTCACCTCTCTCTCACTCAAAACGTTTCCGCGGAGACGTATCTACACTGCTCTTTAAACCATGTGCGATGAAGCATTGTTACGAGAAAATCGCAAGGATTAAATAATGTTTGTTGTTGTATATTGGAGAATTTCATGTATTACATTAATTTTTTCACGACCTATTTGACACATATTTTTTATCTAACCGTTACAAACTAAATTCATATTTAAACTTTACGAACTTTGGAATATGGAATTTAAACGTTTTCGTCACTGACTTTAAAATTGATTCAAACGCCTACAAATTAACACTCGTGCAGTTGCAATTATATAAACTATTCAGAGTATGCTCAATGATTGAATTTTACGCTAAGACGTGAAGTCGAAAAACAATTGTTGAAACGAATTGTTGAGGCGACTGCGAGGCGCAGCGATCGCACTGCCCGTCACTCGTCATCACTACCCTCGTCGTCAGAAGAGGAACTCGCGCTGCCAGGAGTGTCCAAATGAATGACTAATTTATCAATGTGTTGGTCCATCACATTATCCTATAACCGAAACCTTTCTTCAAGACACGCCTGATTTTCTGTTTATCATTTGGACAACCCCTACTGTAGAAACCCGTAAGCTGCCTTTCGTCTTATCCTTCTCACTCATCAGTTTGTTATCGCCAAATTCGCAGTGTCGAATTATTGCGCGACCCACGAGAGAAAGACAGAGAGCGTGATCTATTTTGTGACAAAGAGAGCAAGCTGGCGGAGAAATATAGCTTTGGAGGAGAAAGTCACGTTCGGGCATGCGCAGTGGAAGGTTTTTTTTGAGTCTGGCAGAGCAATAACTGGGATAGCCGGCTGTACATCCCTCCGAAGGAAGACGTACGAAGGACTGTTTCGCTCTTAAGCATCGGTCGGGTTTGAATGCGCGATCTTGGATACAACAGTTGCTAACCGTTACCATCGCCGCCGTGATGCAGGCCGGCCGGCGCTCCGCGTGGTGGTGGTGGTGGGGAGAGCAACGGACGACGCCGGCGCCGGCGCCGGCCCGCGCGCTGGGCACTGGGCGCTCAATTGTCGGCCGCCGGCCCCCCCACTCCACCCCTCCGACGCCCGGCGCCGCCGGCCACGCCCCGATACGACACGCCGCTTCGCCACATTCCTTGTGTGTGTGTGTGTGTAGGGGGGGGGGGTTCGACATCCACTTGGATGTCGAACATTGATGTGCATCAACCTGATGTCACTGCAGTCCCTCTGACCGGGAGGTTCTAGGTTCGAGTCCCGACGGCGGCGAGATTTTCGACACTAGCTAGTCAGCTACGTCGAATTCAGTCGCTGTCTTGAGGAGAATTCTAGCGGCCGGCTGCTCTGATCGGTAGTTTTCCGATCAACACCAGGCGAATACCGGAGCAGTACCCTAAAAAACGGACCGCGCGCGATCTTTCCTTCCTCTTCCTTGTCCTATCCTCTCCTCTTACACACCCACTTACACTAACGTGCACTACATTACCACACATGCCGGGAGACCGGCCGGAAGCTTAGAGCTTGTCCCGGCTGGGACGGTGCCCCGCTGGTGGGAGATACCTGGTTAAGGGGAAAACCCCGCTAGTCGACGGGTCGGTGCCAGATCTCGCCATCTCGCTACGCTTCTTTCACCAACCAGCGGAGAAAGAAGGTATTCCATGGGTGACGAAACAGGCGATTTTCAATTTTTCTCAGTGGCGTCATTTAGGCTTGAGGATCTTTTACATGCAGTAAGTGTACTAACATGGGACAGCCGGCTTTACTCCTTCTCCGAAGGAAGGCGTATGAATGTTTTTTCGACTCTAAAAAAAAATTCCATGGCTTCGATCGGGCTTGAACCCGCAAACATGGATATAACAGCCCGGTATACTAACCGTTACACCATCGCCGCCACAATTGGCCTTTGTTCAATTAGAAGTCATCCTGAAGACCAATTGAATCAAAGTCTGGGAATAGAGAAAAAAACGGCAAAACGTCCGTCAGTCCGTCTGTGAACAAGGCTAGGGGCCAATCTGTTCAGCCGATTTTCGTCAAAATTCATCTGACTGATGTCGCGGTTCCTTGAATTTGAAACCGATATTTTAATTACACCCTGATTTTCATAAAATTGCAAAAGTTCAACATTTTTTCGCAGACTTTCTATAACTAAATATTAAAGATAGAGAGTTTTTCCCTTAATAAAATCTGTTTCTTAAATATAGATTTCAAAATAAGGTAAGGTGCAATTTTTCGAATATTTGAGTATTTTTTGCGTCAAAATACGTGCGAGAAAGTACGTATCTTATATATTATTTCTCAAAGGGATGTTTGGTCTTTTCAATAAATTGGGCGACATACGAAACCGATCTGTATAAAGAAGCAATGGATTGAAAAATCGTGTTTCCTTTCACCTGCACATGTGACATTCGTATTGAAAAAGGGCGTTAAAAATACCTAAATATTAAAAAAAGTAGTAATTCGGGATCTGTAATATCTGATTGCCGCGCGATCTATCGGAAGAAAATTACACTCGGACGGTGGCGGGAAATGCAATCTCAAGTATTTTTGTTTGTTTCAATTTAGTCTAGGTTGTGTAAGCACGTGAACGTGATTTTCTACATTGAATAGAAATCTTGAAATATGAGAGGTTAGTGATCTTAGTGAGGTTAGGTTGTTTATAATGCTGGAATACAAAAAAAGAATTTAAGCAGAAAACAGTTTGGTTATTTGACTAACCGTGCGATTTAATCGCACGGGATCTCACTAGTTATCTTAAAACCACTAGTTTTATTTGCCAGTGTCCGAGATAGTTTATTTTTCTCTCAAAATTGAGGGTATTAAACATGGGAGATCGTGAGCAATCGATATTTGAGGTAGATACATGTTTTGCCACTCCGCTCCTAGAGGGCACCATCAAGCAGATCACGCGAATAAACACAAGATGCCGAGAATTCCTAGAAACGGTGCTAACTCCTGCATGCTTGTTTGTGGTGACAAAAATCGAACCGAATCGTTGCAAATGATTGAGGTAAAAGATGTTTCTGTGGTGGCAAGCAGTTTTGCCACCCCGTTGGCGCTAAGAATATTCGAGTGTTTTTCCAAAAGCCAGACCGGGAGATACTAGGTTCGAGTTCCAACAGTGGAAGTATTTTCCACACAGCTTGTCAGCTAGGTCGAATTCTGCGGCTGTCTGCAGGAGAATTCTAGCCGCCGGCTGCTCTGATCTGTAGTTTTCCAAGGTTTCTTCGTTAAGCAAACAATCTTGAAGAAGAGGAGTCCAAAAGATTTATAGACAGGCAATTAATGTTGTTTACTTTCTTTTTTACAGGCTTTTACATAGTTTGCTACAAGTGTCGTGGCGGAAGGGGTCTGGCACCACGTGCAGGGGAGTGGAAGGACGGTAAGGACAGAAGGTGCCCTCAGGGCCATTCCCCATTCTTTTAAAGGCCTAAGGCGGATGACAGGGAGCAATAATAACAGGGATGACTCCAGTCATGGCAAACAGCGGTTTATGTGGAAGGTGTTACTTACAGACACCTGACGGAGCCCAGCGTTGGCGAGGGCGGTCTAATGGAAGAGCAACTTTGCAGCGGCCGTGGCGACACCCGAAGTGCACGGCGATCGGGGGCAAGGGCGGGAAGGTGCTAGCAGGACCCCGGAGGGTCGGTCAGGACTAGCAGGGTGGAGGAGTGTCAGCAGGGCCAGTTTGGGCCGAGGAGTGTAAGGTCCGTGCGCACGGGCGACGAGCTCACGAGTAGCATTCGTCCCCCCGCTAAGCGGAGGTTAAGCTGTTAAATAGGCCTTTTCTGCAGAGACGCTCTTCACACGGCGGAGCCACGTCATTATGCTTACGGGGGCGCCAACCGTCAGCAGTCACGCGACACAAGTTTCGGTGGTATGTTTTCCCATTATCAGGCTACAATTGAAAATTCAAAAACCCTCATAACAATTTTACTTTTCTAAAAACACTAAAATGTTGAAGAATTAATTTTTGTAATATATACCATCTTCCATTAAGATCAGGCGAATGCCGGAGCAGGACCCTAAAAACAGAGGTGTATGGGAGTCACTCAAAAAATGGCGAATTGAGTTGAGACTCTATGCAATGCACAAAGGATCCACAGGCTATCCTGCTTGGAATTACATTAACAGTCAGCTAGGAAAACCTACATACTTCGGTAGAGGGGATCACAAGCACAAAATGAAGACAAGAATGCAGAAAACGGACGTTGGGAAATTTTCACAAATAGAACTATTAGCAACCAGAACGGTTTGCCTGCGACAGTCTTTAAACTCTTTCCTCAAAGCTTGAGGAAATTTAAAAATAAATTAGTTTTCTAGCTATTTATTTATATGTTATGTCAATGTATTACTGTTAAGTTTCTACTGTAAAATTAGTATGATTCCCTATTAAGTAATTTATTTAATTCTTATTATTAATATTATTATTATTATTATTTGTAGTTGTAGTAGTATTGTTATATTATTATTCATTTATTACAATTGTGTGCAGTGTTGTGTTCTATAGAGGAGGGAAAGGAATGCCAAAGAAATGCATCACAGTTAAGTGTTGTGCAGTTCAGTTGACTGAAGTGAAGTGAAATAGAGTAAGGCTTGCGTGTTGAAATTATGTACTATAATAATAATAATAATAATAATAATAATAATAATAATAATAATAATAATTATAATAATAATAAGGAGAAGAATAATTATTATTATTATATTTATTATCAATATTATTTCTCTAATTCACATTTAGAGATGTTACGAATTGGTTGATAATAAACTATACTCCGGGTTGCAACCAACTGCCTAAGGGGCTATCGGTGCCTCCACAATACTTTGCGCAAAATGTGAGCTGTTTCAAATAAAGCGATTTTTTGCACTTCCCAGTCCCTTGCATTACCTGGGAGTTAAGTCAAACTATTACACAAATTCTGCGGAACAAATCCCAGAGCTCCGACAACTTTAGGAACGACCTGTACTTTTACGCCCCACATTCGACTGATTTTGATTTACAAACTCTTGTATTTAAGACGTTTCTCTGCCTCCTTGGTTACGACGTTTTGATCGCATTGCACAGCAACGTCTACAAGTAGACCCGATGACTTTCTCAAAATCCCAGATAACAATATCCTGTTTTTTGCTGCTATCGTGCGATCCGCTTGAATTTGTTGGTCGTACAATATTGTATAGAGTCCAACAGATGTCACCGGCTTTGATGAGCGTTCGTACCACTTGGGGCATGTATTTGGAATTTCGAGGACGGTACAGATCTGCCAGTGGAGGTAGTTACACACCATGTCGTGTCTTTTCAAGTACTCTGTCTTTGCTGGGATCGGACAATCTGAGACGATATGATCAGTGGTTTCTACTTGTTCCTGGCAAATACCACATTTATCATCTTGGGAAACTTTGAGGACCGCTTTATCATAATGTCATGTTCTCAACGCCTGATCTTGAGCAGCTATTTGAACTGCTTCCGAGTCTCTCTTCATTCTTCCCTTTTAAGCCACGCGAATGATTGATCTTTATTGATATGATGATTTGTCTCTCCACGATTTCTTTAACATTTTTGGTATTATTATTATTATTATTATCACTCTAAGGAAATGTAATGGGGATTTGACTGACAAAAATTCTACTTCTCTGGGTACTGTGTATCTCTCCCTTATTACCCTAATGTTGAAATTTCGTGTCATTTTTAAAATACGAAAAGTAAATAGAACTGGCGGCACGGCACCAAACAATTGTGTTGAAACAATCGACTAGCGTTGATTACGTGACCGTGTTAAGTAACAAAATTATGTCATTTATCTTTGAGAATCGTTACAGAGTTGTTCCATGAAAAGCCTTCAAAGATATTTCACGGAAAGATCAGATTGTTATTTCAAGACTGAGAACAGAACATTGTAAATTAACGCATAATCACCTAATAACTGAAAAAAACCTCCTAATTGTGATCATTGCAATTGTTCTTCTAAATGTAAAACACATATTAATTTATTGCTCTCTATAAAAAAGCAGCAGAAAAAAACACCAATTGGAAGGCAAATATGACAACATTCTTAACTTAAAATAATATCAAAAATGAATTATTGATTTCGTTAAGGAAATTAAAATTTACAGTTCCATTTAGAAGAACTAATTATACTAATGTTGTTAGTATTGTATTGAGGGTATTATAGTGAATGTATTCATTTGTAATTTTAAAATGTATTTATCTGTGTAGTCGCTAATGACCTTGATGTCTATGCGACTACAAATACACTGTATTTAAAAACGTGAAATACGTTCTGTGCCCCGCGGAGGTTCGAACCGGGCCCCGATTGGGCAGCTGGGGCGTTGCGGCACCCGCTGACGAGGGCCTCCCCCCCGCCTCTGGCCGCGAGACCTCTCGACTGTTTCAGCTCGCGAAGAAGGCCACGGCGAGATGCAAAGGCCAAAAATGTACTTCAAATACAGTTCACAGCACTGTTCAACGAATTATTCAGAGAAAGAACACCAAAACTTAAAAATGCTATGTCAAAGGAATGACTCACTAGAAGAGTATAATGTGATTTGTATGCTTTTCTGAAATCATGTGGATAGGCATTCAAAACGCGAGATGTAAAAGGAAGCCGATGTAGAGTTAGATGTAGAATCATGTTTCTATTCGAACGTTTGAGCGAGTAAGACACGTAATGGGTCAGGATAAAATTAAATACGGTTTATATCAATACGCAAGACGCACGATTTGTCAATTGGAATTTCACGATGTGTCCCGGCGATACGAGGGAGAAAAAGGCAAAAAAATAACTGAATAACTAATCGTTTAAGATACAATTAGGGTTCTGCCTTTATCAACGCACGAAGTGTCTCGGCGGTACGAAAGAGAAAAATCAAAAACGTAGGAAAACAAGAAATTATAATATAATTAGAATATTTTGTGTTACTGCGCGAACGCGTCATATGAACAACTCAAAATTTTCGTGATAGATCTGTCGACTACACGAGTGAGAAAGTCAAAAACCCGAACCATAGATTTCAGATACACGAGTAATTAAGAGACACAGTTAGGTATAAGAAATATTAACAGTAATACTAACTTTCTTCAGCTGAAGTCAGCAAGACATCTGCCAATATTTAAACTAGCTTTCCCGCATTTAGTAATGTGATACTATTTATACTAGTTATGTAATAATTTCTTTGGAATAAATTATAAAAATGAATGAATCTTTAATCACTTAAAATTTTAACTATTCCTTTTCCTTTACATGATGTCCCTGGGACATTTTCAAAACAAAAAATATTGCTCCAACGTTTTTGATTAAATGTTGTCGTTCGATCTTATGAAGCACAAATGTGAATGGTGCAGGTCTCATTTTTGTTGAAAACCCTGATTTTTCGAGAGTTGCAATACTTCAAACTTGTTTCGACATTCTAATTTATACCTAACAAAATTTATATTTTAATAATACCCATTAAATTTGAGCTTTGCTGAAAATCTGGTTAATATGAAAGATAAGATTTTCTAGGAGAGAGGTATTCAAGATGCGTTGTTGTAGGATCTGCTCTCCTCCCAGATTCCTGCACAAAATGCTCCAACGTCATCTTTTGAAGGAGTGACAGCTTTGCCACTCGGTTTTTGAGTCTGATTGCGATAGAATCTCTTCGCGTCTGTTTCAATCAACTGGTTCTGTACCCGGAAATCTATTCTACGTTTGTAACGTCTGATTCGTTGAGCCCATGCTTGAATTTTCTCTTTTAGCTTCTCAACTACGATTGGCCTGCTTGCGTCATTTTCAATTTGATATTTTTGTTAACATTGAATATCTTTCGTTGATCTTTAGTGGTGTGCGTTGATTTAGAAGATGCCTCAGCTAAGAGTGATATTTCACGCCGAGTGCCGGCTATCCATTTCATAATTCTCTTCGTCCAGGGGGGTACAGAGCTAATTACTGTGTTTTGCTGTCGGCCGTCGGTGTTCTTGGCTGGCCCCAAAAATATCTGAGATACCAGATATCCAGGTGCATATACAATGTGATTGATTTCAGTAATACTTAGATCTCTACCTGGGCTCTGTACTGAGACGAGCTCAAATACAGGAAGAAAAAGAAACAAGAACATTTGACTTGTGTCTAATTACGCTCATTCTACGAGATTTGCCGCTCGCGCCGCGTTCCGTGATGCCCGCGTTCAGTAGCAGGCGAATGTCCGAGACCTCATCGAAGCGAAGGGCTGGTGCCCTCCCTTCTTTCACACGCACTGACAAGCTCTACGCCGTCACATATGTCGGGAGACCGGGTGCTAAGAGCTTTTCCCTCCCGGGCGATGCTCTATTTGGGTGGGGGGAGGGGGAAATGGAGGGGGAAATCTCCATGCTAGCCAACGTTTACGAACGGATGCATTCATGCTGCAGGGGAACAATACTGCCTCGTCACGTGATAAAACATTCAAACACTCGCGTAGCTAATGACCATAGCAGGCAGCGTTCGCGGAAACTGTAAATCAGGGTTAACAAGAGTTCTTCTGATAAAATTTGTAAGCGATGGAACTCTGTGTACTTTCCTAAACAAAGCAGAGCAGAAAACTACTCCGAGGTCAGTCGCCTCGCCCTGCCCTTGCTCTGCCGCAGTCGACGGCCTTGTTTCGAATTGTCAGTTTTTTAACTACACCCGGATGGTATTTGTTGTTCAAAAGCAATAGCTGTAACAGTTCTCCTTTGAAAATTTGTAATTTTAAATTACGTGTCCAGAACTCATCAGATAATTTCCAATGATGAGAATTTTTAATTTGAGGTGAGTGGCGCGGAAGCGCAAGAGCGGGAGATCGCACGAGATGCCAGCGCACTCGACGAGCGTCGAAGCGCAACGGGCGCTGCGCATGCGCCCTGCAGCCATCTGCGCACAACACCGCTTTGCACCAGACACCGGGCACCCAATGCTCTGCAGTGTTAAAATTCGTCATGACATTGCTTTGCATCTAAGTTTTTGTGGGTGTGCAAACGAAAATTATCGGTGGGTAAACCTGTGCAAACGATGTACCAAACACTTCTCAGATTTTTCCGGCCAACTTCACAGATGTAATGTCCGGCCTTTTGAATTCAACGCTAGAGCGTAAACCATTCGAACGATTTTCTCCGAAATTCATTTTCGCCCATCGATCTGATCAAACACGCTCTCTGAAAATTTGAAACTATTATTACGATTTTTGTGGGTTCATGAAGTCGTAAGGTTTTAATATTTTCTCAAAATTGTCTCTAATTTATTAATAAACTTTTTCTTCTGGTAGAGCAAAAGAAGTCTAATAACATAGCGAAGATCTCATTTCCACATCCACAATTGCGCCATTCATTCGTTTAATGCTGTCTCTTCTGAAATATATTGCAGCGAAAGGACCTAAGGTCCGTTCACTGTAACTTTACTCCGCATGTAAACAAGCTTTGAGTGTGTCCCTCCGCTCTGTAGTTCGTGATTGGCTACGCCATTCGCGCCACGACCATACTCAAATGCCGGCATGTGACACAGCCAGAACTGTCATAGCATATTATTTCCCCAATACTTCTTTAATACGCTCAAAATACCAGCCAAAATTTGCAAACATTTTTCTTAAATACCACAGAACTTGCATTTACGTGTGTTCTAGCAAGGTAACAGTGAAATCTCGCCCGATGTACGAACTTCAGTAGAACATATAGTGACGTTCTTTTAAAAATTGGCAGTCCCGAATCTTCATTAACCACATCAAGAATTTTATTTTATGTTGGAAATTCGTTTCTACGAAAAAATGTGTACATGAACACGAATGGCAGATTAACAAATACATCGCACTCGCCCTCCACCTGTTTTGCTCTACATTTCTTCTTACGTAGAGAACCTGTCCAAAGACTTAATTCAGTTTTCAAACACTTCTGACACCTGCAATTCAGCAGTCATTTCCTCCACTTCACTGCTTCACTTACTGTGTTCGATATGAGAAAAAAATCAACGCAATGAGCAAACATACTTTTCACCGACCAAACAAAAACACAGCATTCTTTTATATCTTTCTCATTCGAGAACAGAACTAATAAAATTTAGCAGGAGCGGCGCCGACGACATGGCGAACGAACGTTACCTCAAAGAGGTCCGTTGGTAGCTGAAGGTTCGCAGTTAAGGTCACGCTCGGTGTCTGATTTTACTTCAAAGCAAAGGAGAAAATTATTTCGACTGTTTGTGTAGAGAGTCTGGAAATACGTCTATTTGGAAAGGGACCTAGCTGCCATAGCGCACGACGCCCCGAAGGAGTGTGGTGTCCGTCAGCCAATGAGAACAAGTGACGACCACGTGCATTTGTTTACTTGATGAGTAAAGTTAGAGCGAACGGACCTTAGCGTATTTTGGGGCGTCGCGCGTTGCGAGAGGTTCGCAGAGGAGTGGCGGCGCGCAGAGAGTGCGACGTGGAAGGGGAAGGGGGAGAGAGTGTTTCCTCTTTCGAACATTGGAAGGGCAGAGTGTCCGGCGAGTGACCGGCCCAGCAGAAGTCCAGTCCAGGGCCTTTCAACTCCCATATAACGCGGTGGAGACCATTATAGAGGCGCACTCTCCTATAGCACCGTCGTACAGGAACTAAAAGACGAACTGCTGCCTATGACACGTGTGTGGCTGCTACGTAGGTTCGCATTACGCTCAAGCAGGCACGTAGTGCTACAAAAGATAGTGTCGATGTTCGCGCTTTCTTCAGCAGTTTCTTAAATGTATATTGGGATGTCCCTTATTTTCCGACTTTCAAATTTTTGAGCGCTCACCCTCCAATTTTGTTCCAATGTACTTAAAACATGCCTATACAAAATTTTTTTGAGATCGGAGTATTCTAACCCGTGCCGACTTGAGCGCGAATTCGCATGACGGACATGTCCAGAGCATGAATTTTAACAGATCGTATTACTCGTGTTCACAGGTTGCTAACAGTGTCATATGTTAGTGTCATATGCAGTGCCGAAGAACGTGTGTTTTTATTAGGAGATAATATTAACTATTAATATAAAACACCAAATAAATGGACACAATTGACCATCAGTGAAGTGCTTGATGTTTTATTTCACAACACATGGGAAGTAAAATGAACAGTTAGGGCAAGCGCTAAACTTGTGGTTGGTGAGAGAAAGATATTTTGCGAGAAAGCAAGAATTTCAACAAGAGCTAATCAGCATTGTTCGCAAAAACTTATTAACTTGTACTATTCGGAGTGAAGAAAATTACAAAAAACGCAAACAAGTGTGAAGATATTTTTAAGCATCGTGAAGATGAGTTTAGAAATAAATTGAACAATGTATTTGATATTGCATATCTGAATGCTTTACAAATGATTATGTTGGAAGAAGAAAGATTGTATTTATTTCGGCAGAGAGAGCCAGGACGTAAGAATTATCTTGAAGGACTAGACGAACATATTGCGGATAAAGAAGAAAGGGCGAGACAAAGAACATTACAAGAATAAAAAAGATTACAAATTCTTTGATGTGATACAACTGCATCAAACACTTGACGTCTTGAAGGAGTACACGTCTTTCTTGAAGAAAATTTGGACAGAACATTATTCTTTCCGTGCCGTTATTACATATATAAAAATCTGTTTTATAATGTGTATTTGAATGTAAAATACATAATGTAGTAAGCAATCCTGACACCACTTTTTTAGCATTTTAAAAAAAGTTTAAAAAACATAAAGCCATTAATTTTCAAAGTCGCAAAGAGAAAATGGGAATATCCTTAAATGAGTCCGATTTTAAAGAAATGTTGAACTTTTATGAAAGTAACAAACTAAAGATACATCTTCCCGGGCATTGCATCGAACTCAACGTAGATGCCAAGAGATATTAAATATTTAAAATGTTTCTGCTCAGATCAGATTCTAAACTATCTTGTGTAGTTAAAAATTCCTTAAATAATGTCTCTCTTCGTTCGTAACTTTATGTCAAACTGTGGCTTTAGGGCAGTGCAGCTGTAAAAGTTCCTTATCAGGGTACTTTATAAAAATTTCTAAAATTGCATGAAAAGATAGATTCCACAATTTCAAAAGCAAGTTTAAAACAATTTAGACACCGTATGTAGTATTTATTAGAAGAATTGTCTGTCGTACTCTCTGATGAAGCAGGCGTACAAATAAAAATCAAAGTGGTAGCAAGTTTAGACTGAGAAAATCTACACATGGAAGAGAATTCCTTTTTGAAAATAATTGGATGAAGAATAACATGGCAAGCGCAATTGTACACTGATGACCGTTCTTTAATTATTAATTCGTTAATAAACAAAACATCTTATTCAATTTAATCTTCATTTCAATGAAAACAAGCCGATTCTGTATCAATCAAAAGCAGATACCCGTTCTCTTGCCTGAAGATGGGTATTAGTTTTATTCAAAACTGTCCTTTAACCTGGAAAAGCAACTTCATATTTAGAAGCTAAAAGATGATTTATAAAGATAGAAAGCTGTGAATGACTGCGCGGAAAGACCTGTTGAATCAATGCAAGGTTTTCTTGGACTACTGAATGTAGATGCAATGCAAAAGCAATTTTTGTTGAGTTGTTCAAGAACATCGTTCACTGTAATCATATTGCAAGAAACAAACACTGAAAAAAAGTACCCATAATAAAAATTAAAAACCATAACACCGTCTAAAGAGTAAAAATGAATTAAATTATAATATAAAATTATAAATTAAAAATTTATCAATAATTTTCCATTGACTTAACCCAGCAAAACCAATGATCCCTAACATTCAAATTTCGCGCTCAAGTCGGCACGGGTTAATATGAACTTATTGAGATGAAATTTTATTTTTGAGTAAATTGGACCCAATAGAAAATATTTAGGGGGTGAGCCCAAAAAAAATTGCAAAAATAATTTTTTGGGCAATATAAGGGACACCCTATTGAATAATTGAACATTTAGAAGACACTTTTCGTATTTCTCACAGTTTAGAAGATTTTTAGGAGCGGATGTTGGCGAGCCTGTACCCGGCGTCACTAGCGCCTCCTATAGTAGCACCTTTGAGCTTTGTCCCGGTGTTGATGGAGAGTTGCGGGGCCCTGGTGTAGTCTTCCTTCTTATCTCGGCAGCGGTGCGGAAAGGTTGTGAACTGTGAGAAACAAAACGTTGAATAATTCCGAGTATTTGAAAGTGAAAAGTTATCAAGGCAGTTACGATCTAGTATGAGAAGGGACCTTTGAGGAATGAATTGCTCTTGTCAACAACGTGTCTTTTTTTGTTTATGAGCGCAAGAACTATCTTTAAATTCACGAAAGCCCAAATCGTGATAAAGGCGCTCAAGAAGAGTGGTGGTGCTGAGGACGCGGCGGAGCGGAGGAAGACCGGAAGAGGACGCTTCACGAGGACGAGCCGAAAGCGACGCAGGGGAGTTCGTGGTGGCCCGGGGTTGATCCCTGACCTCGCGCTCAGCAGCTGCGTGTTAGAGAGGAGGCGGCGGCGCGAGTGGGCGACCTTCGCAGCATTCATGTTTCAAGTTCATGTTTCACTTTTTTGGGTGCAGTTATAGTTTTGGCGCTTATGCTCGACTTGAATGGATCTGAGCTAATAAGCAGCCGGTGGAGCAAATTCATATTTGCGTTTGCTCTTAATGTTTTTCTAGTTCTTTTTCGCCACTTTCGTTAAATCGCTCACCTTTTCCATTAACGTTTTTAAGGACATCAAAAATAAATACTTAAATTTTATCTACATAAAAATAATCGTAAAAGCATGTAGATTACTAATAGTAAACTCACAGATCACAGAATCAGACGAGTAGTGTATTCCTACCAAGATAACTTTACGGACTGAAAAGGGCCATTCGGAGCTGAGCGCTGGCGGAGCGGCGATGGACGTCTTTGGACATGTACCTTGGGGTCCTTGTGACCTTCAAGAGAAAACTAACAACGTTTCCACATAGTCCAGACATACTACTACACAGAAATATAACAATTTTGCTATTTCAATTCAGTCGGAAATTGAATTTTTTCCAGCTAGTTGGCCAAAATTACACACTGTGCGCCGCCCCGGGGTGAAGGGAGATGAAACTAACAAAGATCAAATGCAGGACGTCGAGAATGAAAAACAAAGAAACTTTATATACCCGCTCTTTTTGCAGCCAGCTCGCTGTTTTGGTGGAAATGAAGTCCGAAGCGGTACGTTTAAAATGCAAATTCTGAGCTAATAATAAAGGCCAAAGATTGTTATTACAAACCCATCTCCCACCACGGCGCCAAATACGAATCATTTTTGATGCCAATGTGACAACAACCATGCTCGAGGCAGGACTCGAACCCGCTATCTTTGGGTCCGAGATCGCTATGACACTCCTGCCTTGACGATCTCTTCCACCGTGGATCGGCAGAACAAAACTTTGTTCTACTCAAGGATCGCCGTCTTCACGCGCCGGCTGCCGGTCTTGCTGCGAAGGTGGCCCACTCGCGCCGCCGCCTCCTCTCTAACACGCAGCTGCTGAGCGCGAGGTCAGGGATCAACCCCGGGCCACCACGAACTCCCCTGCGTCGCTTTCGGCTCGTCCTCGTGAAGCGTCCTCTTCCGGTCTTCCTCCGCTCCGCCGCGTCCTCAGCACCACCACTCTTCTTGAGCGCCTTTATCACGATTTGGGCTTTCGTGAATTTAAAGATAGTTCTTGCGCTCATAAACAAAAAAAGACACGTTGTTGACAAGAGCAATTCATTCCTCAAAGGTCCCTTCTCATACTAGATCGTAACTGCCTTGATAACTTTTCACTTTCAAATACTTGGAATTATTCAACGTATTGTTTCTCACAGTTCACAACCTTTCCGCACCGCTGCCGAGATAAGAAGGAAGACTACACCAGGGCCCCGCAACTCTCCATCAACACCGGGACAAAGCTCAAAGGTGCTACTATAGGAGGCGCTAGTGACGCCGGGTACAGGCTCGCCAACATCCGCTCCTAAAAATCTTCTAAACTGTGAGAAATACGAAAAGTGTCTTCTAAATGTTCAATTATTCAATAGGGTGTCCCTTATATTGCCCAAAAAATTATTTTTGCAATTTTTTTTGGGCTCACCCCCTAAATATTTTCTATTGGGTCCAATTTACTCAAAAATAAAATTTCATCTCAATAAGTTCATATTAACCCGTGCCGACTTGAGCGCGAAATTTGAATGTTAGGGATCATTGGTTTTGCTGGGTTAAGTCAATGGAAAATTATTGATAAATTTTTAATTTATAATTTTATATTATAATTTAATTCATTTTTACTCTTTAGACGGTGTTATGGTTTTTAATTTTTATTATGGGTACTTTTTTTCAGTGTTTGTTTCTTGCAATATGATTACAGTGAACGATGTTCTTGAACAACTCAACAAAAATTGCTTTTGCATTGCATCTACATTCAGTAGTCCAAGAAAACCTTGCATTGATTCAACCCTCCAAATATATTTTACACAACAATAACCATTTCTCCTTGAAATTCCCCTCTTTTTATTTTTGTACGTGCCTTCTTTTAAAATTGAATTAATATTTCTAGATTTTATTCTGATAAATGTAAATCTGTCTATTATTTACAACCAATCCTGAATGATATTTTAATACTATCGAAATTTCTGCACATTTTAATCTTTTAATGTTTGTTCATGGTCATTCATTTATCGATTACTACTAAACAATCTTGATCTTGAATAATTATTGATGTATTGCCAAGAAATTCTCTATCGTGAAAAAAAATCCGCGTACACTTCCCTTTATTTGCTGCTGTCGTCTGCTAAATGTCCAGACACCACATCACATCTCCTGGGCTCCGAACCCCTTCCCCCCAGCATACGCGATCATTGCATGGACGTGCACGTTATTTCGCGTCCCCCGTCGTCGCTGGGTTCCAATCACAAGCAATCCTCTAATATATGTCGCGCTCCGTCCGCGGCAAATCGACAAGTTTTTTACACTAGAATCACCATTGACGCGACTTCTCTATTTTATCGCAAAAAATCGAAACTTTGAAATTCGCGCACTGACACATTTTCAAAATATTGACACTGTTCCAACTTTACATTCATTCGTAACTAAACTTTGTTAAAAAAAATTCAACTTCACTTAACAAACGTAAAGTTCAAACACGAACACGTTCTCTCATATAATTTTTTTACATGCAGCTGCACCTTCACAACACCATTGCTATTCTGCTACTCATTGTTGTGTTTCGTAGGTTATATAGTTTCAATCAAAACAAACTACTGCCGCTGCCATTCTTGTTAATTATCACCATTCTAAGAAAACTTCTTATTTTCCGCAATTTTCACTTTATAACTCTCCCACAGTGTTCAAAAATTTCCATTCGATTCCAATGTCTCACTTTAGTTTCCAAAATGCGCATTTTCGGCCCCATTACGCCTAAAAATTGCTACGAACTTGTACATCTAAACGTCAATTGTTCTCCATTGTCGTTTTGTAATATGAAAATTATGAAAAATAAACTTCTACGGCATCATGCAAGTCTTTTTCTATTTTCATAAATTTGCCGCAGGTCAGATACATCGATCTGTAATTACTATCAAGGTACAATTTATGGGTTTCACTTAAAATCGTGGAAATCTTTATTTTTCCCGTACATGGTGTTGAAGCTCACTTATGCATTTTATTAAAACTGTTCTAATAACACAACCCGTGGTTCGATTTCGATTAAACAAACACTGTAATTCTTCTTAAATCAGAGGTCATTTAATTGTCATATTCAATTATATTTATTTCTGCCCGTTACATAAACTAAAAGTATTTTTCTTACGCAATGCGGCTATCTTTTTTTTTTCTATACCCTCTTCACCACATATTGTCCTCGTTTTGCTATAGTCTGTTCTTTATTGAATAACTTAAAATTGCCGTAATTCATAGTAAATCAACTGTAACTGACTCTGAGTCATTACAATACGTATGTATAGTATAGAGAATGTTATGTAATGCTGTGCGAAAAAAACAGGTTTTTCGGCAGAAGAACTCTTTATATAGGGCCCTGGTAACAAAAAGTGGATAAATACCGTTGCTAAATTAACCCATTAAGTCCCAAATTATTTTTACTGCAGTTTTTTTAGTGAAAATCAAAAAATCATCATAATTGAGTGCTAGTTATTTAATATTATCGAAATTAATTCAAATTATTAATTTGGGTAGGTGTGGAGGGCTGTCCTCAAATGAGGACGCTGGGACTTGGTATGAAGTTTTCCGCAAAAATAAAAATAAGCCTTCGTAACAAATGTTTATGCCCACTGGATTCGAATTTTAGTAACTACTGTTTGAAGTTTAAAACAATAAAATAAAATAATTAAACAACATAATTACAAAAGTTATTGTAATGTATCAACAAAGCAAATACGATTACACTAGAAGAATATTTTCAAAAAAGAACTTGATGGTAATAATTGAACAGACTTCTACTACTAACATATTTGCGAAAATGATCTTGAACTCAGCTAAGATTATAGTAGTACAAAAGTAATTTCAGAAAAATCTACTTTACTTTCTGAAGTGGAATAGACTGAAACATTACACACAGAGAGAAATACTGCATTTAGCAAAATACTTGCGAGGCTTGCTTATGCATTATGGCTGCTGATATTGTGCATAAGCAATTATCGTGATTATGAGTGTTTTTTCTTTTGAATCTTACGTTAGGCAGCACGCTTGCTGGAGAAGACAAAACTGATACATTCTTTCTTGCAGATTCTTGGAACTTTTATAGTGCGATTTTTATAAAGCTGCCTTTCAAGGCCCGTCTTCACGATGAAAACTATCTCAGCATTTCGCGTCTTTCTCGGTCGTGCCGCTAGATGTTGCATGATCAAGCAGTGCTTGATACGGTCGCGATCATGCGACATCTATCGGAACGACCAATAAAACCGCGAAATGCCGCGATGTATTCCATCGTGATGACAGGCCTGGAGAGGCAACTTTATAAAAATCGCGTCTCTCTCGGTCGTGCCGGTGGATGTCGCATGACTAAGCAGTGCATAATCAAGCAATCACATGATCAATCATGCGGCATCTAGGAGCACGATCATTCCTCAAAAAAAAACATGAAATGAAATTCCAACACTTTTACAAGTTTTTCTCCTCACGATAAAATTGTATAACACAAAGTCCCAGCGTCCTCATATGAGGACGGCACTAAAATATCAACGTCTCGAAAACATTGAATCATACAACCGCACAACTTTATATTCTTCGTTAAGTATGAGCACAAACTAACACTACGTAGTGAGTTTAGCAACTTACCGAAATTTAGAAAAGTAGATATAATCAAATTTTTTATCAACACAAACCAAGTATAAAATGCACTAACTTAGGAAGCTAAAAAAACTACAAGAATGTAAATCTGAGCGATAACAAACGTTTATATCTGTTGAATGAACCTTTGTGGTGTCGTCAAACAACAATGTGATGGTGAACACAATTTATAATGTAATGAAATAATGAAGAAAATCACTGTCCTCAAATGAGGACGCTGGTACTTAATGGGTTAAGAAAAAATCTCCTAACATGTGGTGCAGCCAGAATTCCTGTTTTGTTGCTCCTTGATACCGAAAAAACAATTGAAAGCAAAACGTCTGTTCATCTGTCTGTGAACAAAGCTAGCGACTAAACCGTTCAGCTGATTTTCTCCAAATTAGATACTCTCGGATCGATCTGACTAATCTCGTCACCTCTTACATTTGAAACCGATATTTTATTTTGGGGGTAATTACATGAAGTCCCTGTTACATTTCCAAAATTTTCAAAAAAATGCCGCCGACAATTTTTACTAAGTTTTTTTGTAGAATAGTCTGAAGCACATTCAAGAGAATGACGTAGGCCTCATGTTGGTTCAAATGTCTGATTTTTCGAAAATTGAAAAAATTCAATTTTTTTTCGGCATCATCCTACAACCACAATTATGAAGATACATTTTTCATTATAAAATATGTTCATAAAAACAGATCTTTAAATAATGTCATGATCAATTTTTCAAAAAATTACGTATTTTTTGCGAAAATTTCTATCAAATATTGAGATATTTCATTTTATTTAAACCAGTTTTTCTTAAAAACCGCACATGGGTTTTTAATGAAATTGGGTCCTGAGATAGCATAAAGGAAGCTTAAGAGAATGGCGCAGGTTTCATGTTCGTTGAAATGCATAATTATGCAAACATTTTAAGCAATTTTTAAAAAATCGGCGTCTTTCTACAACAACAATTGTGATTACAATTGTTTTTTAAGGCAATATGATCATCAAAATCTATTGAAGATCTTCAAATAAGGTCATGTTTTGTTTTTTGAAAAATATGAGTAATTTTTGTATCATTTACTGACAAACATAATAGCCTGCTCGAAATTGACTGCGCTTCCTTTCCGTCGTTTGCTTATAGCTACAATTGTGAACATACAGTTTTTCTCAATGAAATGCATTTATTAAAACTACATCTTCAAATAAGGTCATGCTTAACTTCTTTAAAAGACGAGTAGTTTCTCAATAATTTCGAGAAAAAAATAATAGGCCACTGCAAATTTACTGCACTTCAGACAGCTGGATGCGTTGTAAATTAGAATTTGCAATATTTCATATTATTTGTTTGTTCGTTTCTTACATTCGATCTTCTGTTATACATTTACTCATAAATCTTTTAGAAATTAATTTTTAAATATTTGAAATAAAAATGATAGCTTTCAGAATATCGACACTGCAGGGAATGCAACAATAAAATTCCGTTTCGCGCTAGCGAATATCTATGACGCCCGCGTGAGGATAATCACGTAGCTCCGCCGCGGAGCGTGTCATTGTTGTGACTCGATATAGCTGTATGAAAAGGAATTATAATTCTCAAATTTAAGTTGATATTTGCATGAAAATATTTATTTTTCGCACCAAATACTGTACCATTTGCAGTGGGTAGAGTATTTTTGCATTGTTCTAGAATACTCTTCTCTAATCATGACCCTGTCTATATTGTCCAGGATATCAGGCTTCTTTTTTCAGTATAGATTTACAAAACATTTGTATTCTATTGTGCACTTTTAGAATTCACAAAGTTCTGACAACACTGCGATGGAAACAGTGAGTTATTCGCTTCTTGGTTGAATTGGACGTTTTCAAATAATAGCTAAGATGTTAGTAGCGCAGCAAGTACAATATTTCAATACTACCTAGCTGTTTCCAATAACGCGGAAAAGTATGTGCTGTTTTATCACTACTAGTTTTATGCTTTGACAAGCTGTAGTTCCGAGAAATGCTACAACACCCTGCATTTGTTATTAAGCCCGACTAATTCTTAGTGTGTTTCAACTGTGCTAAACGTATGTGCTCAATGAGTATCCTTAGCCAATTTTGTAGTTAGATTAGAAATAGTTTTTAGGTTAGGTTAAATGTAAGCCAGAAGAATTACATGTGAAAAAGTAATATTACTTAACCATGTATTATTCATTCAAGTAATAAAATAAAATTTTAAAAAAAGCTAGTAGCTGGACGGACCGAAGTACAGATGCAGGGGTGTCAATGACCCTGCGCGAGGCCTTTATTGAAGGCGGCCAAGGTTTAATTCGTAGTGTCTTTAAACTGTTTAATTCCTTTGTTCCTCTCAACTTCCTGTTGTTAAAGATTGCTTTTTTGACTATCGAATTTCCTTGGTTCCCTACAGCCAATAATGGATTATATGGAAACACCGACTGTTTCATTTCCTTTATTCAAAGCAACCATATGTTAATTGATTGAGTTTTTTGGCTTAACCTTTTTTCTCCACAGTTAAATTTGAATGGAGTAGAAACTTCCGGTTTCATTTCTTTTGTTCACAGCCTTGTGTGGATGAAATGGAGAACCGATCGTACCATTCATAGAGGCTCCGCCCTGTCTCCGCCATTTGCCATCGTGCCCCCCGCCCGCACCTCCGCGCCACGCCCCCTGGGCCTCTCTGCGCTGGTGGAGCCCGCCGTCGTCTTGGGCGTGGGGGCGCTGGCGGCGGCCATGGCCTTCCTCGTGGAGGTGGTGCCTAGCACGCGTGCCTATCGGTATTTCGTGTCCAGAGGGAGTCTGCTGTGCTGCCGACGCACTGCACGCAACTGAATCGGGATAATGTATGTAAATTCTTTTTATTTAATTAACCTGGATAGGTGGCACTTTTTATTTAATTTTATTTGTTTTTAATTTAATACATCCGGCTGAATTTTCACTGAACCAAAAGGTCAATCTTTACTGCAGGCTAGCCATATACATTTTTCGCAATCTGAGCAAGCGAAATATCTTGTGAATTTTACTTGCTGTAATTGTGTAAAGGTGGGAGTTGGCCTATCCTTTTCAGTTAACTTCTTGTCGTAGAACTGACTCTTTGAAAATGGTCTTCTGAAAATATAATTAATTATACTCCCAATAGAAGACATACTACATACAATTATTCCTGAATAATATTTAGATTACAAACACACGTATTACTACAGTGCGTAGTTACTACAAATCTTCACGATATTACGAGAAAACACGACAATACGTCACAAACTCTACAATGGATCCTCACAGCGTCATGCACTGCCCTGCCACTCGCACTCATTGTCTATGAAGAGTAAGCTGTGCTACTCAAAAATTCGGGGATTTGAGGGTTTTGATCATGTGTGTTAGAACAACCTTCCTCAGAAAAATAAAATATCTTTTGGATGTATTTGTTCACTCTCATTACAATGAGAGAGAAATATGAGCCCTATAATAATTGTATGAAATACACTTCTCGATAAACGGAGGTAATTTATACTAACAAAACATACCATTTAAAAAAATTGCTTTGTGGTAGCACTGGGTGTAATGGAGGTGCGTGGTTTGCCCTCATCTGCTCTCTAGCGGGGAGTGCTGTAATCACGTTCGCAGGGCAGGGAGACCCAGGCGACGCCTGACCATGCAGCAAAGGGAGCAGGAGAAACGTCGTTCATCCCCAGCTGGCTCAGTTCACTACTATCTGCTGAGGCTCCCCCTTGCCCGCCGCCTGCGCCTGGCCAAGAAGCAGAGGGAGGGGAAACGTCGTCCATCCCCAGCTGGCTGAGTTCACTACTATCTGCTGAGGCTCCCCCCTGCCCACCGCCTGCGCCTGGCCAAGAAGCAGAGGGAGGGGAAACGTCATCCACCCCCAGCTGGCTGAGTTCACTACTATCTGCTGAGGCTCCCCCCTGCCCACCGCCTGCGCCTGGCCAAGAAGCAGAGGGAGGGGAAACGTCGTCCATCCCCAGCTGGCTGAGTTCACTACTATCTGTTGAGGCTCCCCCTTGCCCTGGCCCTGTGAAGTAGATGCGCGATCAGCTGTCTTCGCCAGCGAAGGTGTCACAGCTGGGGCAGAGCCGAGAGGGCCCTTACAACGATCGTGGGGCAAGCATTGGCCAGGCGCAAAGACTGCAGTAGATTATACAGTGCGTGCAATACTTTTAATCATGTGAGATACGATCCATCGTAATTTTCATTCTCAAAATTCATTAAATTCTCATTCTTTCTTACTCCAGCAGTGCTGGGGTTGAATGCACACCACTGATGTAATGCTTAACTTACATTTATATAACTTTTGCTAGGTTGAACGAGTTAAACTTCCACTGTTGTACACTACTAAGAACAAAATCGGAGGCACAATGTGCAATGTGCGGTTCATTTTCTTTTTATTGTTTTGCTGTTATTGTAGGGTATATCAAGGTTTATGAAGATGCTTATTTTTCTTTACCCACTAGTGCTGCAAAATAGGAAAGAGAAATAGAATTCATAACACTGGAAATTTGTTTTTCGCGGAGAAAAACGTTTTGTAAAATGTATAATTGAATGAGAGGAGAAGGATAACTATTATATTTACATACTTTAAAATTGGTTTCACTTTACCATTAGTATTTGCAGTGGGAAAATATGAAAATCACAATTATATAGAATATTGCAATTACCTTTCGACGATGTGCATCTTCTAATTCAAAAGATTTTTGTGATTTGAGAGACTTGGTGTTTGGTGAGTGGTTTGAAATTTTAAAAAAATATATTTTTCACTTTGGAACTATTATATCACAAACCCTTTAATGTGTGCAATCTGAATGTTTGTTCAAAACATTGAAGCAATGAATATGATTTTGAAATATGATGGTATTGTGTTTTACTATTATAGTGCACTTTTGGAGTGATCGAAATTTGCATTTACGTATTGTTGAAAAGTCACTATTAATGTTTGTGGGATGTGTATCAATAAAGACTTTTTGTGCCTTATTTACAAATGTCTCATAAACATCAGGGTTATTTCCGACCAATTAGGAAATTCATCAATTATTACAGCAATATAATTACATGTTATGCAATGCAGTGTATTAATATATAATAAATTATAATGTCTTTACCTTGTATTGCATTACACTTCACTAGGTACATAATATATATGGGGGTTATGCATAAATTTGTATATACGAGTATATGTTCTCTTCCTTTAAAATTTATGCACATACTGCACAATTATTTAATGCGCAATAATATGCAATATTATTTTCACGCAGCAATGTTTTAATAGAACAGTGATATCGTGTTGAAAAAGACGCGATTCAGGTAAAAAATTCCAGAAGATTTTTATCATGGGTACAATTTCTTGGAGGTTCTGAATTTAAAGTTAAGATTTGCCACCTTGATAAATGTCTGTTTTTTGCCATATGTATCTTCTGTCCATGTCAGTGATTAGCGTCATAATTGATCACGGAGAAAACAATGACGAATCACTTTCTTTCAGAAACAAAATAGTAATATTTTATTATATCTGGCGAAACCATACCGTCGTATTATTCTATAGTGATTTTCCATTTCTTTTTATGCTAAAAGTAAATGTACGTAATATTTATAAACTTAACTAATTTACACTTTTTTTCATTCTTAAAGTTTCCTTTTTAGTTTTAGTTATTCTTTTATTTAAATATGTAGCCCAATGTAGTAAGTATTGTTGGTAAAAATATTTTATCATTACTCATATTTCTCCTTGGTCTTCAATTTTTGGCAGACATTAAATTATAAAACATATTTATTTACAAAATTTGCATGATGCTTTTAACTTTTTTAATCTTTATTTCCTCTTAGGCTCCAATTTTGATTGAGAGGTTTCTGATTACAATCACATTTAAAATATTAATTATAAACAAATTATTATTAACATTTTTAAAATTATAAAAATATAAAAAAATTAATGGTACTCACTGAACATTCAAGGTAAAATGTGACTGTTGGACAGAATCTTGTCTACCTTCATTTTCTATAAATGAAGATTATTTGAATAAAATCCATCATTGTGTGAATTTAAGCGAATCGATTTTTTTTGTAATTATCCTTGTAAAGCGTCCTTTCTCGAGTTGACCTAGCCCAAATTCTAATTCAGCACCACAAAATAACATACGTTCAATCAACGGGAAAAAAGTTCCTGACTTTTTTGCAGGACCGAGTACCTAGTTATTAGCTTATCAACTGGTTACATCTAGAGTCTGTTTAGAATATGATGTTTAATCACAGATATATTGCAAAAATTACGAAGTTTTGGAGTTTCCTTCATTACTACATGCTGCTGAGATAATTCTGTATGGCCTGCTCTCTGGCGACTGAGAATTGTGTCTCTTTCTCGTTACGAAGAAAAGATGGATGACAAGAACTGTATTTTTAATCTGGAACAGTTGGTTTAGATGATCTAAACTATTGGAATTTAGAAAATTCTTTATTTCTTTGGCGAAGCTCTTTTATAAAATCAGCGTGAGATTCAAAGTGTTTAAGAAGGGATAAGTTTGTGAATTCTCTAGCAACATTGTCATCCATTAAATTTCTTCTAGTGCCTGTGCGATATGGTATCAAATAGTTTGTTAGAGACTGTATCGTCCCTTTATACTAGATTGTAGTAGACAATTACTATCACTTTGATTATCAATTCTAATTTATTAGTAAGTCTAAAACTTTCTATTGCAGTTTCTGTGCTTGTGAGGATTATAAATTTATGATGAGGTAATCATAATATTTTCTTTAACTATTGAAGTGTCGCATATACTTCTCTGCAGAATATGGACAAGCTATTCTGAACTTAAAGACCATTGTTAAGATACAGAATATGTTTCATTAGTTTGTTCCTTAGATGCTTGTAACCTAATTAAATGTTTGCATTATATGTTTGTTTTAAATGTCAATAAACGTCTTTTACTACTAATTATTGTTAATAATAATTATTCCTTACAATCGTACCATATTTACTGTTCTTGTAATTTATGATTTGAAGCACCTGTACACCTATTTCTATAAATTGAATGCCTTTGTTTGTTTTTACTTGCTCGCCTGAAGAATACTTCGTAAGAAGAGAAAGTTATGTAATCATGCTCCGGAAAACTGCGAATTTTCTCCAGAAAAACTCTTATAGCTAGGGTCTGGTAACAAAAAAGTTGGTAAATTCTATTGCTAAATATAGAAAAAAATCCTCTAACTCGTGGTGTTGCCAAAATCCATGTTCTGTTGATTCTTGATGCTGAAAAATCGATTGACGGAAAAACGTCCATCTCTCTGTCCGTCTGTGGTGAACGCTAGCGCCTAAACCGTTCAGCCGATTTTCTTCAAAATTGATATTCCCCAATCGATGAAACCGAAATCTTAACTTGAGGGGGGGGGGTACTTTACATTAAGGCATTGGACATTTTCGAAGTTTTCAAAAAAATGGGTCCAAATGTTTAGATTCAATTTTGTTGTTGAATAGTGCGAAGGACGTTTAAGAGAATGATTCAGGTATGATTTTCGTTTTTGCAATGTTTCGAAAATTGCAAAAAACAATTTCAAAACTGCAAATTTGTAGATAGGGATTTCTGCCTCAAAGTCAGTTGTACAAAATTAGCAATTTAAATAAGTTCATGTACACTTTTACGAAAAAACAAACAGTAGTTTTGCGTTAATTGCGTTTGAAATTTACGGAAAATTTGTTTCTCAAAAACCGCTTTAAATTTTTTCTTTAAATTTTCTTCACTTATGTAATGAGGGACGGTAAAATACATAGGGCACTAATTCTATTTCCGGGTGATGCTTGGATTTTGGAAAATTTCAAAAAAATAAATTAAAACTACAAAATTGTAGATATTTTGTCTCAGACAAAGTTGTTGTACAAAATTAGTACTTAAAAAAGTATTGCAAGTAAAAAAGTATACAATTTTGTGAAAAAGCGAGTGGTTTTTGTGTAACTGGCGCTTGAAATTCGCGAAAAAAGTTTCTAAACAACAGCTCCAAGTTTGTTCTTGAAATTTTCTCCACATGTGTAATAAGAGACGACATATAAATAAACTTGTGGTGCAATAGAATGGCCCAGACTTTTCCGCAGATCTTGGTTTTCTAATTATATTCTGAACTACTTTTTTGTTATGAATGATTATCTTTGCAGATAGCTTTTTTGCGCGCCCAAAGGGCATTTCTTTCACATTCTATGGATTTTTCGGT
>JAHLJT010005437.1:39247004-39269904 GCA_031308135.1 Acheta domesticus | reverse complement strand
CGGTGATTTTTTTCCTACTGCTATAAATGTAGCCACCATACACTTATTACTATTATATCAGTTCAAATGCCATGCATTTCCAATGCGTTTGGAGTCGCTATGTAGCGAGCACGGACTGTTCTCTTCCGAAGGAATCTTTGCTGGTTCGTGTCCTGGTCGGGGAGTACAATTTGTTTGTTTTCTGTTGTCGCAGGAAACAATTGAAAACTTTAAAAATTTTATTGAAAACCAAATGAAACCATTCGAACCACAAATATTAATATTTACGATAAATGAACTGGATGTGTCTGTAAGTAATTTTAGAATTTTCAACTTTTTATAATTTTTTCGCATCTTTTCTGTAATGGGACGGTCGCACACGTACTAATTTCGGCGTGTGCGAGATGAATATTTTATATAACAGGGAGTACGGGAAAAACTTAGATGGCTGAAAATGTGCGTTTCTCCGCTACCTGAGTGCGCGAAGGGTCGCCGCCGGCCGCCGATGGGAGCGTCTCCCTTTGTTCAAGACCGTTTGCCACACCTCTGGTATTTCCGAGCGCTGCGTCCGAACACACCCCGCGTCTTCTCGGAAATCGTGGTGACGTGAACGCCCACTCGAAATCGGGTTCCAACCGTCGAGGGACACATGGCAATTGGACGGCGCGCATCACGCGGTTTGGCTGCGCCAATAGTCGAACACTAGGCGGGGGTGAGACATGTGATCTCGCGAGCAAGGGAGGTTGCTGCGAACGCGAGACTCGGCCATTCCGAGACGAACGACGACCGCGAGTGTTACCTTCCGATGTAAGCGACGACCGAGGTGTTGGGTCCGATGGTAACGACCGCCGCGAGACGCTAGATAGCCGCCGGCAACGCATCGTCGCCACCTCACCGCCCGCTCAGGTGCCGCGGAAGGGAGAGGCGGAACACCATGTGAGTGCCGATACTCGAATGAACGAAGAAGCGTTCGGACGCGGCCTGAGGGCCGGCCGCCGCTAAAAGACGCTTTGGTGTGGCGATCCCTGGCCGCCGCCGCCGCAGTCAACAGTGCCGCGCGCCGGGCCGCTGCCACGCCGTCGTCGCCGCCGCGCCAGCCCACGCGCCGCGCCGCCGCCGCTGCGCTGTCGCGCGCGCCCGCCCGCGCGCAGCCCTGCGCCTGCCGCGCACGCCTGCTCGCGTGCCGCGACACCGCCGCCGCGGCCACCAGCTGCCCGACCGGCCCAGGAAACGGGGGGAAGCGCCGCTACCCTGCCGCCCGACACCCGGGCCGATGCCGACGCCCGGAGGAACGGAGCGCCCGTGCGATGACCCGGAAGGGTTGGACTGTTAAGTTAAGCTAGTTATAAGTTAGGTTAAGATAGTATTAAGAACTGTAGGGGGCTTCACCCGATTATTTTAATTTGCTTTGAATTAAACTCAGAAATCATGAAAGAGCGTTTTACTGTGTAGTGCATGAATATGCCCAGTCACGCATGCGTCCTAAATAGATTCCAGCCGAGCACACGAGGCAACCTGCAGCAGACGGGAATCCACAGGTGAGTCGGGTCACGCCCTGAGAGAGATTAACACCGCCGACACCGATGAGTGGTCGTGTGTACGGGGGGCGGGTGTTACAGTATAATCAAATCAATCGATTTCCTATCATGAATTTACAATGTTATGGCTTGGCTCGATTCATTTTATGGCTATTTTCGACCCATACGGTGCTAGAGTGGCGTAGTGGTATAAGTGCCGGCAAGTTAACTGTGAGGATCTGATTTCGGGTATCGGAAGGGATACAATTTGCTGGTTGAAAACGCTTTTACAGTTTTATGTAGTAGTGTAATTGCATTTAGGGCCATGTAGAAACAGGGCGAGAATGTAGGTGCTTTGGTATCACCACTAGTTTGAAGTAGTAATATGGTGTAGAGCGACTCCTTAACAAATAAATAAAAAATAATAAGACGATGAAAGCAGTTTCTTTCGCTTTAAGTAATGTGTGGATGATTCTCAATGTAGTTTATTGGAACTTCTAAACCTAGTTCAATTTTAAATTCCCGTTTAAGAGTTGACAGTGAAGGTGATCGGCAAACAAACAGAAGAAGTGCTGGTCCAAGAGAGGAGGCGGTCGTCCTGTCGCCAGTGGCGCTCTCGGTAACATGGAAGTTAACTCTGTTTATTCTGTGAATGCGACCGACTAATAATATAGAGAACAGTGAGTATGGGCCACGGTATTAGAAATATATCTTGCACCGTGGTATGGGGAGACGGAGAAGGCAGTGGGATTATACAGGTGAGTAGGATTTAGTTGCACTCGTTATGTAAATAACGTAATGTAATGATATGTTACGAGGGAGTTTTAACACCAGGCCTAAGGGGACATCCTTAAACTGTATAGATCACGTGACTGACGTGTTATGAACGTAAGGAACAACGTTCAGTTGAGACGTAGCAATTGCGACATTGAGTTGTGAATTACAACAAAAGAGTGGAAGCATTTCAAGCGTCGAACAGAGGTGTTGCATGTTGCGATGACTCGGGTGATCATCTCCGGCTCGCACGTGTGAATGGGCAGGGCGTCGAGGGACGAGACCGAGGCGAGGCTCCAGATTCTCACCTGGATCTTGTACTCACCTGGCGACTGGTTGCCGATCTCCCTTTACTCTGGTCATGATGGATCTCCCTTAGCGGCAAATGGAGAGACTCACTCGGGTGGGGAGCTACTCTGGGTCTGACCCACACGGATATATGTCATTGAGATGTTTGTACTTTCCCATTAATAAAAGCACATATTGTAATAATCCCCTCACCCTATCATTCATGGAGGACGATTATTATAATTTTGCCCTGTTCTTCTGACTTCGCGGGATGCGGAAACGAGCAGGTCTTGTAAACATGCATTGCAATAAAACAGATTATTCACTCTGCTCTAGTAACATTATAATTGCATGTAAATTTAAGTCACACGGCCAACGCGCGGTAATAAAAAGCAATAAAAAACAACTACTACTATCAACAATGCGTGTTGCTGACGCAACAGTTCATTACACCGCGTTTAGCTGTCCTGGAAACGGGCAGGTGACTCTTTCGCCCTGGCCCGCAATGATTGTGGCCGCACAAAGGCTGCAGCGGTAGCGGCGGCGGCGGGGGCAGCGCGGGGTGCGCCGGCGGCAGGTACCCGCCAGCCAAGTTGACGTGGGCGGATATTGACCGCCGGCAGATTATCAGATGAACCTGCTGTGGCAAATGCTGGCGATTGGCGTCCACGCAATCATCCGTCACCATACGATTCCAGCCGGATTACGATGTGGAGAGCGTAACATGACTGCTTGCTCCACCACATAACATGACGGCTTAATCAAGTGCAAGTCTCGCACTTCGCGAAATGCGGCGGATGCCGCGCTCCTCCTGAAGAGCCGTTCGACGCTTCCTCGTCAGTGCAATTTTTCGTCACTGAATGTCCATCTGAAACGAAGCTACCCTCACCGCCAAACTTCTGTCTCCCACCATCCACCGGCGAGGTTATTCTCTTATTGGTTTTTTTAAATGAAAGGCGTGGGAGAGAGGCCTCACTTTAGCCAATGGAAATATCGGCGCATGTCCGTTGAAATTAACATTTGGGGGTGTGAGAATTCTAGGAATAAGTTTCCCTTAATGTTTTTCTGCGAAGAGCAAATCTCCGACGTCCGGCAACGGCTGCGCTACGCGGCCTAATCCGTTGATGGGCGCTACTCTTTGAAAGTAAGGAAAGGTCTGAGGCGGCGACAAAGGAATAGAAGAGGCGGAGGCGGGCGGCGCGGACGGGGCGCGGGCGCCGGGGCGGAAGCGGCGAAGGGCGGTTCTTTCATAATCAGCTCATATCACGTATGCCCGTTTGATATGTAGGGATCGACGTGTTTTTATAATATAATAATAATAAATTTACATAATGGGGGTAATAATTATGAAGAAAGTTCCTCCCTATATTGTTTTTGAACTGAAACTAACAATAAAATATTTAATTAATTTAACAATTTTCTATAACAACGTCTGTACTGTGTCATTGTCTCCTTCGCTTCTTCAATATTCCAAGGTACAATAGAATTCCCTTTCCCCCTCTCCCACACATTCCAGGATATTTAAGTTTTCGTAATACTCTCCTCAATCACATACACTTTTAATATGACATTGCATCTCTTACATTAAATTCTCCCCTGAAATACGCCACTCTGCCTCAAATGTTCAACTAAATTTTCCGTCCTCACTCCAGAATGTATATTTTCTTTGGTTGTTGATTTTCGTCCGTCTTCTCCTGTTCATGGTCTACATGGTATTAAAACATTGCCAACCTGTGCTTTCATTCTCGATATGCCTATTCATTCATGATATGCCTATGCATATCATTTTGACGTCAAATATGGACGAAATAATACACCTAATATTAACGCGTTACAGTATGTTAGTTTCTTTAACGTAAGTGAATAATAATATATTCTTTTACATTACTTGTAGGCAACTAACACGCACTAAAGTTATTTAATTGCAAACGTATAATTCTCTCTTCTTCTTCTTCTTCTTCTTCTTCTTCTTCAGTTTCTCGGAATTACATGCAATATTATTCACTAAAGTTAATGATACACAGTGCATGTACATTTTGACTGAGTCTTTATTTAAAGAAGGAAATGGCGGATACAGATGTCTGATTAACTCACGGTAACACTACAGCTTTCATGAAATGCTTCTAAACCATCGGCTGAGGGCTTCCGGTCCCTCAACTGTCTACCTGGTTTCAGGAGACATATGAACTCGGGCGTGAAGAAATTTTTAGAAAAATAGGTGCACTGAACAATGAAGAGATGCTAGAATATCGAAACTTTATTTTTCATTTCGTAATGAAAATATAACATGGATATTTTGAATTGTACATTAATATTTACTTATTTACAGCACATTTACAACTTTTGATCGGATTGGTAAAAACCTTTAATGGACAATTCTTTGACAAACTTGCACTTACTGCAAGTTTTTCTATTTCTTTAATGACAAAGAACGCAATTTCGTGTTAGCATCGTATTTCTTCGAGGCTCTTTAATATTGATGTTTGTTCATATAATCTTCATGTCAAGACCATGAATTGCTGTAGTTACGGCTCTATCCCTCACGGCCACCTCCCTCTCACACCTTGTCTCCACGAAACTGTCTCGACGCCGCGAAGGTCATCTCTAACAACGGCGACTGTTGCAAGGGCTGCTACAAGAAAAGAACGTTTACTCAAAAATCACACAAATTACCATACACAAATTACCATCAAAATACTAACATATGATACATCATTTTATTTCTCCTTTCATGATCTATACATTGCTGCTGAAAAATATATAGTTCCATTTAAAAAATAAAAGATGATTAAATTTCTTGAAACCTGAAAATATTATAAACAATTTCTCTACGGCATGTTACTTGCCCCATGATTCCGCATTGTTAATCGAAAACTGCATTTAGATATCCTGAGCCGTGTAGAAGTTATAGGGGTGATTTTACTGATTTCATTTTCGGTGATAGGTAAAGTTATATACATTTTCCTTAGAAATGCAGTCAGTAAAAATATGCAATTGCATGAAGTTCCGCGGTCTAATACGAATCCGTAATAATAATAATAATAATAATAATAATAATAATAATAATAATAATAATAATGTATTGGACGTGGAGATTGTACCAATCGTCCTCTCAGCAACAGGTGTGATACCTACCGTCCTGAAGCACTCTCTGAATAAACTGGGGATCGAGACGAACATTACCATCAATCTACAGAAAGCTGTGATCCTGAGCACGTGTTCTTTAGTCAGAAGATTTATGAGTTTCTAAAAATTTGTGTTAAAGAACTATTTACTTTTAATTTGTAAATTAATTTAAGTGTCAAAATTTATATTTGTAGAATTGTTTACTCCCTGATTAGTTTAATTAAATTATTGTACTACGGAAGTCATGCTTTGATAGAAATATCTGTATGACTCCTACAACTTGTACCAGGAAGCTGTGAAAAATAAACGATAATAATAATAATAATAATAATAATAATAATAATAAATGGATCGAAAAACCAGAAAATTGCTTGCAATGTATCACGATGCCCACCCCCGAGCTGATGTACATAGACTTTATGTGTCACTTAAGGAAGGAGGAAGAGGCCTCAGACAAATTGAAGCCTCCTGGCACAATGCAATAACTGGGATGGGAAAGTATGTAGTCAGCCATCAAGATGACCCACTAATGAGGCAGGTCATGAAATCTGACCGAAGAATGGAAAACAGAGGCGTTGTAAGTGTAGCAAGAAGCATTGCGAACAAGACTATGCAAGACAACCAGAATGACAGAGACACTGAACTTCTGATGCTACTTAACATGAAATTTGAGACACAGAAAATGTTAAAGAAAACGTGGAGAGACAAACCACTCCACGGACAATATCTAAAAAGAATGGACAAGGTGCAGATCAATAAAGATCAATCATTTATGTGGCTTAAAAGAGGAAGAATGAAGCCAGAATCGGAAGCACTTGTAATAGCTGCCCAAGTTCAGGCCTTGAGAACACGACATTATGATAAAGCGGTTCTCAAAATTTCCCAAGATGATAAATGCCGCATTTGTCAGGAACACGTAGAAACCATCGATCATATTGTCTCAGCTTGTCCAATCCTAGCAAAGACCGAATACTTGAAAAGACACGACAGGGTGTGTAGCAACCTCCACTGGCAGATCTGTACCGCCCTCGAAGTTCCAAACACATGCCCCAAGTGGTACGAACACTCACCGAAACCGGTGACGTCTGTTAGATTGTGTACGATATTGTACGACCAACAAATTCAAACTGATCGCACGATATTGGCAAACAAACCGGATATAGTCATCCGGGATTTGGAGAACAAATCGTGTTTACTTGTGGATGTTGCTGTACCTTGCGATCAAAACGTCGTTACCAAGGAGGCAGAGAAACGTCTTAAATACAAGAGTTTGGAAACCGAGATCAGCCGAATGTGGGGCGTAAAAGCACAGGTCGTACCGATAGTTATCGGAGCTCTGGGATTTGTTCCGCAAAATTTGTGTAAGAACTTGTCTAAACTCCCAGGTAATCCAAAAGACTGGGAAATGCAAGAAATAGCTTTATTTGGAACAGCCCACATTTTGCGCAAAGTATTGTAGAGGCACCGACAGTCCCTAGATCTGCTCCTTAGGTAGCTGGTTGCAACCTGGAGTAGATTGTATATTCAGCCGACACATAACATCTTAAGTCGTGATTTAGAGGAATAATAATAATAATAATAATAATAATAATAATAATAATAATAATAATAATAATAATAAAATAAAACACAACACACTCGTCAACAAAAATCACTGAATTAATAATTTGTGGGCTTATAATTTGAAATTAAATGAATTTTAAATCAGTCAAATCTAGAGTAAGTAAATATTGTGTATTTTAAGTAAAGATTACCATATGAACCCGTTGCAATCCCATGTTTAAACTTGCACTATTTGTTTGGAAACATATAGGAATTATTTTAGAACTTTTTCAATTTTTTTTAAGATGAGCATTTTGAAAAACACAAAATCAAAATTTTTAATTCAAACTTGAACAACTTTTTAAACGCAACCCCTATTGAGTTGTATATCATATCAAAGTCCATAAAGGAAGCTGCAAAATGACACCTGTGCCAGTTCTATATCTTAATTTGAAGATGTTCTATACCAATTTCCAAATTTTCGGGAACCCAATTTTGTAAAATGTTACATGGTTGTATTTCACAAACGGGTGGAAATATTTTACTCAAAATTTGTACTTTTCTTATTCTTCAATGATATTACCTCTGTGTCAAATTTTATCTGACTAAAATTTTAATTAAAACTGTGTTGATTTAAAATGGAATGACCCTGCTTCACCTCTAGCAGAAATACGCCTGGGGGATTTCAATATGGATTTATGAGAAATGAATGCCAAGCTGTATGTTTTGGGTTTTGTATCAAAGTTATTGAGTTGCATCTTGTGAAAAACATGTTGAGTGGTAGCCTATGTGAAGGCATGGCAAAAACGTTTATTGTTTTGAAAATTTTCAAAATAACTTCAAACATATACTATGTGTGTTCTGTTACTTTGAGTGAATATCTGTCACAGCAGTGTGAAGCAGTTTTATTGACAGAGTTTGTAAAATCAATTGCTTAGCAAAATATTACTACTCAGCAAGTACACAATCTCTCAGAAACCTATTTTGTGAGTGTTTGGCGAGAAGAAAATGGTTTTGAAAATATTTGTGAGAATGAGAATTGACTATATATTGAAGTTCAAGAACTGATAATTATTTCAGCGAGGAAAACGAAGACAAAATATTTCAATTCTAGCATTTGGGATGCTAATGTTTTATTAACAAGACGAAAAGAGAAAAATGTTTAAATGAAGTTTTGAAAATAATTTGTAGTACTGTGAAAGAATACATGAACAATCAATGTCACCCTTGTTTTTATTTTCCCGTGTAGATACATATTTTCTTCTCACAGTAAGCCTTTGTGCATTCATTCTGTCAAGGAATACAAAAAAAACTTTAACAATTTCACAAAACTCTTGCAATGCTGTGAAAACACAAAATAAAAGGCACACACTGACTAAGCAATGCTACCTGACTAACAGCAAGAAAAACCAAATTAATGTAAACATTGCAGAATGTATTGAAAGGTTACGAGGCACACATGGCTGGATTTTCCAAACCAGACCACTCTCACAGCACCACAGCTCCTCCTAATTACACAGCTGTCTAGTAGAGGGTCTCAATGCAGATAGCAAGAAATGCCTTTCACCGACGTGAATGCTTCACGCCCAAAGTCCACCACAGCCCCTTCCGCTTTGGCCCAAAACTCCACCAGCGTTCGCTCCCGCTAACCGCCCAGCATCTGGCCCGCCCCGAATTTGACACCGGGCGGGTCGCAGAGGTCGGCCAGCCGGCCGGCCGGAGGAGGGGCGGACGGAGGCGGGGGGAGATACTGGCGGCGACGGCGGTGGTGGTGGCAGCGGCGGTGACGGTGGTGATGTCGACGTAACGTCAGCGGTGTCGGCAGCGAGGGCGAAGCCGTGCGCCGAAAGACAGCGCCCCAATGCGTAGAGGCGCGGGGGAACAATGATTAATTAATGTCTTAATTCATTCATTAATTAATAAATTAATTTTTTTAAGTGGGACTCGCGAACTTTGGAGTTGGCGCCCCCATAACACACTGGTGTAGCATGAAACTTCCATAATTTGGCGGGAGTACCACAAAGAGTGGCTAGGTGGGCGGAAGTCGCAGGAACTTGTCCGCGCCGACCAAAATGTGCTAACACATTCTGACTCTCGGTTTTAACTCGTGTAATTTTTGTACTGATTTAGATCAGCAGGTTCTAGACTTTTTCATGAAAAAGAAAGAAATAGTTGTTATTCCTCATGGCATTATTAAATTTCAATGGAAAACATTCATTAGATTTAAATAATTGTTTCCTTAAATAGTTAAATAATTATACTTCATCTGTTGTATATTTAGATATTTTCGAGAAGAAATAAAAATATATAAACATTTCCTTTTTGACCGTATTTAGCATAACGAAAGTGCATTAATGTCGAATGTAATCAGCGTAGTTTTGCTTGGCCGCTGCGAAACGCTGGAGTTGCTTATTAACACGTCATAAGAGAGCATTTAACCCTTCAATGCACTTAGTGGACCTCAGAGGCCCGGCCGTGTTTCTTTATGCTGTAAATATATTTCCGTTAACATTACAGGAGTCTCCTTGCATGATATCCTCTTTTGTTGTTTCTTTTATTATGATAAAGAATGGTCTAGTGATTAATGAAATTTTTCAATATTTTTCAACTCTTCTGAAGGTAGACGTGCTTTCCACTAAGTGGGCCTCCGAGACCCGGTAGTCTGTTTTCCCTTAACATATCTTTTAACGCATAATAAACACATTTATGTTGTTGGAATTTATTCCCTATCATTGCAGACTTCATTATTTACTTGCCAAGAGACATAAATCATAACCACATAAATATGGAATAAAGAGTTCTTTGTGTTGGGTTTCTAGGAACGCATATACACTAAATGGCAAAATATGTTATAGAAAAACCAAAGAAGAGCCTGTTGCTATAGATTTTGCGTCGAAATAGTGAAGCATTTGCACAGTTATTATTCACTGATGGTCATAACGTTACAACTGATAACTTTTTTGAGTTTCTAAGAGTTTCTAGTGATAAAACTAGTTGATAGACCTTTTGATGTTTTTCCACACAATCATCTTATAAAGAAATTAATAGATTCGGGTATAGACAGTAGAGTGGTAGCGTGGATAAACAAGTTACTTCGTGACAGGAAACAGAAGGTACGAATCGGAAGTTACTTATCTATCTTGAGAAACGTCACATCAGGAATTCCACAAGGAATTGTCATCGGGCCACTCATGTTTCTTACCTTCGTGAATGATTTGCCGACAAATTTAGCTTCTATCGTAGGATTCTTTGCTGATGACTGCGTAATTTATAGGATTATCTACTCGGAGAAGGACGAGGATATTTTGCTGCGAGACTTAGACAAATTACACATTTGGGCGGAAACGAACGGCATGGAAATAAACAGTTCAAAGAGCAAGTCCATCACGTTTGATAGGGGTCGAAGTTACAAACATACCGCGTACAAATTGAACAATAATGTTATACCTCGAGTCACATCTTGCAAATATTTAGGAATACAGCTGGACAGTACATTAAGCTGGGAGAATCAAGTAAATTTCGTTGTAAGGGAAGCCTGGAGATCTTTGCATTTTGTTATGCAAATTCTGAGAAACAGTACAATGAGAGCCAAAGAACTAGCATTTACGTCTTTAGTGCGACCGATATTAGAGTATGGCGCGATTTGTTGGGATAGAAACAGAATTTTGCTGCAAAGGAATCTAGAAAAGGTCCAGCATAGAGCATCAAAATTTACTTTCAGGGGTAAAAAGAATAAAGGAGTACGGGAGTCACTCGAAAGAAGGAGAATAAAGTCGGGTCTCTGTGCTATGTATAAAGCATACTGCGATGTGTCGTTTGAACATCGCACTCGCCACCCCAGCGTCACGCCACATTAACAAGAACTCGCAAGGACAACGCGTCCCTCGCGCTGCTTGAATCAGTTCCGCACAGCTGCGCAGGCCTCCCGAAACCCTCCACCATAAATTCAACCCCCTTTGTCCATACTACAGAATGATTGACTCCTGGAACAACTGCGTTAGGGTCTTGGCGCTAGCACGCAGCAAGATAATCCCCTAAGTCCAATAAACACATCACAATGCCACGACAGAAGAACCATGTACGCACTTCTCTGTGCTAAACAAAAGACATCCAATGGCCGCGAAAGGAAGAGATCATTTATTCAATCAGCTCACAAAATAACATAGAAAATTCTCGAACTCAACAAACCGACCTATGAGAGCGCTAGGCCAGGAAGCACGTGACAACCCTTGCATGGTGCGAAAGAAAGGAAGGGGGGAGAAACACAGCGAGAAGCTGGAATTGCATACGGGCGAAAAACACGAGAGAGAGTGGTCGAACCGAGATAGCATAGGACAGTCGAAATTTTCAATAACTTAAAGTTTCAGTTATAGAGCGGCCGAACATCGGCTTTTAGAGATCATTAGTGAGAGCAACGGTAAAAAGACGACAATAGCGGTTGGTGAGAGGCAAACATTGAGCCGACCACCACGAGACCTGCCCGGCCTTCGTCCAACCGCGGAATTTATTCCAAACAGCCAGATTTTGGCTTCCAACGTCATACGCGGTCCAGGTGATCGTGTGACGGCCTGAGACGCGTGCCAGCGCTACGTAATTGCTGCGCTGACATTCACCGCTGACATCCCGAGCGCCGGCGCCTTTATCACGAGGGACAATTGTGAGGCTGGTGTCACAACGCTCCAGCGGCGCTCCTGTGGGTCCTGCCGCATCAGTCCATCGATCGGTGAGCAATCCCGTCGCGGTGACGTAGCCATTACGCCATCATCAACTTGTAAGTCATCTTCATCATCATCACTTATTTGATAGCCAAAAACAGTAATTCAGTGTTTGCAAGAACAGTTTTCATAATAAATGTGTCCCCGCCATTTTGGACGGGTGGAAAATACTAAATTCTGAGTCAAGTGTTTATTATTTCAAAACAAAGAAACCATTGCAATCCCTCGACCCAGGGCACTCACCCCGGAGACGCTCAACGCCGGCAGCAAAATCGCAGGTAAGTGGGCGTGCGCTTGGCGCCCCTTTTAAATAAATTTAGCGCATATCCCCACCTGCTACAACGGAAATGACCGTCATACCATCAGTGTGTCGGCGCTTCCATTCTGTGGTGTGACCTCCTTCCGATTCCGTTCCAAAGAATCGGCATCCGACGTGGGCGGTTGCATCACAATACACAGGCTTTCCAGCGTGGAAAGAAATTCAAAGTCGATTAGGGAAACCTACATATTTCGGCAGAGCGGATCACATGCACAAAATTCAGTCAAGAACTCAGAAAACGGACGTTGGGAAATATTCATTCGCCAATCGAACTATTAGAGACAGGAACTGTTTGCCTGCGACAATCTTTGATCCCCCTCCTCCAAGCTTGAGTAAATTTAAAAATGAATTAATTTCCTAGATGTAGATATGCGTATTACAAATATGTTTAATATTATTAATTTACTAGTCTGTTATATAAATGACGTGCAGTGAAGTGGAGTGCAGTGTAGTGGTGTTGTGATGTAGAGGAAAAAGAATGTCTAAGAAAGGCATTGCAGCTCAGTGATCAACAGTGCGGTGAAGTGAAGTGTGGTGGAATACTACGAAAGCTCGCACCGTGAAATGTTCACGTTAATTTCTAAAGTTTGTAAATTTTGTAAAATTGTTAAGTTATGTAATATTAAATTAGTGTATTCTGCTACCAAGTCCTCAAATTTTATAGCAGAATTCGTAATAAATCTAATCTAATCTAATCTAACGTTTAACGTGCATATTCCTGGGTGAATTTCTAATTAAGAAGAAACTAACATTATGAGTAAACACACAGGAAATACCATCTGAACTGTGAGATTATAACGGTAGATTATTATGTTCTAAAATTACACAATAGAAATCTTTTTTTGTATCATACAAGTCCAAATATCAAAATTGTTTATCTTCTTAGCACAATACATCAGGACAAAGACCAAGTAAGGACAAACAAGAAACCATCAATTATTCTTGCCTATTTCAAAAGAAAGATTAGAGTTGACCTCACGGATGAAAAAGTCGGCAATTACACATCATGAAGGCATACTCGTGAATGACCAGTGAGGTTATTTGACGACAAGTTTGATATGGGTGCTTTGAATCACCATCTTCTACAGTTCCCAAAGCCTGCTCACTGGTACGTGGCGTCACAAAATGGCGGCGAAGGTAGTCGTGATAAAGTGCGGCGAGCACATGGCTGGACCATGTTGTTTTCCGTTTAATTCTCCTCGTGCGGTCCATGTGTTGGAGTGTATTTACGAACGTGTATTCTACTGCCGCTTCGATATGAATTTTAGATATGTAGTTCCGATGTGTCGAGGAAACTACGATGAATGCTCGAAAGTACATGTTTTTGGTTTTCCAAATGATCCTGCTACGGAGAAGAAATCAACTGCTGCTATATTCACAGAGAAGAGTTTGTTCCTCCGAAATCCTCGAAGGTAAGGCTATGGTTCGTACGTACAAATAGAACCTTCATTTATTATACTGATTATTTATCAAGGCATACGAATCGGTGATTTCATAAAGGGCATGAGACACCTTTTTTCACAAATTGAATTTTGAACATCTGTTTTCCAGAAGGTCGATACATCGCGTGGTGTACAACTGACATGAATACCATTAACACAGTCTGAGTTGCGGACATGTCAAATTCTCGTTAACTGCTCAAATTGCGTGAGTCATTGGTTCATACCCATTCTGCTCTCAACAGTTGCTATCTCCCTGAATTGAAAAGAGAACATCCGCGTATTCGCTGTTTAAAATAGACTCTAAAACTAATCGCTTCCGGAATTTAGGTTCAACAATCAGAATCTGAGTTTTGAAGAATATGATGTTCATAAAGTTAATCAATGTACACCAACTTAGAATGTATTAACCTACATAAAGGTTATGATATAACACAATAATGACAATATAATTATGAAACCGCGGACAATAGTAAGGTCTGGAATATAGACAACAAGAAATAATTAAACAACTCTCTCATGATAATAAAATATCGATCGATCCCACCTCGCGTAATTCCGACAACCAAACACAAGGCAACTCTAATATACATATTAACGAAATTAATAGAACATTTCATGCGCATTACCTAAGAAGTAGAGCGCAATGTTTCTCCTATTGGAGCGACCTTACTCCCTGCTCTCCACAAGGGCCTTCCCCTTCTCCCTCTACACTCGCTCCTCCACCCTGGATCCATACCAGCTGCAAACAACTGTCATTAGGCCTTGCGGAGTAAAAGTCGTTCTGAGGAGTGAATTTTAACAAGTTTTATCACAAATGTGCACCAATCGAAACGCATTGCCAAGTAAGTTTCACTCTTGTAATGGGCATATCTTTCAGAAAAATTTAAAAATATGTAGATAATTTTAATTAACTAAATATAATTTGTGTTGACACACTAGTGTTAATTTAAGGTAAAGATGGTTTTAAAAAGTAAAAGATATTATCTATAGGCCATATGTCAATGTACGCTGAGGCCAATTACCCAACAATTACATCTTCAATGTTTTGTGAAAAGAGGCCACGTGAGTTATCACAAACTTTTTAATTTTATATTGTGAATTTGTTTCTTGCCAAGCGTATATTCTTCCCAATTTCAACTATTTGTAACATCCAATGTGTAACATTTATGAAACTCGCAAGAGTTATAAATGGTTTAATTTATAGGCGAGCTGTAAGTACAAAAAATGTGAGGTCAACCTTTTACGCAGTGTAGGATGGTAAATTACCTGAAACTTTTATTCTGGCACATGCGAGTGGGATACTTTTACATGCGAGAGTTTAAAAACTGATAGCTTAAGATGCAATTCATGCAATATGTGCCCTTATAATTAAATTTAAAATGTCACAAATTGTGTTTTTATGTAGATATTAACTTAGGCCCTTTTGGCTGATCTTTGTTATATATTGACACACAGATTGATAACTGTTTTAACGCATAATTGTATTATATGTTTCATTAACTGTGTTTTTATCTAAATAGTAACTTAGGCCCTTTTGGCAGATCTTGTTTGTTATACATTGACTTACAGGTTTACCACTGTTTTAAACGCAAAAAAATTATATTATATGATTCATCAACTGTATTGACTCTAATTGTATTTTTTGTTTTTATTTTATTATATAGTTTAATTAGCCTGAAGATGGAAGCAAAAACCTCCGAAACGAAGGGAACTACATTGTAATATAATGTAATAAATTTGTTGAATAAATTTGGCTGTCTATAACTAAAATGAGGAACTATACCAATAATAAAAGAATATATGTTTGTTGCTTTAAATGTTAATTCTTGTTACACCAACAGTTTTTTACTATAAATCAAAATAAAAATATATTTCATGCCCTTTGTCATGTTTTCGTGTCATTTGTTTATCTCCATTTTGTTTTCGTATCGACCGCATAATTTAACCGTGCCCATCTGCCACATTAGTAGATCACCATGGTAGATCTAGCAAAAAATAAAATGTAAATGACTGAAGTACATTAATATAATGTTAAAATTTTGGCGTTCTGTTGGACGTAATTTCATGCGTGGTTATTAAATAACACTCGTGCTTCGGAAATTCTCAGATAAATTCCAAAGCACTTCTGGTATTACTTGTCGTAAAACCGGCAATAGGAGGACAAACGATCGATAGTAATATTTTTGAGCAATTTGTCTTTCGCGTGAACAAACCACAGTGTTTCCATTGCGTAAGTGTTTATTTAGTCTCCCCCAGCCACCTCTTGGCAAAGTTCGCCTCGCGCGGCCAGTGAAGACGCGTAGAGGTTTTCGGGAGGTCGAGCAATTCGTCTTGGAGGGCGTTTAGCATTGTCTTAGAAACCAAGGCACGAAAACTCAAAGTTTGTGTTGCTAACTGCGACCAGCCACTAGTGTCGTAAAACATCCATTTATTCCAGTTTGCTTCTATTCTAGAACGTGTCTCGACAATTGCATCAACAGAAGTGAAGGATTTACTTCAGGAAGCAAGAGTTGTGTTTTTTAAACAATATTCAAGTTTTGCTGTTGAGTTATAATTATCTCTGACCAGAAACACGGAAATCGTCAGAAAACGTGTCCAGAAGTAAAACGTTGGGTGCTGGGACAGTTTCAGACATGGTTCACTACCTCGGGTTTGTTTTGGTTTTCATTACAATGGTTGGTTCTTCTTCGTACGCTGAAACACCGTCCCCAAGACCAGCCAGTGGACAATTCCTGCTGCTGCCTACCTTTGGGAAAGCAAATAACGAAAACTCCAAGACAATACATACTGTGACTCATCGCCCTGAAGATGAGTTAATAACCGTTGCGTTTCGATCCTGCGACCGAGAAACACTCTCCGTATATCCATATTACGATGTAATATATGTAAGTAATTAATATTGAACGATTGGAAAACAAAATTAAAATATTTAAGTTTGCCAACGTTTTTAAATGTAGGTCCGTTGTTAAACACGATTCAAGTGCAGCGCCGCCATTAGCTTGATGCCCACTCTTGTTTCGTTTCTTCTCTTCCTTTCCCTGTTTAACACTGCCTTGCACGTACTGTTCCCTCTACATTTCAGCTGACAATACATCGTCAGGGCTAATGGAGCAGAATAAAGAAATGCATTTAAAAAATTAAAATTCTTCTTCAGTTACACGTAGAACGAGTTACTCTGTAGAATAATCACCTTTTTACTTTCCCCTATACGTACGTATACACGGAGTGATATACGTAGTATAGGGAAAGTTATGTAATGCAGCGCGAAAAAATAGCCAATTTTCGGCGGAAAAAAATTCATTGCTGAGCCGTGAAAACAAAAAAGTGGATAAAATCAGTTGCTAAATTAAGAACAAAAATCCCCTAACACGTGGTGTAGCCAGAAACCCTGTTTTCTAGGTCCTTGATACCGAAAATCCAATTAAAAGGAAAACGTCCGTCTGTCCGTCCGTCCGTCCGTCCGTCTGTCTGTCTGTCTGTCTGTCCATCTGTGGACACTGCTAGCGCCTAAACCATACGTACGATTTCTTCCAAAATGGATATTCCTCGGTCGATCTGATTCTAGTCAAAGCTTTGAGATTTTGAAAAAGATTCTTCAAAATTTGGGGGTACTATATATGCAGCTCCCCGGAGATTTTCAAAATTTTCTCAAAAACGGCTCCAAATTATTTCTTTAAATTTCTTGTATGAATAGAGTAAAATACACTTATTTACATGGCATAGATCAGATTTTCACAGTTAACTCTGAATTTTTGAAAATTGCAAAAGTTTAAAATTTTTACGGCGTCTTTCTGAAACTACAAATTGAACATAGAGATTTTTCCTTCAAATACAATTTTTTCTTCATAGTGAGTTCTTTCTTTAAAGTCATCTACATTTTTTGAAAATTTTAGTATTTTTCGCGCAATATTGCGTGCAATATGTGCAATTTTAAAAAATTACAAAAACAAGATTTTCTCAAAAGCGGCTCAAAATATTTTCTTTAAACTTTTGGTAAGAATAGTGGCAAATGTACTCAATCGTATGACATAAAAGCCATATTGTTCTATACGTTGGTTTTTTTTAGAAATTACAAAAATGTAAATTTTTTCACTTGTTTCTCACGTCGATAATATTTACATTAGCAGCGATTTTTTCACATTATTATATTTACGAGTACATGTGCTTTAAATAATGTCAAGTAAAGTTTTTCGAAAACACAACCGTCTGCTGTGAAAAGTAGCTCAAAATTTCGCATTTTCAGAAACGCTCAAACGCCATTTTTTCATATATGGCTGCAATTTTTTTTCAAACATTTATAACGGATAGTAGTAATTACACTCTTTAGTATAGCGTAAAGTTTTTTTGAGTTATATTTTTGTTTTTTCAAAAATTACATAATTGTAATTTTTTAAACATCTCTCACATCTTTAACTTGCACATTACCAGCAATTTGTAAACATTATTATATTTGTGAGTGTAAGTGCTTCAAATAACTTCAAATAAAGTATTTTAAAAACTCAAAAATTTTCTACGAAATTGAGCTTCAAATTTCGCATTTTTAGTAGCGCTTAAACGCCATTTTCTTTAAAACGGCACATCATTTTTAAAAGAAAATTGCCATTTATGATTAGGTTTTTGTGTTCTTTAATATTCTAAAATAATGTTTCCGTTCTACGAATAGGAAACCGAGAAATTAAGAAAATGACAAAAAAATGTACTTTTGGTGGTGATAGATGAGAACTGGCAAGAAAGAGTTAGTGGCAATTGCGAATAGCTAGCGAAAAACCAAGGAAATAGAAAACTAATACGGAAAAGTCTCGTGTGACGTCACGCATAGCAGACCGAGAAAACTTGTAGCAGATCATCCGCCTTTGGAATCTGCACTTATCGGCGAGTTCCGAATCTGCACAATGAGACTAACATATAGGCGCGCTTTAGATATTGCTTTGCATCGTTTCACTCAGTAATGGAATCCTCGTTATCCAATTTTCAACGAAAATATTTAAGCAAAAAGCTTTAGAAATACAAATTTGGAGATGTACTCTTAAGTATTTTAGAATACAAACCTTTACAAAACCTCACATTTACACAACCAATGCTAGTTTGTACTTCTCAGTCAAAACAGAAGGATATATTTTTACACCATTTTATAAATTGTATTAACATGTTATTTCTTTCTACTTAAAAACGAGTGCTGCTACAAAAGCACCTAATTTTTCGCATTATTTCTAACTGCTCCGCTATATTATACTACTATATAAACCTGGAAAAGCATTCCCAACCAACTATATTTTCTCTGCTCCGAGACCAAATCTCAAAATATTTTCGTGGGAGAGAGGTCTTAACCCGTCAATTCCCATGGCAAAATGAGTAATGAAAATCGAACAAAAATTACGTCAGAGTGTTTATTACAATTGCTTATAACACCTACAAATAAAAAAATAACATTCTATTGGTTGGATTTTTGGGAAATGGGGTGTCACCTGTAGGTGACACTGGGCGTTATACGTACTGGTGCACTACACTGCATGAAAAAGTTGATGTTTCTTGCAAACGGTGCTAAATTCTATTTGCATATATGCGCTTTATTATATGAAGAGAATAAATACAACTTTGTATTACTTTTTGTGGAGATTGTACCAACATTTTATATGCAACCCGACATTACCCTTCAAACACATCTTTCGAGTAACGAGTTCGACATAACTCACACCGACGTTGAGAGCAGTTTCTACGTGTTCATTGACACTGCCACCCAACTTCAGTTCATTGGAAACTCTTGCTTGTAATGGAACTGCACAATTGGTGTCTTTACTTGGCGGTTTCCCATATTTGTGAAGATACGCTGTCACTACTGCTCTGCGAAAATCACAGTAACTAAAGTTTCCTCCAATTCTTTTTATCAACCAAGCATTTTGACAAGAAGCATCTAATCCAAAAGCAAACAACGGGAACCACCATTTCTTGCCTCGTTGCCCCATTCTTAGAGATTCTACATTTTCTTCAAATCGATCGACTCCGCCCATATATTTATTGTACATTTTGACTAATGAGGGTCAATCAACTTGGATTTTTGTTCGTTTCTTGTTTAGTACTGCAATTCGATCCACTTATGATACTGGTTGCAAGTTGTAGCAGTTGGAAGCAAAAGTTACTATATTGTTGTCATTCCATCTGACAACAATAATGTCTTTTAAAACAATGTAATTTATTTCGCCTCTAGGCTTTTTCTTCATGTCCTTTGCGTTCATGAGAGGACAGTTTTCAAGGCGGTTTTCCTTTACTGTTCCCCTCCCGCCAATATTATTCTCCCGTAAATACTTCAGTAAAGGTAAACCAGTAAAATAATTTTCAAAGTATAAGTTATAAGGCTCGAATCGTTGTGGTAGTCTGGAGTGTAGTTCCACAATTACTACAGCTCCTAAACCAAAATTTGTCTGTAATTTCAATGGTGATCCTGAGGCACCTAGGTAAAGTTCGCAGCTGGCAAGGTATCCATGACGAGTGGCTGCTGAGCAGAGCTTGTAGCCAAATCGAAGGGGTTTGCCATGTATGTGTTGTTTGGTGCCATGTCTGCTAAAATATGGCACAATAGTTTCATCAATAGAAATGTGGGTGGAGCCAGCTTTTTCAAAATTAGCACCGAAATTATGGTTGAAAATTTGAAAATACTTACGTACTTTAGCAAATTTATCATTATTAGATAATGAATTGTTATCAAGTGCAAGTACTGTTGTATTTCAAAGAAACGGTTCCGTCTTATACTGTTAGAAACTAGTTCATTGTGGGTGTCACTTTTTTCTCCCAAAACATTCTCATATATGGCGGTGTCAAATATCTGGTAAGCAACAATATTGCAATGTATACCCTGATTTCATCCATTGTTACATTTAAATTATGATTTCGCTGTAGCGCGTACAAGTTACTCATATCAGAAATCATTTGTACAATTTCATCGCTATAAAATAATTCAAAGCATTCAGTAACGCTTATTACTATCTGCGGATCTTTCAAAACCTCTTCTTCACAATCTACTTTCCCATTAGGCGTAAATTTTGATGCATTGTTCAACCATTTCTTTACTGTATACTCTTTTTTCTCTTCTTTGTAACAAGCTCAGCTTCACATTCTTTGTTTCAAGACCTGTTTTTGAAGTTCCACTCGCGAGCGTAAAATTCGGCTAGGAAGATGGATAAAAACGACCTTATTTTCATCACCACTATCTTCATCGGTAACATCACCATTCTCAGGAGGAAACAATTATATCACCAGGGTCCTCCCCCCGATCTAATTCTTCACAATCTCATCCAATGTCAACATATTATTGAAGAAACAGAAGGTAAAATCCTTAGCATCGGAAGGAATACAGTGTTGAAATAATGCCGTGTCACCTGTAGGTGACATATGAAATTTCTATGTAAATCAATTCATGCTGTTTACTATTATACTTCCAGAACTGCGTTATATTGTATCCTTGATATTTAAAGAATTGCGTAATATTCATAAACTTTTAACACTTACCCCCTTTCCATGTTTTTTCCGAAAATCAAAATGGCAGAGCAAGCAAACACTCGGAAACCAACAAACCGTTCAAAACAATGAGAAATTAACGGCAGTTCAAATATCGACATTGTTACCAAATAAAACACATGATTACGTCTAAGCATAAATAGCATGTAAAATGAATTTCACGTCCATATTATTAAAAATTGTTTGTAAAAAAATTTTGAAAAACGTGTCACCTGTAGGCGACACTGGGAATTGACGGGTTAATAATATTCAGATCCGTTAGTGATAACACAGTGGTGTCTATAATACATTTAAATTCCATTTTCATATATTCAGTAGTTTGTTCTTAAATCGGTTTCTACAGATGGACAGACATACAATAATTGATTTGACGTGAGATACGTTTTAGTAATCAAATAAGAGAGTTGAAAAATGGTTTAAAAGTGAACTAGTGGTGATACAACTGCACTTACTTTCTCGTATTAGAGGAAACAGCTACGTAGTACTGAAATTGCACTTCATGCGCTACTAACATCTTAGCTTACAACTCACTGTTTCCATCACAGTGTTGCCAGAACTATGTGAATTCTACAACTGCACAAAAATAGAATACAAAAGTTTTGTAAACCTGAATTGAAAAAGGAAGCCTGATACCCTGGACAATATAGAAGTGTATTCCATAGGGCCATGATTAGAGAAGAGTATTTTAAAACCACGCAGCAGATACTCTACTCTCTACAAATGGTACAGCATTTGGTGCGAAAACTAAATATTTTCATGCAAATATCAATATACATTAGACAATTATAACTCCTTTTCGTACTGCTCTATCATGTCACAACAATCACACGTAAGTCACAGATATGCGCGAGCGCAAAGTGAATTCCATTGTTGCAGACCCTGCATTGTAGCTGTTCTGAGAGCTATTAATTTTTTTTACTTTTTATTTAATATATTTCAAAATAAACAAATTCTAAAATATTAATATGTAAATGTATAACAAAAGGTCGAATGTAAGAAACGAACAAAGAAATAATATACAAAATTTCAAATTCTAAATTACGACGCATCCAGCTCTCTGAAGCGCAGTAAATTTACAGCGGGCTATTATGTTTGTCACAAAAAAAATATTCGTAATTTGAAAAAAATTAAGCATGACCTTATTTGAAATTGTAATTTTGATAAATATATTTAATTGAGAAAAAATTCAATTTTTAAAATTGTAATTTTAGGAAAACGACGGAAGCGCAGTCAATTCTGAGCGGGCTATAATGTTTGTCAGGACATTACAGAAAAATTACTCATAGTTTCAAAAAATTCAACATGACATTACTTGAAGATCTGTTTTTGATGAGCATATTTCATTATGAAAAGCAATCGTGTCTTCACAATTGTAGTTGTAGAAAGACGCCAATTTTTTTTTAACTTTTAACAATTTTTCGAAAATGAAGCATTTCAATATGAAACCTGCACCATTCTTTTAAGCTTCCGTTATGCTATCTCAGGCCCCAATTTAATCAAAAAACGTGCGGTATTTAAGAAAAAATATTTTAAAGAAAACAAAAAATTGCCTTTTGACACAATTTTTCGAAAAAAATACATTTTCTAAAAAAATTGAACATGACCTTATTTGAAGACCTGTTTTTTATGAACACAGTTCATTAAGAACAAGATTGTTCATAATTGTAGTTGTCGCAAGATGCCGAA
>JAHLJT010005437.1:39172758-39246904 GCA_031308135.1 Acheta domesticus | reverse complement strand
CAAAGCTTAAATAAAAACATACATTTGCACGGAAATCCTGTCTCTAGTTATTACTGTTTACAAATCACAGAAATGTGGCTGGTTTTAGGTACAGAATAATAAATAACACATTGTTTCAGAAAACCTTTGTGAAAGAAAATATAATAAAGAAAAAATTAAACTAGAAAATTTTTATTAAATAGACAAATTAATTACATGAAATATTTACTATACTTAAATGTTATAAAGCACGAACTTTTCATCAGAACTTGTAGTCATAGGTAATTATTCCACGGATTGTTACAAAGGCCTGTGCGTTGACACATTGATGATCAGCTGTTGTCCTGATGGGAGCGCAGCTGAAGGTCGCCCAGTGTGAAGCACATTTTCCCCGCGCTGGATTTAAACATAACTTTTCGCCCAGCTCGGCGCTCTTTGAACTATTAGCAGCTTCCCGCCCGATATGGGCGTTCCATGGTGGCGCAGTGAGGTATGGTGACCCAAATACGAATTTCCCGCCACTCCCAAATAAGTAGTTAGTTCGCTGCCAGAGTGTTTGACTGATGGTGCTGCCGGCCTGGAATTCCTGGAAAAATTCCCTCTCGAAGTAAATATGTGCTTGTTCTACTATGAAATAATGTTTTTTTAAAAATGTTTTTCGAAATGTGTTCAGAGTTTTGAAAATTGTTAGAAGAGTTTCCTTTCCTTGACACCCAGCCGGGCGAGCGTGGGTGAGGCTAGTAGCAAATGAGATAGCGCATCTTGCACAGCAGTCTCGTGGGACTAATAACATACCACTGGCGGTGCACGTAAATCACTTGCTGCACTGAAGCAATTCTAGGATGTAGCGAACTTCAAGCTAAATCAAATGTGCAGAACGCAAATGTTACGAGCAGAAAGATTGTTGCGTACATGTTAACTGAAGTTTCAGATTATACACACAGTTCCTTGATCAACCATAAGCACATGGAAAGATATTGTCAAATCAGAAGTATGCCACTATTGCGTAGTACGTTAAGAATTAATTTCTGTACTGTGCAGAAATATCTGGCCAACGTATGAATGTACAAAATGACTGTCATGGATGGCGACATGAACACGTGTTGCGTACCACTTGAGAATGCAGTTCATGGTTCATGCGTACAACGGTTTCACTTAAAAATGTTAAAAGTTTCATAAAACGTAGTTGATGGCACTGACTTTTTCGTCGTATGACATTGAACTATGTAGAAAAACTAAAAGGGTAATCCCGACTGTACGGTACCCCTCGCTGTCACGGCCTCCTTCCTTAATACGTTCGCACGTATCGTACCGATAGGCAATTTCATGGCTCGTAAAGGTTTGAGACGTCCTCATACGCTTTGTCCCTTCGCATTATAATGCCAAATTACTGTCAAGGGTAAGTTTTCTCCCTTAGCTCACCCGGATCCAAGTCATGGTGAGGCTCGGGCCTTCGGCCATCGCGTTATCTATAAGCAACCTTGAGTCTATCCATCGCATAATTACCAATTCTCTTTTATAAGAAATCACTTCAGTAAGCACATTATAAGAAAGCCTCTACTACGCAAACTGCGCAATGAACGATACTTAAGAACGCCGAGACAGAGAGGGTACCGTACCATCGGGATCAGTCAACTAAGAGGCATCTTGTACACGTGTATGTATAACATTTATCAATATGAAGAGAAATGAGAGAGCGGCGCATACACGTCAGGACATTGTGACGACCAGCAAAACGTGACGCTCTCAAGCGGCAGGCGACGGCGGCTTGGCGCCGAAAGTTGGCGGCGGCCAATGGGCGTGCGTGTTTCATGTCATGATAAAATAATAACTTGAATTGTTAGTTAAACAAACTATAATGGAAATGTGAGTTATTAACCATTAGAATTTATAATGTGCTCAGTGCAGTTAACCTTTTAGCGAGTGAATTACTGCGCAGGATTGGAGTTCGTTGCAGACGATTCTGAGTATGAGGCAACGTTGGCAGTGGAGCGGGAACAGACGTTCTGATAATCGCAATTCATTGGCAACGTGCTTTAGTAATTGAATAAATACAAAATGAAAGTTTGTACAAATATCTTATTGTAATGAGATGCGCATAAATATTTTAATTTAATTGCGATAGCTTGCTTGCTCGAACAAAATGTAAGTAGAATTTTTGCAAATAAATTGTTTCGTGTTGAGCTCCTGCGACCGTTGAGGAAGAAGGTGCATAAAACGGAGGCGGGGATGCTGGTACAGGTACCAGTTAAGGAGCCTAAAAATACAGATGTAAATGTAAGCAGGGTTTTGAGAAAAATATTTGTTTTTAGGGTGAGCACCTTCGACCGTTGAGGCAAAAGGCACTTTAGAAGGCGGAGAGGCTACTTCTGGTAGCCTCCAAGAGGGAAATGATATAGCAGAGATAAACACAAGAAGGGCTTTTGGGATTAAAATTGGTTTCGTTGGAAGCTTCTGCGTCTGTTCAGGCGAAAGGTGGCCGTGATGGCGGCGAGACTGAGTTCTGTGCCTTCCATGTGCCTTGTTATTAAGGAAGTTCGAATGAATGGATGCTATTGATGAAGAGGAGTGTACCTGCGACCGATGAGGCGAAGGGCGGCTGCAAAGGCAATGAGGCTGACGGGCTATCGCTGTCCACGTTGAGCCGCTGAAGGACTGCAGGATGGTCTGCTGCACCAGTGAACGTCTCTTCACCAAGAGGCAATAATTATCAGAACGGTGTGGGTAGAGGTTTGTTTTTGATATTCCATCAATATCCCACCCAGAAAGTGACGCGATGTGCGCAGTTCCTTTGTGAACTGCTTTGTCAATATCGGCCACTTGTAGACACTTCCACTTTTTGAAACGGCTCATCAGCACCTGCACACGAAAAGCAGAAGAGCGCCGATTTATATTATTGCAGGCCTCTTTTTATCACAGTGAAATTTGAATAATATTTTAATACGTGTTTTTTTTAAATCTATCTTAAATTAAAGGAAGTGGTAAAAATTTTGCAATTATCGAAAATTTAGGGTTATCCGTGAATATCGGACCTACATTTCTTATATTAGTGGATTTTACTCTATTTTTACCAGAAATTTGAAGAAAATTTGGGACAATTTTTAAAGAAAAATTAAAAATATTAAGAAAAATTAATGAATGTGTTTTCAAAATTGCAGAGCTACGACTCAGGCCAGATCGACACGGGCTTGTTCAATTTGGAAAAAATCCTACGTATAGTTCAAACGCTAGTATTGTTCACAAACACTAGACAGACAGACGGTCGTGTTGGAAACAACAATTTTTTCAGTATCGGGGAACTCCAAAACTTGTATTTCCGAAGAAATTTCGAAATCGATTTTCCGCAGCAACTTGTTGGAACTTTCAACTTTTTAACAATTTTTCAACTCTCTTATTCGATTACTAAAACATATCTCACGTGTAATCAATTGTTGTCTGTCTGTCCATCTGTATGAATCGATTTATGTAAAAACTACTGAATCTATCAATATGGAATTCAAATGCATTATAGACACCACCCACGGACAACTTAGTGTGATATCACTAACGGTTCCGAATATTATTATGGAGCCCTTACGAAGGTATATATCATATCGTGCAAAGGTATATTGGTGTAATGGTATATTGAGGTGTGGTAGTGGGGTGTCGGCAAGTTAACTCTGAGGATCTGAGTTTCGGTCTCGGAGCGGAAAAAATTTTGCAGATTGAAAACATTTTTCCTAGTTTAGTAGAGCAGTTCGCTTTGAGCAGTGATGGCGAGCACGTCACTCCTGTTATCGCAGCGATGACCTCACTTCTTACTGCAGTGCCGTTCTTTCTTTAGTTTTCAGTGACTTTGAATCTAAACTGCATTGAAAACCAAGTGCGAATCTCGGCCAAATTTGCCGAAAAGACGAAAGCTCGACAAACTAGTGCGATAATATCCAGTGCACCCAATACATTAAATTCTGACGAAACTAACGACGACAAATATAATGTTATCCAGCAATAACTACATCATCAGCGACAGCTATATCTCCAACTACAACAACAATATCATGAACTCGTATTGCAATATCAAGAACTGCAGCAAACTGCTAATGCAGCAATGTCTTCCCCGCTAGTTCAAACACAACAGCCTGCCAAGCAACCTCCAACTATTTACAACGGTCAGCAACCGAATGAAAATTCAACAAATCATACTGCAGAAGATACTTTAGTAGGAAACAACAGTGAACATCAATCAAGTGCACATCATCAGATGACAAAAAAGAGGACCCCACAAAAGGAAGTGACTATAGTGGCGCAAAGCGTAGAATGCTAAATAACAGTGCAACAAAAAACCTTACTCTAGCAAATAAATACTCAGTTATAGAAACCATAGTTAGTTAGAAACCAGTTATAGAACCAAATGACAACGTAAACAATATAGAACCCAACCAGAAAATGTACAAATACCTCCCATGTGCATTAGAAACGCGAGAACATAACACTTCTAACGTAAGATCTCACACTAATAATAGGAAATGGATTCACAGATACGGTAAAAATATTTTTTTTAAATGGTACTGAATACCATACAGTTGGAAAATATTATGATGAAAATAATGTCCCTTAATACTTATACTGTTTACAATCAGAAAAAAATTATCAGTTGCAATAAAAAGCGTACCTCTAATATTCACTGAGGAGGAGATTTTTAATGAAATAGTAAGCCTAAATTATCCTACAAAGAAGGTAACTAGATTAACCAACAGAGAGCAAATACCGTTTAAAGTAGTTGCATTAGAAACTATCAAATTCAATTGAAGGAAGAGAAATATTTAAACTAAATAAATTATTTCATTGTACTGTGGAGGTAGAATTAAGAAGAAAACCCAAAGGTCCACCTCAATGTAAAAAATGTTTCATTTATGGATACACAAAAAATTATTACACAATGGCCCCAAAGTGTGGATACTGCACAGAAAACCATTAGACAAAAGATTGTGATTTATTGCTATCAATAAACCCACCACCCCGAATTTGTATTCTAGGTAAAGAAAATCATATGGCTACCTCAAATCAATGTAAATATTTCCCTAAAAGAAAGACAATGCAGTTTCCAAAAAGAAAGAAATCCCAACTCAATAACCAATATCAAACTCTACAATCACAAAATATTTATGAAAATAAAACTCTCTCACACACATACCTACAACAATCACATATAAATCATAATACATTTCACACACCAATGGTATTTAAGAACAGACAAAACATACCCACACCCACATATGCTCTAACAGTTACACAAAATTATATTCAGTCCAACATAACACAAATCTTAATGCAGATAATACCAAAAATAATTAACCCATTACAGCCCGAAATTGATTTTTTGTAATATATTTTCAAATTGGGCCTGAATCTTCTAAATGTGATACAAATTACGAAAAAAAATGTTTGAGGCACAAAAAGTAATTTCTAGTGAGTTTTTAGAGCGTCTGATATCATACGGTGGGCAAAACCATGTACTGATGTGCTCAATACATTGTTTTTTTCCAACCTGCAAAACTCACAAAATTGAACATATCATAAGCTACTTTCAGAAATGTTTGCATATTTACAATTTTGAAAATATTTTTTTTCGAAAAAATGTCTTTGTAATTAATTTGATGTTCAATTTCTGCAATGAACACAAAAATAGTACAATGCATTTTATTGTATGTAGAGATCAATACATTAATTGCAAAAAATTGTTACACAAACAAACATATATTGAAACAAAAATTATTGTGTCTTAGTGAAAGTGGTATCTAAAAAACAAGTTTCTGAATGCAATCCACGTATCATTTTCCGCAGTGGTATATTGTGCACCTTCCGGAGAAGCTGGTTTGAGTATCTTGTTTTCAACAGTGTGGTTCATACAACATCGATTCTTATAGCAACAGGAACTTTGCTGAGGATTCGTGATTTCATTCTGCGGATTTTCTCTTTCTCTGGAGATGCGAATAAAAAAAGTGAGATACTTTCAATAAATTCCAAAGGAGGAATTTCATTATGAACTTGCTGATACGGCAATCAAATGTTCATCAGAGAACTGTTCAGACAGAATCTGATTGGCAAGTGCCACTTTTTCGATCTGATTCTTGTTCTGTATACAGAATATGCCTTTTGTTTATCAAATACATCGACACCACCCATTGCTGAGTTATACATTTTTATAAGGGATGGCTGCGGTACTGAAATTTTGTTAGTTGCCATCACCACTTGGCTATTGTCTTTCACAAGAGTAGTATTTTTGTCTCTTATCTATAAATACCACTTTCCTTTGAAACAAAGTTGACGTATACATATTCAATTACTGAAGAGATTCCAGTCTCCTTTACCAGTATATGGGGTAAAGCTTACAACATATTCATCAGGTCGAGCCAAACAAACATTTGAACCCATATCATATTGACTTGCCACAAATGAATTGTTTCATCGAACCACGCTCGTAGTATGGCCCCATTGTCTCATCTAACGAAATGCATTGCCCAAAGGTTCAAGCAACTACTGGAACGGCATGTTTAAAGGATCCAGAAGAGGATGAATTTTATAAACTTTGACTAGCCTGCCGATGTGGGCTGTATCATTGAAGTGTAAGTACTTGTGAATAGCTTCAAACGGTAACGTGGCATTAAAGTTACTACAAGATAATTATGTACATCATCATGAATCATTTTTTTATTTCCAGTACGTGGTTGATACAACAATTTCGCATATTCATATACTAATAGAATCCCAATATGCTTGTACAATTCTTCAACAGATAACTGGAAATTAGTGCAGCCCTCTGCCACAGCATAATTAATTCACTGTCTCTTTTTAAATGTATTCCATTATTTCATAATAAAAAACAATGTTAAATAATTGCAGCGGAGAATATATTTCAGAACTCTTAGAGAAAAACATAGAAACATCATTATTCCTAAGATCACCAAATCTTGTTTGGATGTTCCAACATCCAAATTTACTTCATTTTCACTACAAATATGCCTTTCAGTCAAATTTGTTTGTTTTTTCCGTATTGAATCTCTTCTGTGTTGATCTGCGTCCGTGAATAGAAAGTTGTCGTACCTGCCTACCGTATGATACATCATATGCAAATTTTCAATTGACAATATTGTCCATCAAAACAAGTATAATAACAAAAGCAGACTATCAAAGAAGTGTTTTATAGTCAATCACTTAATGGCTAACTTCTGTCAATAAACGCTCAGAATAGAAAAAATCTGAAAATGAAAGACATGCCTCTCGCCCATCTTCAGCGTCCCGGTTGATTACCTAAAATGAAATATAAAAGTAGAAAGATACGGAATGCTGAGGTAATAGCATTGCTAGAGCAACGCTCAAACATCTTTCTACCATTATTTAAACGCGATTCATGACATATGTTGTAATTTAATTGACTTAAAAAAAGAAATTGGCGCATGATATATCATACGATAGGCTGTAATGGTTTAATCAAATAATAGCAACAAATCCAAAACATAGAATCAAACCAGATATCAAATATAATAAGAAATGGATAAGCAGCCCAACTTAAAATCAATAACACTCGTAAATTGTAATGCAAATGGCTTATTAAATAAAAGAAACACTCTTATTCACCTCCTAGAAAATCACTCAATAACAATTGCATACATAACAGAAACACACTTTTTACCAGGACAAACATTTAAAATACCTGGACGTAATTGCTACAGAGAAGACAGAATATGTCGACATGCAGCAGAAGGAGTACCTGTCATTTTCAAAAAGAAACTGGACCACTCATTAATTTCTATCCCAAAATTGAATGATCTTGAACTGATTGCAGTGAAAATAATCTTAGGAAATGAATACCTAAATATCATATCAGCATATAAACCACCTAAAAAACAAATCAATGTAAATTAATTAAAACAGATATTACATAGTTCAGAAGGTACTATTTTAATGTGTGATTTAAATAGCAAACATGTCAACATGTCAAGTGAATACTCCAAATGGAAGAAAGTTACTAAACGCATCAACAAATTTAAACTTCCAAATCATAGCACCAACAATTCCTACTCACTACCCGAAAAATCGTAACGCCCAACCAGATATCTTAAATATTGCCATCATTAAAAAATCTAACTCATACTCTCTATGCTCATTGTTTACCTGAATTAGACTCTGGTCACTGTCCTGTAATACTCACTTCAGATATGAACTATATTAAAACAGAATTGCCCCATTGTATAGATACAAAATATAGGTTGGATAAAATTCCAAACAAATGTTGATAACGCCGTTCCCACAAACCGATTCATGAAAAATAAGGGAGATATTAATTTTGCTGTAGATACCCTCAACACAATTATCCAAAATACAGCAAAAGGGGCAAATACTAATCCTAATCATAAACCTAAATTAATGCAGCAAACCATACCTATTAACATCGAAAAATAATGTTCAAAAGAATCACGGAATACGGCAATGGCAACAATCGTGAAGCCCAGATTTAAATAAAGTGCTAAATAAACTAATATTCCAAGTAAAAAACAGCACTACATTACAAGACAAATATTGAAAGAACCAACAATTATACCAGAGTTTAAATAAATTAGAAAAAAAGCTACCTCAAAAGAAAAGTGTGAAATATTAGCTGAACATTTTCAAGAAACATTTGCTCTAAATTCAACTTCAACTAATAACAACGCAAATCAAATTAATAATAATGAAATAGTAACAGTTCCACATCCAGAAAAAATAAATATCTCCAAATAAAACATATCAAATAATTAAACACCTACCTAGGAAAAAATCTGCTGGAATAGACCAAATACAAACCATACTTTTACAAACATTAAATAAGAAAGCTATCAGCTACTTAACTGCAATATTCAATTCATTGTTAAGAATAGGGTACTACCTCACAAAATGGAAAATATTCTATAGTAATTCCAAAACCAAAACCAGGTAAAAACCCAGCATTTACAAAAAAAATATAGACATATAAGCCTAATCCAATCATAACCAAATAGAAACACTAATTCTAAAACGACTTCTGAAATACATAAATGAAATACCACATACCACTTTTCCAATTTGGGTTTAAAGGAAAACACTCGACGACACACCAACTTTTAAGAATCACAGAACTAAGATATAAAAGTTTTGAACAAAAAAAGCATTCTCTACCAGTCTTCTTGAACGTAACTTAAGCATTCGACAGTGTTTGGCATGAGGGTTTGATATTTAAATTACAAGAAACAGGCCTACCCCATTACTAGGTGAAAATAATAGAAAGCTTCCTAAAAGACAGAGTTTTTTTCAGTAAAAATAAATTCAACCTATTCTACACAAAAATAAATCACAACAGGAGTACCACAAGGCAGCCCATAACCAATTAAAATTTCAAATATTGCGTCCAATATTGCGTAATAACTACTAAAACTTTCAAAAAAATTTACATGACCTCAATGAAAGATCTCACTTTGGACAACAAAATTTTCTTGGAAAGGAAAAAAAGTCTTCAATTTGGCAGTTCTAGGAAGACGCCGAAAAAAATTCAAACTTTGGCAATTTTCGAAAATACAGAGTTAATCCTGAAAATGGGACCTATGCCATCTTAAGTGTGTTTTACTCTATTCTTACAAGAAGTTTAAAGAAAAAAATTGGAGCCATTTTTGAGAAAATTTTGAAAATGTCCGGGGGCTTCATGTAAAGTACCCTCAAATTTTGAAGAAAGTTTCTCGAAATCAAGGTGTCACGAGTGGACGCAGATCGACCGGGGAAAAATCCATTTTGGAAGCAATCACACGTATGGTTTACGGCCTAGTGTTGTTCACAGACGGTCTGACAGACGGACAGACAAACGGACAGACGGACAGACAGACAGACAGACAGATGGACAGATGGACAGACGGACGGACGGACGGACGGACGGACGGACGTTTTTAAAAGACCCACTTTTTCGGTATCAGAGGACCTCAATACGTGTATTTCCGTTGAAATTTTGAAATCGATTTCCCGCAATATTACAAAACGTTCCCTATACTACGTATATTGCTCTGTATATACGTACGTATACGGGAAAGTAAAATGGTATAAAAATTTAATTGAGAAATTTGAGTGAGCGTTTAAGCAAGAATTGAACTGAGGTACAAAACCTAGCATTGTTTGTGTAATTTTTTTTTCTTAAATACTTTAAGTACGTCTCCAAATTTGGATTTCTAAAATATTTTTGTTCAAATATTCTGGGTGACAATTGAAATTACGAGGATTTCTTCGCTGGGTGAAATGATGCAAAACAATATCTTAAGTGCACTTGTACGTCAGTCGCAATTTGCAGATTTCAAGCTCACCGATAAGTGCAGTTTCCAAATGTTCATGATCTGCTACAGGATTTCTCGGCCTCCTATTAGTGACGTCATGCAAGAGCACCAAGGCCTATACGTTAGGTGGTAGTAGTGGAATTCTCTCAATTCATAAAACGTTTCATAAAACTCGTTTCATAAGAAATCTGGCCATGTGCAACGGTCGTCAGAGAAAGTTTTGTAATGTGTGAACAAAATTGGCGATCAATCGACACAATAATTCGTTCTATGGATCACTGAAACAGAATTTAAAACTTCTAAAAATGCATTACGTTTTTCTGTAGCATTAGCCCTGATGATTTAGTAACACCTTTAAAAAAGGTTTAGAAGCTAGTCAATTGTAATTTTGTTTTCCAATCGTAGAATATAAATGACTTACATGTATTACTTCGTAATCTGGTAATAAGAAGCGCACTCTTCGGTCGCAGGTATCAGACGCAACGATTATGAACTCATCTTGAGGGCAATGAGTCACATGGTGTTTCGTGTCGGAGCTTTTGTTATTTGTTTTCGCAAGCGCGGGCAGGAGCAGAAATCTTCCACTGGCTGGTCTTGGGGACGGTATTTCAGCATACAAAGAAGAACCAACAATCGTAATGAGAACCGAAATAAACTGCCAATGGTGAACCATGTCTAACACTGTCCTGGTCCCCGAATCATTTACAACTTATGGACACGTTTTCTGATCATTTGCATGTTTATGTTCAGAAATAATTACAACTCAACAGCAAAACTGAGATATTATTTAAAAAAACACCATGTTTGCCCTCTGAAGTGTATCTTTTTCTTATTCTCCTGACAATTAAATTTTCGAGACACGCTCTAGAATAAAAGCAAACTGGAATCAACAAACGTTTTACGACACTAGGTCTCAACAAAACTGTAAATATTCGTGGCCGAATTTTTAGTACAACGATAACAATCTCAAAGACGAGCGGCTCGACCACCAGCAAGACTCAACATGTATCCACTGGCAGCGTGAGGCGAACTTCGCCCAGAGGTGGCTGAGATAATTTAAAAAACGCGATTAAAATCGAGCAGGTTTGTCCACGCAAAACAAATTTGCTCAACATAATATGGTTGCCCTACTATTATGTCAGCAAAAGTTCTGTATTTATCAGGAATAAGATCTCACCAAGGCACATCTCTCCATGGGCAAATAAAGAAATAGAAAAAAAATAACTACTTGTGCTGTAGAGTGAGACCAGAAGGAGAGGGGATGTGGGGTATTATCCCCAACATACTAACATTTTTCATTAAAAACTAGTGGTGCTTCCAAAGCCATACTTTCCCCCATTCTCTCTAAATGTTCGGCAATATTATATTACTACATCAAACAGCAAATATACTTCCGTTCAGAGACGCCATCCCAAATCCACAGATTTAACTTGCTGGCATTTATACCACTACGCCACATAAGCGCCTGTGGACAGAATTTGGACAAAGGAATAAATATGTAAATGTCCGATTGTCCATGTGAAATATAACAAAAAAATTCAGGACAAACTATAAAACAATTTCACCATAGATATATTTTTCCTTTCCCATTCTTATTCAAACCGACAAATTCAACACGAAGTGCTAACAAAGCAGATATTTTTGAATTACTTAAAATGCTCCGCAGTAAGATACACCTACATAAAACAGCAAAAGTGTTTTCAACCAGCAAGTTTTTCCAATGCGACACACGAATACAGTTCCTCAGAGTTAACTGACTGGCGCTGATACCACTACCCCACACAAGCGCAGGGCACTGGAAAGATAGTTTCATGGCACACGGTTACATAACATTGTCTTCTCACAAAGTATTCGTAAGGCGAGAAAGTAATCAATAATTTCGGAACCGTTAGGGATATATAAATTGATCGCATCGGTTCTGGTTAAATTGTATTTCAATTTAATGTTGAAATACTCATAATTTTATTTGAATAGGTTCGTACAGATGCACACAAGACAACGAATCATTTAATATGACGTACGTTCCAGAAATCGAATAACAGTGTTGAAAAACTGTTTAAAAGAGGCAATTTGGGAAAACACAGACAAGTTGTATTTATCTGCAATGATTTTATTCGTGAGTAGAAGTACTTCAAATGATTTTCAATAAAGATTTTACACTCTTCAATAGTTTTTTGTTCAAAAACACATTCATCAAATTAAAATTCCTGCCTGGGATTTGAATCCGGCATCTGCCGAAGTAAAGCGCTCAGTCGCAAGCAAGGTAACTTCCAGTCCAGCCGCCTTTTTGCCCTCTGCCCCGCCAGCCCCGCCTCTCCCGACCACGCCCCGAGGTCACCCCGGGCGAGTGGGAGGGGAGCCAGCCGGGTGGGCTGGCAGTGTGAGGAGAGGGGCGAGACGGGCTGCGTTGGTGACGGTGGCGGCGGTGGCCGCGGTGAAGGCAGCGTGGGGTGGCCTGGCGTCAGCCGCGCGCCTCCCGATGCACGAGGCAGTGCTCCATGCGTATAGGCGCAGGTGAAACAATGATTAATTAATTTTTTAATTAATTAATTATTTTTTAAGTGAGACGCGCGAAATTGATATTCGCGCCCTCATAACACAGTGGTGCACCACGTAACTCCCATAATTGGCAGGAAGATCAGTAAGAGCGCCCAGCTGGGCGAAAGTCATTGCAACTTTAACAGTAACTTAGTCATTGCAACTTTAAAGTCATTGCAACTTACAAAATGCTAGAAATGTGCATATTATGGCTTGAGAGATCATTCAAAAAATTATATTTCTGTAATTTTTGCAAAAACAAAAAAAGTTCCCCACAGTGAACGTTACAAACATATTAAAGTGTGCAATTTGCACTATCCCTTCGAAAAGTTCGGAGAAAAAATTTGGAGCCATTTTTTAGAAAAAGGCTTTTGAGAGTTTGTGAAAACGCAGAAATTTAAGCTACTTTTCACAGAAAACTGTTGAGTTTTAGATAAACTTTACATGACATTATTTAAGGCATATTCATAAATATAATAATGTGAACAAATCGCCGCTAATGTAAATATTAACAACGTGAGAAGCAAGTCAAAAAAATTAATTTTTTGTAATTTTTGAAGAAACAAAAGGATAGAGCAGTATTTTGTGTATGTAATCTGATGGAATACATTTAGCACTATCCTTACCATAAGTTAAAAGAAAAAAAATGAAGCTGTTTTTAAGAAAATCTTATTATTACAATTACTTAAAAGCCTTAGCACCATTGCAACACACAACAAAAAATTCACGAAATATTTTACTTTCTCTGCCTACTAAACATTTAAGTGGCTAGCTAAAAGACTGGACGCTTTGCGTGTTTGGTAATTTTTGCTCTTTGATCAAAAACAAAATACCTCGTGGACAAAATCAAGGGGAGTTTCACAAAAATTTGTGGAGTTTCACAAAAGCAGGTGAACAAATCATCACTCCTGGAAGACATAAGACACATACATTCATTTTTCGAAGAAGCTATGTAGCATTTTCTAGTAATGAAAGAAGAATTGATTTTACATTCCGTTGATTATCGCAATATTTGCAGGAATCAGACTTCATTTTCGTGTTCTGTAATCCCGACAATTTACTTTTTCTTTCATAAAAATATATCTTGTCTAAGAGTAGTGTATTGCAACGCCCCCCCCCATGTAGGGAAGTAGTCGCAACTTACCTGAGATGGGTTGCCCACTAGTCTCAGCGGTAATGTGCGATGGAGATTCTAAAATTTAGCTCGAGAGGATGGACGAGGCTCGACTATTCATTATGAAATAATAACACATGCTGTTGTTGATTTTGAATAATGAACTTTTAATTAAACTGTTGAATAATGATAATTTAGCATTTTCATTGAAGAAATGAGAAAGAAGCAATTAATTCCCGTCGCGTGAGCTCAGCGATTGTTACTTAGCGTCATTTTAAGGCGCATCAAGAAAATGCAAAAAAACACACATTTCACACATGTTATTAAGACTAACAATCTTACTGGCTAGAATACAATTTTTACTTAAAAATAGTTAATGCAGAAGATGGCCAAGAGCGGCCTTTCATCTCCTACAAGGATTTTACGCTGTGCAGTTGCACAAAAAATTTCCAGTTCAGTGGGTCGCCGTGAAAAGGCGATTGTCAATGGGCCCTAGCTGGGCCGTACGTCACCGGAGCGGGCGCCGACCTCTCTGGGGTGGATGACCAGTCCACTCACTCACTGCAACAGCTGGACTGACGAAATTTCCCTCGTTCTCGTTCGTAATGCGGTCCAAGGTGTGTAGGCAGAAGCGACACTCCAACGATCAGACGAGGACAACTTTCAGTCAATTTCACCAATTCGTTGACTCATTGCGAGATGACGAATAGCACGCTTAATTGCAAAGTTATCAGAACAAGGCTTAGTGAACAGACGCTCGCCCTACACTTAACGAGTTCTGTTATAATAATTAGACGGGATACACTTTCCCATGAATTTCGCTGATGGCTGTTCGCCACATCTCCGCATGTTACGCTCTCCGTTCACGACATGTCCGTCTCCTGCCGAGACTTTAACCATAGTTTTCTTCTTTTACAAGTTCGAAATATGTATCGCCCCTCTTTCCCCTCTCCTATCTTTTCGGAAGCTTCTGGAACATTCTGCCCGAGATCCAAAAGGCTGCCCTTTATTGGCTCTAACCTACTTTGTCTCTATTTGAGAAGCGCCAATCGCCTTGTGCGTACTCCAGATTTCGGCAATGGAAAATTTTCAAAAACGCTCTCTCTCTCTGTGGCGATGTTATACGCTCTCTCTCTCTCTCTCACTAGTAGGGTGGTCGTTTGGTCATGTAAAAATTTCCATAGTATTCCCTGGCACTGGTTCCAGGCATCACGAAAAAGTCCCGATCAGAGCAGATAGTCTATAGAACTCTCCCCCACACTGCAAGTGAAATCGATCTGCCTATGTAGCTACGAACGGAACACCGTCACCGTCGAGACAGAATCCCTAGTACAAACTTGACACTGTCGATGAGTCGCCTTTGAAATTTTGGTTCAGAGTAAATTCAATTAAATAAAAATTTTAATTAAATTAAAGAAAACCAAATAAAGTCCCTGGAGTCAGTTGCGTGCAGTGCGCCGGCAGCACAGCTGACGCGCTCTCGACACGAAGCACCCGTTGGCCCGAATGCCCAGCGCCACCTCCACGAGGAAGGCCACGGCCGCCGCCAGCGCCCCAACGCCCAGGACGACGGCGGGCTCCACCAGCGCAGAGAGGCCCTGGGGGCGTGGCGCGGAGGTGCGGGCGGGGAACACGGCAGACCACGGCGGAAATAAGGCGGGGCCACGACGAACCAACCCCAAATACCTCCATATCATCCACACATCGCTGTGAACAAAATAAACGACACCAAAAGTTTCTATTACATTCTAATGTGACTATCGAGAACAAAAAATTAAGAAATCAAAAAGAACCTTTCAGTTAACAAAAAGACAAAAGAAATGAATCAGTCTAAGTTTCCATTAATCCTGAAGTGATTGTAGGTATATGTAACTGAAAAGAACAAATGAAATGCAGCTGGAAGTAAGACGCCAACTGCTCATCAACTGTTCTCGATTTGGGGATGAAAGGAAAACAAAGAAAAAAGAATAGTCAATACTTGTAGAACGCCACGCCATCCAGAAATGTCTCTGCAAAGCAAAGAAAATAAAACGGTCTTATAGCCACCGGACCACACATATGCGACTGAATAGAAAACAAGTAAATTCACACACATTCACAATGGCGTGGACGAGCTCGTTCAAAAGGAGATGGATGGACCCCATCAAAGGAAAGGGTCCCCCCCGATAAGTTGGTAAAAAGTTCCCCTCAACCAAATTACATATGAGTGGTTACACTATAATTCTAACATATAAATAATATTTTTGAAAGGTTTCTTAGCCTCCGTCACACCACCCACACCCCTATACAGCCAAAAACGTGTTTTTTTAATTTCAATTTTTTTTCGACAACTGAACACTATTTTATCTGACTGAAAAAATATGATAAATAAGAACACAACTTGGACTATCAGAAAAACATTTTTCAATATTTTTTCAGGCCCAAATTCAAACACAAAAAAATATTTTCGAAAAAAAATATCAAGAAATATTTTTTACTGTGTCTTAGAAGCCTGGAACAGGCTCGAAAAAAATCAAAGGTTTCTCTTAAAATACAAATTGTTGTGTATTTTTTTCAGATTTTTTTGATTGCTGGGCTGCAGTTAAAAAAATAAAAACCATTTTCCCACTTTTAAAACACCTGGACTTTCAATATACTTTGAAAATGACTGCAACGGTTCTGTGCATTTATTTTAGTGTTTATTATACATTTGTATACATTGTTGTAGCACCCAATAAAGTTTTGATTTGGGAATATACTTACAAAGTATAATTTTTAAAGCTTTCTAATCGTTTGCATAAGTAATCGTACGTTACGGAAAGACGATAGTTTTGGCAATTTATAAGAAACAATCGACACAAGACCTTGTGAGTGTGATACTGGTGGATAAAGAATTACACCCCATCCTGCATCAAACAGATTTTAGAAGAAAAAATAGAAGTTTGCAGATTATGACATACAAAAAAGATTATTACAACACACATTATAATGGCAAATAATTCGGAAGCGATGGCTTCCTAGGCCTTTTAAACCAGGTTTGCTTGTCTCACGGAGACACGACTTTTTTTTAGAACAAGTAAATTCTAACTGACGACATGTTTTCGGGGACGGGTAGATGAGAAATGGGGAAATGATAAGGGACATTTCGTGTGCTGGATAGATGGGGGACAGTGGGGAAGTGAAGGGTAAGAGATTAGGCCCCAATTATGTTGTTGGGATGTATTTTTCAAAATACCACTTTTATAATCATCCTATTTTACAATTTTTCATACTAGTTCCTTTGGGTGCGCCCTTTCCGTAGCACAGATAAACAGAAAAGAGAAGCCGATATCAATGTAAAATTAAATTGAAGGAAAATACTGAAATTATCATTCACGATAAAATTAACCGGACTATTTTATTTTCTGCGAATATTTATCTCAACGCTCAGCAATATTGGAATGAATTCTCTCGCACAGTACCGGGTCTATAATGCCGTAAACTACTTTTCGGGGGGGGGTGAGTTTTTCAGTTTGTTGCAGTTGCTACATTAAATCAATTTTTAATTTTCGTACAATTATTATTTACAAAGTGCAGAGTTTTCGCACGTGTACAGATTGTACGAGTGTCACCATATTTATACGTATTCAAGAACAAATACTTAGGTAAAGGAAAAGACATCTTTTTTCTAGTCTGAAACATCTACAGACGTGAGACCACAGGCATCCGCAACCAATGCGTTACTATTTATCTGTCCGGGAGGCGCCGCGTTGTAGGCTAGTTGTCAACGTTTTAGCTGCTATTGTGTGGCCTTCCTCCTCAAGCAAGGTCGCACGTGCCTAGGACGCGGCAACTGCCGAACTGCCAAGTGGTTGACTACAAATGTCTTAGTTTTGTTTCAAAACTATGACCCAGCTATTAAAAAAATATGAAAAAATTCACAAGCATTCTGAGATGAAGTTTTAAGATTATTTTCGTGCCAGTGTCTGTGTTCTAAGACAAGTAAAATAGTTCTTGTAAATCTGGGTCTAACCTCTTCCCCTTCATTTTTTTACATGTCCCCCAATTATCATTCAAATATGACCGAATTATTATTTAATAAATTGCCAAACACTATTATCTTTCCTTAGCGTGTAATATTCTCATACAAAGGATTAGAAAGCTTTAAAAACAATACTTTGTAAGTATATTCCCAAATCAAAACTTTATTGGGTGCTACAACAATGTATACAAATGTATAATAAACACTAAAATAAATGCACAGAACCGTTGCAGTCATTTTCAAAGCATATTGAAAGTCCAGGTGTTTTAAAGGCAGGAAAATGGTTTTTATTTTTTTAACTGCAGCCCAGCAATCAAAAAAATCTGAAAAAAATACACAACAATTTGTGTTTTAAGAGAAACCTTTGATATTTTTTTCGAGCCTGTTCCAGGCTTCTAAGACAGAGTAAAAAATATTTCTTGATATTTTTTTTCGAAAATATTTTTTTGTGTTTGTATTTGGGCCTGAAAAAATATTGAAAAATGTTTTTCTGATAGTCTAAGTTGTGTTCTTATTTATCATATTTTTTTGAGTCCGATCATATAGTGTTCAGTTATCGAAAAAAATTGAAATTTAGAAAAACACGTTTTGGCTGTGTAGGGGTGTGGGTGGTGGGACGGAGGCTAAGAAACCTTTCAAAAATATTATTTTTATGTTAGAATTATAGTGTAACCACTCATATGTAATTAGGTTGAGGGGAACTTTTTACCATCTTATCCGGGGGGACCCTTTAGAAGATGTAGCCGTAGTTATGAGTACCATTTGACCTTGGCGTAACACACGCTTTCACAATGGCTGGAGGAACATATTTGAAAGGAGATGGATGTGCCATGTGGAAAGGAAATTTAGAAGGCGTAGCAGCAACTATGAGTACCATGTGAAATTGGTGCAATTGACTAATTCACAGTGGCTTGGACGATCTCTTTCAAACGGAAATGGATGGGCCGCGTGGGAAGGAAATTTAGAACGCCTGCCAGCCGCAGTGGTTGAGTACCTGTCGATCTTCGCGTAGACGCCAGCTTCCACGATGGTCTGGAGGAGCGCGTCCAAACGATGCCTTAGACCGTCATTCACTTGCACGAAGAAAGATAAAAAGGCGGGCGTGATGAGGCATTCGGGCACTATGTATCCAAGGGAGGTCTCTGAAGAATTGTCCCATAACAATGGGTGATTTAGAAAGAAACTGTCTTGGTATTTATTCATGATGAATGCTGGCCCGGTTTGCTGTAGATGGTTCGTAAATTCACGAATCGTGGCAATCTTCTTTTCTAGGTCACGGGTTTCGAAGCTACAGGCAGACAGAAGTTCAAGTGTCATGATATTATTTACTTTAAATTTATTTAAAATAGGACATTCTGTGCCAGTTCTTTATTATTTAGCATTTTTAGGGCAGTGACTATTCAACAAACTTGCACAAAATGGATTGTAACCCATGTCTTCAACCATTTATCTTTTCTAATGGCCTTTTTAAGATTTTTACATATTTTTTAAAAGTACTTATAAACTAGGGTATATTCCAAATATAGTCCAAATTATATATATATATATATATATATATATATATATATATATATATATATATATAAGTCGAAACAATTAAAACGTAAATTTCGTGAACGGCAACGCGTGCCGATTTGCACGGAAACATCGTAGTGTGGGTGATATGTTTGATTTTTTTGTTAAGATAATTTTTGTTTTGTCAGTGGGGTTAAACATGAATTTGTTGTTATGTTCTCTGTATTAGAACGAAAATTGGATTTGTTTATCATTATTTCGGCCAGACGAGAATCGGTAAAATAAATAACTGCCGACGTTACGATTCGGCAACATTGTTTGAAACATGTGTTATTTTATTTCCAATAGATAGTAGAAGTCAATTGGCAGGGAAAAGAATATGTTAGAGATTCAGGCTCCCCAAAATCAACTATGATATTATTTCGTTATCTATATAGGACGACTTCGCGAACCCATATAAAATCTATATTAAACAACAAAAATGTAACAAATATTTGAAAATAAATAATTTCTTTCAAGTGCAAATGTATAACAAAAGGTCAAATGTAAAACGAACAAAGAAATAATATACAAATTGCAAATTCTAATTTACGATGCGTGCGGGTGTCTGATACGTAATAAATTTGCAGCGGGCTATTATGTTTGTCACGAAATTATATAAAGACTACTCGTATTTTCAAAAACTAGGCATGACCTTATTTGAATATGTATTTTTAATCAATACATTTCATACTAGCTCCCATCTATCGCCGCCCAAAATACATTTTTTTGACATTTTCTCAATTTTTTCGTTTTTAGAAGGGAGAACGGATATATTAATTTTAGAATAATAAAGAACACAAATATCTCGTCCTAAAAAACAATTTTCTTTGAAAATTTTGTAGTCATTCTTAAGAAAAAGACAACTAAGCGCTATTAAAAATGTCAAAGTTGAAGCTATTTTTCACAGAAAAGTTTTGAATTCTCAAAAGACCTTAATTTGAAGTCATTTGAAGCACTGACACTCACAAATATAATGATGTTTACAAATTGCAAGTAATGTGCATATTAAAGATTTGAAAACCTTTCAAAAACATTACATTTGTGAAATGAACTTTTATGTTACAAGTATGTTTCGAGTGGTGCTAGCGAATGGCACCTTAATAAGTGTATTTTACTGTATTCTTACAAGAAATTTAAATAAAACATTTGGAGCCATTTTTGAGAAAATTTTGAAAATGTCCGGGGGGCTTCATGTAAAGTTTTTTAGATTTTTTTTAAAATCTCAAAGTTTCGATTCGAGCCGGATCGACATCAATTTGAAAAGAACCGTCCGTATGGTTGAGGCGCTAGTCTATTAATTGGTGTCTATCGGCCTAATGACGTTATATACTATTTCAACTGTTATTCGATTTCTGAAACGTATGTCATAGTAAATGAATCATTGTCTTGTGTGCATCTGTATGAACCAATTTAAGTAAAATTATGAGCATTTCAACATTAATTGAAATACAATTTAACCAGAACCCATGTGATCAACGTAACATGTACCTAACGGTTCCCAAATTATTATTACTTTCTCGCCTTACGAATACTTCGTAAGAAGAGAAAGTTACGTAATCGTGCGCCGGAAAACGATCTTTCCAGCGCACTGCCCTTGTGTGGCATAGTGCTATCAGCACGAGCACATTAACTCTGAGGAACTGTTTTCGAGTGTCTGAATGGAAAAATAACTTGGTGGTTGAAAACAATTTTGCTGCTTTATGTAGGTGTATGTTATTGCGGAGGATTTTAAATATTTCAAAAATATATGTGCTTTGGTAGCACTCTGTGTTGACTTTGACGTTTGGAATATAAATGGGAAAGAAAGAAATATACCTGCGGTGGAATTTTTTTATACTTTGTCCTGAATTATTTGTTGTTATAATTTACACGGGAAATCGGACATTTGCGTGTTTATGCCTTCGCCCGAGTTCTGTCCATCCGCGCTGTGGCGTAGTGACATGAATGTTCGCAAGTTTAATATGGGGATATGGGATCGTGTCCCGGAGCTGGAAAATACTTGATGGTTTATGTAGTATTATAATATTGCGGAGTATTTAGGAAGAATGCGAGAAAGTATGTGCTTTGGAAGGTCCACTTGTTTTTTTTTATATGGACAATCGGACATGTATTTATGCGTCTGCCGAGTTTGGTCCATGCTCGCAGTGGAACCAGCTCGACTGGGGAATATCCATTTTGGAAGGAATCGTACGTATGGTTTAGGAGGTAGTGTTGTTCACCGACTGACGGACAGACGATCGGACAGACGGACGGACAGACGGACGGACGTGTTGAAAAAATCACTTTGTCGGTATCAGGGGAATCCAAAACGTATATTGCCGTTGAAATCTGGAAATAGATTTTCCACAGCATTACATAAATTTCCCTATACTACATATAATACTCTGTATATACGTACGTGTACGGGAAAGCGAAAATAGAGAGGGGAGAAGCGAGAGATGGAAAAAGAGAGATAGGTGAAAAGCGAGAGAGAAAAAGAGGAAGAGGGAGCGGGGAGCGAGGGAAGAAGAAGGGAGAGAGCAGGACCGTTCTGCTACTTTAATATGAAAGGCTTGATCCTATCTCTTGATGGACCTCTAGATGCGATTGTTTCATCCCGTATAAACATATATGAGTTATTAGAATATCACCAATGTTTTCTCTGACGAATATAATGGCACGTACTCTTGTTAGCAGCAAAGTTCGCTACTCTCAGGGTAGCTCATTTTGTTTCCAACGGAGTGAGTAAACGCGAGATGCAAAAAGAAGTTTTGCAGTGTCATATAGCGATCGCTTGTAAAAGGTTGGTTAGACCACTCGTCGATACTTCAATCTTTAGTGATAACACTTCCCAAAAATAACGTCAAAAACAATTTTGTGGATTAGTCGACTTCGCTGCTCATAGTCTCGTATATCATCCACGAAATTTGGAATACTTTCATGACAACAAAATAAAACTGTTTGGTGAATACTGGAGTTTCTGAATCGAGATATTCCAAGTTGCTCCCTTAAGAACTGCAACTTGTTAATAATTATTTATTGGGAACTTGGTAATGACAGCTTACTGGAAATAAATTCATCAACATCCTGAGTAATTTGTTTAATTCGATTAAAATTACTTTCTGTTGTTTTTAAATTTTCATCTAAAAATAATCTAAATGAAATCAAACAATCGACTACGCACCGTTTAATGTTTTCAGATTGCTTTCAATAACCCATTTAAAGTTTCCATTGGAAACAATGTGGTTGAACCTGTATTCAAGAATCATAGAACATTTTTAATCAAAATGAAATTAGAAGACATATTTTAGCTCGGTTTACTTTAAAAAACAAAACAGTATTTTTCTACACGATAAAAACCTTTTTTTCAATTTTTGTATTGTAGTGATACCGAATAAATTCAAGTTTATTCTGCCGCAAAATAACTCCACGCAGGCGGCGACGCGAGAGTCATGGAGCCGCGAGAGCCACGGAGGCGGCCCGAGGGCCAGGCGAGGCGCCACGGTGTCGGCACCCTCCGCGACCCTCCGCTCCCTAATTCGTCATGGACACGTGTGCCCCAACTCTGGGTGGCCGCTCTGCACACGACCCCTTCAGTATTTTTCCACGACGCCTGGAACTCTTCCGTCAGCCTCCCTAGAGATTCCTAGCCCCTCACACCCCCCCGGTCGTTAATAACTGCCCCTTTTCGACGCAAAATTAAAGCGAGAGGGAGCGATAACCAGCCCCTCTCTCACTTTTTTCTCGGCCTCGAAAACATCCTCTGATTGGGCAGAAAATATCTAATGCGCAGTACCCTTTCGCCAATAGCAGCCAGAATTCGGGTTTGTTCTAGAATATTCCAGAGTCACAGGGATAATTTTGGTGGGGGGAACGAGGTTTCCTAAAACTTGGAGCGACGAGGCACAAAAGGGAAGCTTGGGAGCCGTGTTCAGAATCGGACGCAAGTGGCGGCCGCAGGGGGGAACCTGTTATATTCTGTTGTGGCGTTCGGTTCGATGGACTTAGAAAAATTATTAAGTTTCTTGTAGAGTTTGGGTACAAGACTTCTGTGACGAACGCAGGCCGCAGAACAGTATTATGAACATTTGACAGCAATTCGTATTATATTACGTCCGATTTATGTGCGAACTCGAGACTCTCTTTTCCTTTGTGAATTTGTGCGATAATTCACGGGCTCATTAGTATCAAAGTATTGTGAGATCGACCGGGAATGAACCGACCGTGTCAGTGAATGAACTGTGCTGACCCATTCACCGCAGCGAGCAGACGGCGCTTTTGTGTTCCGGCCCGCCTTGGCCGCTATCCTCGCAAGTACCTGATTTGGCCTACATTTTCCGAGCGGCGCTCCTCGCCCGCCACGACCCTCGCAGCCAGCTGAGTTGTCCCGAGGTCGTTCAACTTCAGTGGGTGGCGCAGGCCGCCTAACAGAGGTATTTTCTGTTTGAGTGTCTTATGTCGTACCCGCGATCGAGAGGTGTGAACAGTACATCAGACAATCAGTGTTGACTTCCTCTCGACCGGGCGACGAAGAGGAGTTCCCGGCCGCGCATGGCCGTCAAGCGGGAATTCGCGCGCGAGGAAGAATTTCATCTGATTGTAATCACTTTGTAATTTTATGTTCTCTTATGTGCATGACATTTCATTTTTTGTTTTATTTCGATTTTGGGGGCATGCTCGCCAGAGTTATCATCACCAGACCATTAGCGTTTTCTTTTTTCAATGAATAAATTCAACTTGTTCTAAATTCACATGTTTGACTTCTCATTCAACCTAGGCCACCGGCTTCCTCCGTCTTCGCCGTTTCAGGTAATCTGTCGACTGAGCGGGCCGGCTACCCGTATGAGGCGCCCAACCGAAGACGCGAGGGTAGTTGCAGTATTCACAAAATTATTAGAAGTTGGAATGGTAACTTTTTCACAACATGTTATGAACACATTTCTTTCCAGTATACGCACTTATATACAGAGTGTATATGTAGTATAGGGAGCATTTTGTAATGCTGCGGAAAATCGAATTCGAGGTTTCAACGGAAATGCACGTTTTGCGGTCCGCTGATACCGAAAAAGTCGTTCTTTTCAAAACGTCCGTCTGTCAGTCTGTGGACACACCCGTACCGCAGATAAAATAAGTACAGTTTTTTCAAAATAAATATTCCGCAACCGATCTGGTTTTACTGGTTGCGCCGCGATTTAAATTTTTTTTCAAAATTTGGGGGTACTTTACATGAAGCCCTTCGTTTATTTTCAAAATTTTCTCAAAAACGGCTCCATATCTTTTCTTCAAATTTCTTATATGAGTAGAATAAAATACACTTATAAAGGTGGCATAGTTCCAATTTCCACGGTTTTTACCCTGAATTTTCGAAAATTGCAAAAAGTTTGAAATTTTTTCGGCGTCTTCCTAGAACTACAAATTTGAAGATATAACAGTTTCCTTCAATTTAAATTTGTTGTCAAAAGTGAGTTCCTTCATTAAGGTCATGTACATTTTTGTTAAATGTCATGCCTATCTATCAACATCGCAATCGCTAATCAGCGAGGATTGGTACAGGTCTTTCGAGGGAAGCTTCGGCGGTTCGTGTTCTGGTCGCGAAATATTATTTGTCAGAAATGTTGTTATTATTTTTCTGAAATTTACTGTTGTCACAGGAAATAATTGAGAATTCTATAAACTTTATTTAAAGCCATGTGAAACCATTTGAATCACAAATATTGATAATTACGATAAATGTACTGGAAGTATCTGTATATATTTGTTCAATTTTTTTTCAATTTAACAATTTTACTTTTAACAATTTTTCACGTCTTTTTAATTTTTAAAGCGTATGTACCATCGTATCAATTGTTCTTTTATCATGCATTTACCATTTTATATGTCGGTTCGATTCTTTGATGGCTCTGTTCGACCCATGCGGTGCTAGTGTGGCGTAGTGGTATAATGCCAGTTCGTTGACTTTGAGTATAGGGTTTCGGGTCTCGGTACGGAAAACGTTTGCTGGTAGAATACACTTTTGCTGGTTTATGATGTAGTGGAATAGCATTTCGAACCATATATTAGCAGTGCGAGAAAGTATGTGCTTTAGAAGTACCACTAGTTATTTTATTTTTTTACAAAAATGTATTTTATGTGAAACAAAGTACTGTGGTGTTCAATTTTTTTATATAATAACTTTGACAATACATTATATTATTGACATAACATTAGTACCTTTAAAATAATGTACAAATCTGTATTAATAGAGCTGTTAACGAACCTAAACCCTGAAATTAATACCTTCTTTAACAGCAAAATCTATAAACGTCTAGACATAAACCATATATTAACATTTGTTTTCGGTGAAACACCAGCAAATATTAAATCCTGCGAAGGCCCAGCGACCAACAGCCCGATCCGAAGGTTGACGTCATAAATACGTCACTAGTCACAAATTCACGATTTACTGTTAGGGGCAACGCATGTTATTCTTGACAGCCTTAAACAAAGCAGTACTTTGTATCCACTGTATAGTTTGCAAAACTGTTACTTGAGTCAATTTACTTACTCCGAAGGTGTAAACATCTTGAGGCAATCGAATGAAATGAAATCTTTTGTATACCGCTGGTTTACAAAAGATTTGGTTATAAAAGTCACTTTCGACGCATTCAATCGTTTATAAAATAACATTTCTTGGCATAGATAATGACGTTTATGTCACGAATATTTGCACCAATTGCCGCGGGCGAATAATTGCGAGGTGCCGTAAACAGCACTGACGAGCACCGTTCTTTCTAACAGATATCAAATAACCGTGACGTTATAATACAGTTGTTTCGAAAAATTAAAAATTGCATTCTCTTGCAAATATATAATACTGTTAAACAGAAAATTACGCATTAAATTAAATTATAGCTCAAACATATTTATATGTATTTATTGAAGTAAAAATTTGAAAACTCACTCCAAACGTCGGTCGTTTCCAAACATTTACGTGGTGAAATAAAGTTTAAAACTTTAAACTAGCTGCACAATAACTAATATAGTGCGAAACATAAAGAAGCACGCGCGACAATCGCTAAGCGAGAGTGAAAGCTGATTCGCAAAGGGCGTGTCAAAGAAATGCAGCACGTGCGTCAGGTGATTTCGTCACTTCAACCTTACACGGGAGAATATTTACCAAATCATACTTAAGAAGATATTTTCAAAACAAATGAACGTTTATTCTTTAGTTGCTCCTCGCTTCTCTTTGCAAGGGTCATCGAGAGCAGAGATATCTTTTATGAACTCTACCCGAGAGAATATAAACAAAATCATACTCACTTAAGAAGTAATTTTCAAAACACATTTATCCCATTAATGTTCGCGTAACATTGTTGTTTTTTAGTTGCCTCTCGCGTGTTCCGCTCGCAATTCAACGGCCGTCGAGAGCAAAAAAATCACATATAAACCATCTCACCGTGAAATATAAACAAAATCATACTTAAAACGTCCTTTTTAAAGCACACAAATTTCATGACCGTGTGTGCAACATCCCTGTTCTTTAGTTGCTCTTCACCTGCATCGCTTGCAATTCAACGATAAAGGAGATCCGAGATATGTTGTGCAATCTTTACATGCCACAATAAAAAATCATATATACTTAGCAAATAATTTCCACAACACATCGCTTTTGTCGATGCGCCTCAAAATGAGTTTCATCGAAGGGAGCCCATAGAGTCTTGTGATATGGCTGGCAGCTTCCTCGAGCGTCTGAATCTGTCGGGGTTCCCCAAGGACCGACAGGAAGCCAATGAAGGTTCCCGTAAAGGCATTAAGGATCACCATCCCGAATGCGCTCAGCAGCAGGAACAGGAAGTTGCCTCTGGGGTCGCTCTCGCGAGTCACAAAGACCCCATGGATGAAGGCGTCTAAGACCTCAAGTAACACGTTTCTGAAAAAATAAAAACATGAAATTATTTTGACTGTCTCTGTCACGAATCTCGAAACCCTCGTTGCTAAAGGCGTCTAACACTTTGTTCATCACGTTCCTGAAAGAAAGTAAACTCGTAAGTCGGTCTCAAAAGAAGACGACTCGTTCATTTTGGCAACTAGAAACCCCGCAAACTAGTTCCATAAAAAAAGGTATAATCGCTGAGGCGGCTGTTAGAGTTGTGCCTACAGAGAGCACCAGCAAAGGTGAAATGGAGCTCGCAATGGTGTCAAGGCTGGAACCGGTTCAGGAGTCAAATATTGCGAAAAGGGTAATAAATGATGACCGCGTGTTTGCGATTAAAATTGGTTTAATTGTTGAACTCCTGCAAAAGTTGAAGCTGAAGGCGCCACCGAAGACAGAGATACTGATACCGGCATTCTTTCACGAGCCTAACAATACAGCAGAGATAATAAATAATAGAGGGTTGTTGGGATTAAACTTTGTTTTCGTGGTGAGCACCTGAGAACGTTGAGATCAAAGGCACCACCGAACGTAGAGAAGCTGGTACCGATATCCTTTAAGGAGCCTAATAAAGCAGCAGAGATAATAAATACAAGCAGGATTGGTGAGATTAAACTTTGTTTTCTGCGACAGTTGAGACTCATGGCGCCCGGAATAGCAGCGAGTCCATGTTCTATCCAGAGGCTTAGGTGTTATAGCGGTTTAAATGAACGGATGCTAGGGTGCGTATTGTTTAGAATTGACGAAGAAGAGGGTACCTGCGACCGATGAGGCGTAGGGCGCCTGCGAAGGCGATGAGACTGACTGCTATCGCTGTCCACGTTGAGCCACTGAAGGACTGCAGGATGGTCTGCTGCACCCATGGACGTCTCTTCACCATCAGGCAATAACTACTGGAATAGTGTGGGTAGAGGGAAAATTTTGATTTTCCGGACATTTCCCACACCGGACGCGATGCTAAGTGCGCAGTCCCGTTTCTAACTGCATTAATTTGATCGGCGGTTTTGAGACACTTCCACTTTTTGAAACGGCTCATCAACACCTGCGCACATGAATAGCATCAATTTGTAGTATCGATGGCTTCTTTTTACTTTCCCGTATACGTAAGTATATAGAGAGTAATGTGCGTAGAATAGGGAAAGTTAAGTAATGCCGCGCGATAAAACGGCGGATTTTTGGCAGAAAAAATTCATTGGCTGGCCCTGATAACGAAAAATTGGATAATTCGGGCCAGAATCCCGGTTTTCTGGATACCGGAAAAACAATTGAAACCAAAACGTCCGTCTGGAAGTCCGGTAGTTTGTGAACAACACTAGCGCCGAAACTCTATGTAGGATTTTTTCAAATTGAAGAAACCCCTGTCGATCTATCTCAAGTCGACGCCTTGAGGTTTTGAAAAAGATTCTGTAAAAGTTGGGGATTCTTTAAATGAAGCCCCCGGACATTTTCGAAATTTTCTCAAAAACGGCTCAAAATTTTTTCATTAAATTTCTTGTTAGAATAGAGTAAAATACACTGATAAAAGATGGCGTAGGTCCTAGTTTCAGGGTTACCTATGAATTTTCGAATTTTGCACAAGTTTGTATTTTTTCGGCCTCTTCCTACAACTTCAAAATTAAAGATAGACATTTTTCCTTCAAATTAATTTTTCCCCGTAGTTAGTTCTTTCATTTAGGTTATGTCTTTTTTTAAATTTTAGTAGTTTTTGCGCATTATTACGTGCAATATATGCAATTTTAAAAAATTAAAAAAACAAGTTTTTCAAAAACGGTTCCAATTTTTACTTTCCCGTATACATACTATACGGAGTAATATACGAAGTATAAGTAAGTTAGGTAATGCTGCGAGAAAAAAATGATGAATTTTCGTAAGTAATATCACGGGAAGTGCTGTGCTAGCCGGTAAATTCACGAATCGCGTAGCGAGGAGTGAATTTACCGGCTAGCACAGCACTTCGAGGGATATTTAGTGTGACTATTTCACGAAAAAAAACACATTACATGATTTGAAAGGATAATTTAAATCACAGGAATTACGAGAAAGGGAAATATCACTCAAAATTACAACCGAAAAATGAAAACGTTTCATTCAGCTCCGACGTATCACTGCCTCCTGGAATAACTTAAAATCAAGTAACATTTGAATAACAGTTTAATGCAGAAAATGATTTCAAATATGTTTCAATTTTATGGTAATAAAACTTTCGAAAATCAATAATAACAATGCTACTTAAAAGAACATTTATTACAATCACAATCATTAAAGTTGTAGGAAGTTGTTTTCCAAGTCTTGCCCTTCCGTGTATTTGAAATCGAAGATGTACAAGATGAATTAGCAGCGGAATTCGTCGATTTCGAATGGATTGAGCACACGTGTGCACTCATTAAAGTATTTTCCTGAATAATTTTTGATGTAACGTTCCACAGTGTTTTGACAGCATATTCTTTGTACTCTTCACCATTTAATCTTCGTATATTAATTACCTAAAATATGTGTAAATTCCTCATTTATAGTTTGTGCTGTCCATTTGTATTTTCTTTCTTCACAAAATTCTTGAAATTGCTTCCACACGCTTTCTTTGTTCCTTTCGCTGTTTTTCGAAACTAAATTTTTAATATTATATTTTATTTCAGAGTTTTAAACATAACCAAAACGTCACATTATATTGATGTACACAAGCTATTTTGGAGGTGAAACAATTGCTATCGTTATCTTAAAAAGGTAAACAAAGGTTTTACAGCGATAAAAAAAGGTAAACAAGCTGATGGCGATAAACATCTGGGATTGGTTTAATTTGAATATATCTTTGCTTACCATTGGCTACTTACGACGCGGACAGACATGAGTGAAATAGTCGGCAGAAAAAATTTTGTTGCCTAGCCGTGATAACGAGAAAGTGGATAAGTTCAGTTGTTATATTAAGAAAAAAATACCCTAACACGTGAGGTAGCCAGAATCCCTGTTTTGTAAATCCTGGATACAAAAAAAAACAATTTAAAGCAAAACATCCGTCCGTCCGTCTGTCCGGTGTCTGTGAACAATACTTGCACTAAACGATACGTAGGATTTCATCCAAAAAGGAAATTCCCCTATCGATCTGATTCTACTCGAGGCGCCACCATTTTATAAAACATTAATCGAATTATGGGGGTACTTTACATAATGAACCCCCGAGATTTTCAAAAATTTCTTAAAGACGGAAATTTTTCCTTTAAATTTCTTGTAAGTGTAAACGGTTCGCTGCTTCTCTATCTTGGTGGTATGGGAAATTTTAATTCCTTTACTATTAATTCATCAATAACCAATTATAACAATCACAATGAAAGCTATAATTCGCCCACCTTGGCGTGCCACTGTAAACGGCTTCTTATCCTAACTTAACTGATGTTCATGGTTGGGGTGAATTTTCTTAACTACCATCAATATCATTTACTTAATTAAAATGCAAAGCTGTGCACGATCATATGACCCACTACATGAACCGTTGCAGAAAATTTTTAAGATCGTGGGGGGCGAAGCCGCCTATACAGGACACGGTGCTTATCGATATTGCAGGATATTACTATCTGCCAATGAAACACAAGATGTTCAGTTTTTAAAGCCACCAATAATTGAGTATGAATTTATTCATTTATTATTTTCCTGAAATTATTTTTCTTTGAGGTGGCTAACTTTAGCAGATTTTGCTAATTCATGTAAATATTACACTTTAAATAATAAAAATAATAAGTAATACATTGAAACATTTAAATACGAATACACTATTTCTAATTCTTTTTTATCATTTGGGATAAAGTACCAGAGTGACGTGCGGCTGCTGAAATGAAAGAGGAAATATATCTTTCTGGTACCACTTAATTATTACAAACGTTTCTAAATTAAATTAGAACAATACAATTTTAAAGAAATTTGTGCAAGTTAATTACAGTGCAAGCTCTAACATTCTGTTACTGACTGCAAACGGTATTAAGTTTATTTACGGAAGACAATAATAACATTATTACAATATTTTTTTTCAAATTCCAATTACGTTTCTCTGTTACTCGTTTTCCAATATTTTAAAAACAAAAACGTGTCACCAATAAATTAAGTGATGTTGCAAAAACATCAGAAAATGTAATGTTTTCCTTGTTTTCTCACAAAAACGTATGTTCGTTTACACACAAACTTTTTAAATTTGAAAAATTTGGTATTTCACAGACAATAGGGGAAGACATTTACTCTTATCCGTATATTTTTAGATTTCTTTTCCTTCTTTTTAGTTTTTTCTTCTGTGTTAGGGCGCTATAAGTAGGCAAATGTAAGCGTTCGCTATCCTCTTAATTTGCTTTTAAAGCCTTGACACAGTGCAAAAGCGCGAAATGTCACAGCGGCCCACGACCGCTGATATTGCGCTCCGGGGACCCATCTCTCTCATCACCTTGTGTAAGCCGCGTCGCCTATACGTGGGGATCGCCGTCGCGCAGCTTGTGATCCGCAGTAAGCGAGAAGTAAGAGCTGTCACACATCTGAGAAGGCCAGGCTAGAAACATCCTATTGATACTGCTGGTTTGAAAGTCTCCGGGAAAGCTCTTTCCCACTAGGAAGTTAAAGGTTAAAATAATATTTTGGTTATACTATTAAAAAACCGACAATTTAAGAAAATGTCAAATAGTATAGTTTGGGTGACGATAGATGGCAGCTGGCAATATTATGTTTCAAGTCCGAATAGCTACCAGAGACCAAAGGAAATAGAAAACTAATACGGGAAAGTCTGTGCCATTCTATACAGCGCCACAAGTTATTTCAGCGAAATTTAAATCATTTTTACCATACGCATTTTTTAAATCTATCTTTAACATGCTACAATATCAGGCTTTTAAAAAAACAATATAATCGAACCTCTTATGGTTCGTTAAGTAAGTAAAGCAATTTAGCATTAGCCAATGCCATCGAATGCAACGCATCCGTGGTAAGATGGGCGGAGTCTAAACGACAGCAATCTGCGTCATTTTCAAATATTAACTTTTTCACTTCCGGACCTAAATAATCTTTGAAATCTAGTGTAATAATTTGAATGATAACTCTGATGATGCTAAATGTGTTTTTATGATTGTATACTGGAGTACATTTCCTTTCAGCAAAAAATCTCTGGTTTCTCTAACAGTGATTAAGATTAGTGTTCATACCTGCTTTCTTTTTTTTTGTAATTCATTCTGCAGAGTATCTTCCCCGAAAGTCCTGGTAGGTTATATGGAATATTTAACTCTTAGCTCTAGGACTTAACAAGTACGCAATGATCACTTAGTTCCTAGACTATTTTCTTGCCTTACAAATTACTTCTTAATAAGACAATGTTATGTAATCTTGCACTGACGAACGCCAGAAAAACTGTTATTGCCGTACCCTTGTAACGAAAAGTCGATAAATCCTGTTGATAAATTTAGAAAAAAACAACATCTCTAACACGTGATGTAGCCAGAATCCATGTTTGGTGGGTACTCTAAAAATCTATTGACAGCAAAACTGAAAGTCCGAGTTCAACGTTAACTCCTAAACCGTTTCGTCAATTTTCTTGAAAATTGATATTTCCCAATCGATGTGAATGAACTCGAAGATTTCGGAGTTTCAAATGAATATATTTATTTTTGATGGTACTAACATGAAATCTCAAAATTAATAATAATTAATCACACTTACAACAACATATGGTACCACACACATCATATCCTTTTCATCAATATTATTATTATCATCAAATCAATATCATTAACCAACATGTCTATCAATAAATTTTATCTGTCAGTTCAAAATAACAAAACAAACAAACGTCCAGTAGTCCAATTATTTATTAGTAATCTGAAAAAACCAACGAAATGTACATTCATTACATACTTTGCACTAAAATTTTAGTGATGGCATTAAGCACTCCACTCATTAAGATGAAATAATTATTTGCTATCCATGTGTGTGTAATGATCTCGAAATGCAATACTTTTTGTGGGAAATTTTCTGCTGCTCTCCTTCTGTGCAATGTAATCGCATGAGTTCAGCTAGTATATAAGAAAGTTCATTAAATACTTTAACCCTAGAACACTCACCCTATTTTACATACTCAACTTGGGACCCACTCATCTTAATGATTACTTTTAACTTACTCTTTTGCAATGATGCCAGGATTTTACAAGTATTATAACTTTTCAAAACATTATGATTCTTAAATATACAATTTCATCTACTTAATACCATATTGTTACGTTGTTTAAATCACTTATTATAATTTACAAAGACATATAGAGGAAAACGTAAATTTACTTATTACATTAGTGCATATTCTTGTAACTAAAGAATGTTCATTACAGACAATTTATTTACATTTACCAAGCACAATCTTTGCTTTCTACTAAGTTTTGGATTACATAAATAACATCTTTTCTTTTTCGCTGGTTCCATATAAGAGTTGGAAATGATTTGGGTGTCCTCAGAAAGAATGCTCAGCATTGACTGAATAATTGTCTTATGGAGTCCTTGCTTTGACCTTCGATTTGCAGCACAATAAGTTCTGACAAGGTCGTAAGAAATTTGTGGTGCCTCGTTTTATGCTTGCTTATATTCCTTTCAGGATGATTTGCTAAAAATATAACACATGCTGAAATACCTACTATTTCAATAGAATTCATAAAAAGAGCAGTAGCCATCCCCTTATTTTCCTTTTGCAGCCGTAAGTTTGAACCATTTGATCAAGAGAGTTCACACCTCTTTTGGCCAGTAATAGTTCAATATAATTTGTGGCTTTCGGCTTTCTTCGACAAAAATTTGATCTGTACGTCACTTAGTGTCTGATCACATACAATATGATCTGTACCTCACACACAGTTTTACTGTTTTTGACCAAAAGAAGAAAATAAATAAAATCGTGTGGTGCATTGTTGAAAGTAGTTTGTCTTTGGTACATACTATACTACAGAATGATCTGTCGTAAAGCCAAAGAGGGATCTTTCAATTTCTCTGCTGTTGCTGGGTGGAATTCCTTTGGAATAAATGACTTGTTTTGGCGTACTGTGCCAACCAATGTCAGATAATTTTTCAACAAGTTATCAGCTAAATCTTTTGAAGTGAAAAAAATTATCAACAGTGATATTACGATGGGTGCCACGAAAATCAGAAGAAAGAATTTCTACAACCTCGAAGCTAATATTTTTACCTTTCACGTATCCTTCTTTACCTAAGAATGGCAACCCTCTCAAAGGCATGAAGTGTTTGGAGTCACATATTCAGAATAACTTTATGCCTTATTTAGCCGGTTTTGATTTAATATAAAGGCGAAAATTACAGCGTCCTCGGAAAGGTAGAAGCTGTTCATCCACAATCAGATTTTCTCCTGAAAAGTAGTACCTGCCGAGCTTGTTGCTAATGAGTTCCCACATTTCACGAAAAGCAGCGAACTTATCTTTTGCCCTATGCGCACATATCGTTGACATGTTCTCAAAAACACTCGAAGAGTAACAGATCTTCAAACCTTCTTCGCCTCATTGTTGCTTGAAATATTGTTGGGCCCCCCAACGAGGCGCCACAAATTTCACTCTGCAAAACCCGAACATTGGTATGGTTCATTATCATGTGTTCCACTGTCACCACTAAATCAATAAGATTAGTTGTATCAAACTTACTTAGCTTTCTTTTAGACATTACGAATAACAATAATAATAATTAGTGGTGCTACAGAATGGCACAGACTTTCCCGTATTAGTTTTCTATTTTCTTGGGTCTTCACTAGCTACTCGGAATTGCCACATACTCTTTCTACCATCTATCACCGCCAAAAATATTTTTTTGGTCATTTTCTTAATTTTTCGGTTTCCTATTGGTAAGACGGAAATATTAATTTTAGAATATTAAAGAAAACAAAAACCTAGCCGTAAATGGCAATTTTCTTTTAAAAAAGATGTGCCGTTCAAGAGAAAATCGCGTTTTAGCACTACTAAAAATGCGAAATTTGAAGCTCATTTTCACAGAAAATGATTGAGTTTTCAAAATACTTTATTTGAAATTATTTGAAGCACATACACTCACAAATATAATAATGTTTATGAATTGCTCGTAATATGCATATTAAAGATGTGAGAGATCTTTCAAAAAAATACAATTATGTAATTTTTGAAAAAACAAAAAAATTACTCAAAATAAACTTTACGCTATACTAAAAAGTGTAATTAGCACTATCCATTACAAAAGTTTCAAGAAACAATTTGCAGCCATATACGAGAAAATGACGTTTGAGCATTTCTGAAAATGCCGAAATTTGAGCTACTTTTCACAGAAAACGGTTGTGTTTTCGAGAAACTTTACTTGACATTATTTAAAGCATATATACTCGTAAATATAATAATGTGAAAAAATCGCCGATAATGTAAATATTAATGACATGAGAGACAAGTAAAAAAATTTACATTTTTGTAATTTTTGAAAAAACCAACCGATAGACCAAAATGGCTTTTGTGTCGTTGGTAGAGTACATTTACCACTATCCATACCAAAAGGTTAAAGAAAAAATTTGGAGCCGTTTTGGAGAAAATCTTGTTTTTGTAATTTTTTAAAATTGCACATATTGCACGCAATATTGCGCAATAAATACGAACATTTTCAAAAAAATGTAGATGACCTTAAAGAAAGAACTCACTATGCAGAACAAATTTTATTTGAAGAAAAATCTCTATCTTAAATTTTGTAGTTGGAGAAAGACGCCGAAAAAAATTCAAACTTGCACAATTTTCGAAAATTCAGAGCTGTACGTGAAAATCGGACCTATGCCATGTTGAAAAGTGTATTTTACTCTAATCATACAAGAAATTTAAAGAAAAAATTTGCAGCTGTTTTTGAGAAAAGTTTGAAAATCACCGGGGGGCTTCACATAAAGTAACCCCAAATTTTGAAGAATCGTTTTCAAAATCTCAAAGCTTCGACTAGAATCAGATCGACCGGGGAATATCCATTTTGGAAGAAATCGTACGTACGGTTTAGGCGCTAGCAGTGTTCACAGACGGACAGACGGACGGACGGACGGACAGACGGACGTTTTCCTTTCAATTAGGTTTTCGGTATCAAGGACCTAGAAAAACGGGTTTCTGGCTACACCAAGTGTTAGGGGATTTTTTTTCTTAATTTAGCAACTGGTTTTATCCACTTATTCGTTTTCACGGCCCGGCAATTAATGTTTTCCGGCGAAAATTGGCCATTTTTTCGCGCAGCATTACATAACTTTCCCTATACTACGTATATCACTCCGTGTATACGTACGTATACGGGAAAGTAATAATAATAATAATAATAATAATAATAATAATAATAATAATAATAATAGTAATAATAATTTCCCAAGATGATAAATGCCGCATTTGCCAGGAGCAAGTAGAAACCATTGATCATATTGTCTCAACTTGTCCAATCATAGCAAAGACCGAATATCTGAAAAGACATGACAGGGTGTGTAGCTACCTCCACTGGCAGATCTGTACCGCCCTCGAAGTTCCAAACACATGCCCCAAGTGGTACGAACACTCACCAAAACCGGTGACGTCTGTTGGATTGTGTACGATATTGTACGACCAACAAATTAAAACTGATCGCACGATAGCGGCAAACAAACCAGATATAGTTATCCGGGATTTGGCGAAAAATCGTGTTTACTTATCGATGTTTCTGTACCTTGCGATCAAAACGTCGTTACCAAGGAGGCAGAGAAACGTCTTAAATACAAGAGTTTGGAAATCGAGATCAGCCGAATGTGGGGCGTAAAAGCACAAGTCGTCCCAATAGTTATCGGAGCTCTGTGATTTGTTCCGCAAAATTTGAGTAAGAACTTGTCTAAACTCCCTGGTAATTCAAAATACTGGGAAGTGCAAGAAATTGTTTTATTTGGAACAGCCCACATTTTGCGTAAACTATTATAGAGGCACTGATAGTCACCGGATCTGCTCCTTAGGTAGCTGGTTGCAACCTGGAGTAGATTTTATATTCAGCCGACTCGTAACATCTTTAGTCGTGATGTAATGGGAAAATAATAATAATAATAATAATAACAAGAAGGATCTGTAATGATTTAATACCTCAAAAAGGAAGATCACGGTAGTCACATTTCCTCTATTTACATCAGTAATATCAATTCATGTATGCAGAATATTTACGTACTGCCAGATTTTCAACAAAAAACTAACATAAACGCAATTATTACAGAGTGAAATCGTGTGAAATGTAATTAAAACATTGTAATTGTAATATATGAATGATGTTTTCATCTAAACGCAGATGGTGTCCGTAGTACAGTTGTAAAATCCTGAGAAGACGCTTTGATCCTAACGGACCCACCATGGGAGGAATACAACAAGCGGCACTTCCGAAATTCCGATATAAATTACTAAAAATTCTATTAATATACTGCCATGGGTCCGATAGACCCACCTTGGGTGTTCTAGGGTTAAATCGGTAATAACCATAATTTCGTCGGTATTAACATTTACAGATCAAGCAAGAATTCGCAAACACAACGCAAAGCATTACGTTCTCGAAGCTCGGCCAGCTTACTCTAGCACTTCCCGCCAACTTGCGAAGATGAGTAAGACGCCATCTTCCCGTTTCCATTCCAGTCGAGAATTTCAAACAACGCAAATTTCGTAGCTTTTTATTAGTAAAGGAAAGTTGCGATCTATTCGGTATATAATTTCCTCCCTTCCTAATTATTTTTGATACCTCCTTTGATTAAAACCTTTCACTGGGAGCTAAATAGAAGGGACATCAAAATCGGCCTCTGTACAGAAATAATATCTATGACGATATAAAAAATAGATCATCCTGTTTTAATTGAGAAGTACAAAACTTAGCATTGGTTGTGTAAATGTTTTTATTCTAAAATATTTAGAGTACGTCTCCGAATTTAGATTTCTTTTGTTCAAATACTTTCGGCGAGAATTGGGGATACTAGGATTTCATTGCTTGGTGAAGTGATGCCAAATAATATCTAAAGTGCGTCTGTATATCACTCTCATTCTGCAGATTTGAAGCTCGCGGATCAGTGCAGTTTCCAAAGGTCTGCTACAGTTTCTGATTCTACGAGTGACGTCGCGCGAGAGGGCCAAGAACTATAATTTAGGTGGTAGTTGCAGAATTCCCTCGATTCAAAGAACGTTTCGTGTACGTTTCATAAAACTCGTTTCGTAAAAAATCTGGCAATGTGCAATGGGCGTCAGAGAAAGTTTTGTAATGTTAAAACAAAATTGGCGATTTTTCGACAAAATAACTCGTTCTACGTGTTACTGAAACAGAATTGAAAATATTTTTAAAAATGCATTACTTTATTCTGTATCGTTATCCCTGACGATATACTAACACATTTAGAAACCTTGACAAGCAAGTAAATAGTAATTTGGTTTTCCAATCGTAGCACATAATGACTTACATGTATTACTACGTAAGGTGAATGTATGGAGTGGACTCTTCGGTCGCAGGTAGAAAACGCAACGATTATTAACTCATCTTCAGGACGATGAGTCTCTTTGTGGTTCGTCTCGGAACTGTCATTATTTGTTTTCGCATATGTGGGCAGGATCAGGAATCGTCCACTGGCTGGTCTTGAGGACAGTGTTTCAGCGTGCAAAGAGAAATCAGTCATCGTAATGAAAACCAAAATAAACTCGAGATGGTAAATCATGTCTAAAACTGTCCTTGCCCCCGAAATGTTTACACTTCTGGTCAAGTTTTCTGACGATTTGCGTGTTTCTGGTCAGAAATAGTTATAACTCAACAGCAAAACTGAAATATTAATTAAAAGACACCATGCTTGCTTCCTGAAGTGTATCCTTCACTTATTCTTCTGCCGATGAAATTATAGAGACACGTTCCAGACTAAAAGAAAACTGGAAGGAACAGACGTATTACGACACGATGCCTGGGCAAAGGTCGCAACAAAACTTTAAATAATCGTGGCCCAATTTTTAGGACAACGCGAACACCCTCCAAGGCGAATGACTTAGCACCAGTAAACTCTACACGTCTTCACTAGCTGCGCGAGGCGAACTTTGCCAAAAGGTGGCTGAGATAACCTAAATAAACGCAGTTAAAATCGAGCGGTTTGTTCACGCGAAAAAACAACAATTTGCTCAAAATAATACTATAGTTCGGTTATCTGTCAGGTAAAGGTCTGAATTCATCAGAAAAAAGATCTCACCATGCCCCATCACTCCAAAGGCAAATAAAGAATTAGGAAGAAAAACGTATTTTGCTGCACAGTGAATCCAGAAGGGGAGGGGCAGCTGGGAGACCTTCCCTAACCCCCAAACATTTCTCATTAAAAATAAATAAAGTGTATTTTCTTTTAATAAAAATGGCACATACAAGTCACATGTTGTGCCTGGAGAAATGAATCTTTTTTTATTTTCTCCCCTAACAAATACTTCGTAAGAAGAGTAAAATATGTAATCTTGCGCCGGAAAACGGCGAATTTTCGTCAGAAAACCTTCTAAAGCTGGGGTATGGTAACGAAAAAGTGGATAAAAACTGTTGCTAAATTTAGGAAAATAAATCCTCTATCTTGTGGTGTAGTCAAAATCTATGTTTTGTTGCTTCTTGAAACTGCAAAATGGATTGACCGCAAAACGTCGTCTCTGTGTCCATTGTCAACGTTAGCGCGTCAAACGTTCAGCCGATTTTCTTCAAAAACTTCAAAAAATTGATATTTCCCTAACGTTTTCACTGAAGTCAAGGCTCCTGGAATTTCAAACTGATATTTTAATTTTCAGGGGTACTTTACATGAAGACCGTTGAAGAGTTTCTAAATTTAAAAAAACGCTCCAATTTTTTAATTAATTTTGTGGTTGAATAGTGCAAAGGACTTTTAAGGGAATAATGTAGGTATGATTCTTGTTGATAGTCTCAATTTTTCGAAAATCGCAAAAAAATATTTCAAAATTGCAAAACTGAAGCTAGTGATTCTTGCCTCAGACAAAGTCGGTTGTACAAAAATAGTACTTTAAATAAGGTAATGTACAATTTTTTTGATAAAAGTTGTTTTTGCGTAAATTCAGCTTCAAATTTAAAAACAAATTCTGAAAAACCGCTTCAATTTTTCTTTAAATTTTCTTCATTCATGTAATGAGGGACAATAAAAAAAAATTTTTTAGTCCTACTTCCGGGAATTACATAGTTTTTTGAAAATTGCAAAAAAATATTTTGAAAACTACAAAATTGTAGATAGAAATTTTTACCACAGACAAAGTCTGTTGTACAAAATTAGCTCTTTAAGGAAGGTTACGTAGAATTTTCTGAAAAACGAGTCGTTTTTGCGTAATTTTCTTTTCAAATTTACAAAAAAAATTTCTGAGAAGCCGCTGCAAATTTTTTCTTTAAATTTTCTTCACATGTGTAATATAAGGGACGGTAAATAAGTAAATAAAATAGTGGTGCCATAGAATGGTACAGACTTCCTTGCAGTACTTATTTTTCTAATGTCGTTTTTCGGATATATATGATTTGGGGTAAGCCCTTCACCACTGTCTTTCTTCGTCGCCCAAACAAGTTGACAATTACCGGCATCCTAATGATCAAGCTGATACAGTTACGTTTTGAATAATATATAAGTTTCCAGTCCACAACTCGCTCCAATGGCCAAGGTGGTTAAGGCCTGCTGCGACAGAGCGCTTCATTTCGGAAGATGCCGCGTTCGAATCCCAGAAAGGGATTTTAATTTGATGAATGTGTGCAGAAAAAAATACTGAAGAGTGTAGAAACTTTATTGATAAAACAGGCCAACGACCAAAAATCTTTCTGTGTGTGTTCACCTAATTTTCATCATTTTAAGTATGCTGATTCCAAAAATAACAATAAAAATGCCGTTTCACCCACCATTTGTTCACATTTTAACTTTCATCTGTATAAATAAGGAAATGCTGCTCTGAGGATCTAGATATGTATGAGATGCAGGATGTTACAAATTCCCATATTTTCTATGTGAATGGGATAGCAGGGCACGAGATTAGCATTAGTCTAGAAAGAACTGGCCTGTAACAAAATCTTTAAACCCAGGGGAAAAGAACATTCTACGGGTACATATGGTGGATCAACACAAGATTCTCCTGTCTCCATTGCAAATAAAATTAGGTCTCACAAAACAATTGCCTTACCTAAAGATGAGCAGTGTTTCAAGTACCTTTGTGAAAAGTGTACGCAATTTATCTGTAGCAAAATTATTGAAAGAGAGTATCTTCATTGAGACTGATATTAGAAAAGTGATATTTGATCCTTAATTTGCACTACATTTTATTTAGATATTTTCATTTACTTTTATGATTATGATTCATCAAATACATTACGACATCTATATATATTTGTTCGGATCTGTCTACTAGCGTACCCATGCGCGAACTCTCGGATGTTTCGTATACTCCGCTTAAAACAGCAAGTCCCTTCAAGGTCACGAGTTGGCAGGAGATAAATCTTTTTAATCTTTCATTCTAAATAGGATGGAAGAAAAAAATAAAAAAAGAGATAGTTTTACAATTTGGCAATTTATTGAAAATATTGGTATAATACATAAAACTCCCTCGACAGTCTACTACGGGCCTTAGTTGAGGGGCGGGGACACAGCCTCTCGGGTAAGGGATAAGGAGTTCGAGTGGTTGGCACGAGGACATCCCTTTTCCGTTTACACTGGTCTTCTTAACCTTAGGATGCGCTTTCTCATCGTCACACAGAAATCGATACTGGGACATTTGTAAGGAAAGCGCACAGTTCTAATTTACCCGGCCGGGAATCGAGTCGAGCTCGGAGTTGTTTCGTGGAAAGCGAGCACGCTTACTAATGAGCCACCGATGGCGGGCTATAAAACTCCACAAAAAGAACGTGAGTCTACAAGTATTTTGTATTAATAATTTAGATTTGTCAATTTTTGTACTTATAAAGTGAGGAATGTTTGGGAGCTGAAACTTCCAATAATAAAAATGTAAACTTTCTTTAGTAGGAAAGTGAACGAGGCACACCGGAAATTTCCTAATAGGTGGCAGACAAGATAGGACAGGGCTAGCTTAGCGGGGCAGGGATACAGTGGGGGTATGCAATGTAGGCCCCACTGCAGAGCGTGAAAAAATGGAATTCCACTTCCTGGCTAAAAATTTACTGAAATAAATGTCTGTGCAACACCGGGCAGCTCAGCTAGTGAGTCATAAAATAAACACTTTTGTTATTTAAGCAATTATTGTTCACAAAGTTTTGGGAACTCACCTTTTCCCATCATCAAGTGTACTCTAAAAAAATCAATTACACATTATTAACAGTTGTCTATGCTTATTCTACATTATTCATATATAGGGTGAGTCACGTAACTTTAGCATCTCCTTTAACTTTTGAACGATTGAAGTTATTACGATGCAGTTTTCATGGAAATGCATGAAGGAATGGGACTAATTGATACGTGTATTCATTTCTATTTTATAACATATATTTTACGAGATATTTGAGATCACTTTGTTTTTTCAAATGGAACCATACATATTTTTTCAGTCCAACATGACGAGCGTAAAAAGACGAATCCAATGATACACATATTGTCATCAGTTACATGATTTTTCAGCTAGTAATTAAAGGATATTTTGAATGAAACCGTCTGCCACACAAGGTCACGCAGCTCTCCACCAGCAAACGCGCTCTCGGGAAGTTAGTATTTGATGAAGATACGAAACATATTCCAAATATTCACAAAACTGTTGCTGTTTTTTCCTGAATTCTGCTCTCTATCCTTTAACATTTTCAGATTTTTTGTCTGTCTTTGATAGAAGCAATTGAAGGATTCAAAATAAGGATTTGTCGAAAGTAGTATATTGTAATGAAATTGTTTATTACTTCAACTAATTTTAATGAGGTTTTGTATCACAGGATAATAATGGGATCTTGAAACAAAGCACAATAAGAATAAACTAGCGTACCCGTGCGAGAACTCTCGCATGGTAAACCCCACCCTTTCCCTATCCATTTCTCTACCCTTATCATTAAGAAGGAAAGTTGTCAGTGAAACGTGTTTGTTTAAAAAAATGTATAAATGCAACTTCGAATGTACTTTTGTACTTAATTCTAATGTATTTCTAGAATATCAAACAAAAATAACAATGCAATTGAATAATTAAGACTTCTCAAAGAATATTGCATATTTTGAGCAAACAATTTCAATGTTCAATGTTTCAATGTTTTACGCATTCCATGAATCGACCGCCAACCCCCCCTCCTCCCAGAAACACCAGACGTGACCTCCACCAGCGTACAACATTGCGTGACTGTGCAGCAACGGCCTTTCATCTGACGATCAAGTCGATTAAAATGATAGTACGCAGGTACACAGCATTAAATATATAATGCACACTATACAGAGGTGAGCCTGACAGTTGTATTCTCCACCAAACAAATTGATACATACATGCACATAATTGTCAAACTAAGAAAAGAGTTACGGTTTATTATATGTTTTTAAAAACGTTTTAAAATTTTAAAAACAAATTAATGCTTTAAAAAGTAATTTATATATATATATATATATATATATATATATATATATATATATTATGTACGAACAATGTAGAGTAGTTACAGACAACTGTTAGTAAAGAGTAACTGATTTCTTAAGTATTTTTACTTTTAAAAGTATTTTAGATATATTAGATGTGAACAATACATAATAGTCATAGACAACTGTTGGTAATGTGTAATTGATTTTTTAGAGTATTTTTTTAGAGATGGGAAAAAGTAAGTTCCCGAAACATTGTAAACAATAACATAAAATAAAACTAGTGGTGCTTCCAACGCACATACTTTCTCGCACTGCTTCTATACGGTCCTAAATGCTACTCCACTACTTCATAACCCAGCAAAAAAGTTTTCTACGAGAAAACGTTTTCCGTTCAGAGACCTGAAATCCGATCCTCAAAGTTAACGAACCGGCATTTATATTACTACGCCAAACTAGCACCGTATAGGTCGAACAGAGCCATAAAAAAATCGAAATGAGCAATAAAATAGTAAATGCATGATAAACAAACAATTGATACGATGGTAAAATACGATTTACAAATCCAAGAAGAGACGTGAAAAATTGTTGAATGTTAAAAACTCGAAAAAATATAGACAGACTCTTCCAGTTCAGTTATCATAATTATCAATATTTGTTACTCAAATGCTTCGCATGGTTTTCAATAAAGTTTTTAGTTTTCTCAATTATTTCCTGGGACAATAGAGAATTTTGACTAATAATATACCCCGATCAGAACTCGAACCGGCGCAGCTTCCCTCCGAAAAGCTGTGCCAATTCTCGCTGATTAACGACTGCGGCCAAAATGGCTCTGCATGACGTTTACACTTGTATAATAGTAATAGCGTATGGTGGTTTCATTTCTAGCATTAGGAAGCTGAAAAATCCAGAGAATGTGAAACAAAATGTCCTTTGGGCACCCAAAGAAGGTATCTCGGAAGATTATCATTCATAACAGAAAAACTGATTCAAATTATAGAGATTAGAAAACTAAGTTCTGCGAGAAAGTGTGCGCCATTATATTGCACCACTAGTTTCCTAAATTTAGAAACATGTTTCATCCAATTTTTCCTCACCAGATTCCAAAGTTTTTCTGGCGAAAATAAGCTGATTTCCGGCGCACGATTACATAACTTTCCCTTCTTACGAAGATTCATAAGACGAGAAAGTAAAAAATATTCATTTTATGACCCATAATTTGCTACCAATGTAAAAAAGACGTAATATTACCACGTAATATAATCTATCCTACTTTGCGAGAGAAATAAAGTAAATATTCACCTTTGTGAAGTACACTGTATGTATTGTTGTATTTCTTCTGACTGGTTTATATATATTACCATGTATATCCTGCATTTGCACAGGTATTTTATCCCTTGTAGAAAACAAAAAACAAATTTGTGACAAGCTATTTTGAAACAATGAACGCCCACTTTATATATATATATATATATATATATATATATATATATATATATTGAAACGAATTGTTATCACTGATGCGATAACAATGCGTTCCGATGCATATCGTACGTTTGAACTGCGCGGCAGAGGCCGGCCCGCCGGCGGAGTCGGGGGGCCAGAGCCGGTTCAGCGCGAAGAACCGGAGGCCACGAATCACGAGCACGGGATCGAGTAGAGCAATGGCGAAGGTAGAGAACGGACGTTTAAGTGTCGTGCGGAAGGAAGAGTGAACAGTGGCGGAGAGAATAGAACTGGAAAGGCGTTGTGACAAAGAAAGTGTGTGACAAAAGTGGAAGTATTAGTTGAGAAATGAGACGAGACAAAGCGGGTACAAGAGAGTGGTGAAGTATTACAAGCGGTGGATCGCGGTGGATGGTTAACAAGTGGAGTGGGCACAGCAGTGTAGAGGAAGGGAACATTGTATACAAGCATTCGACATCATGAACTGCCATTAAGGTGAACAGTCGATGACAGTTACAATAAAAGTTAGAAACTGTGATGTAAGAGAACGAGAAAACAGTAGTTGGGGAGGACGACGTACCGATGCAGTCGAAACGTTCTGGTTACGTTTTGAAGTAGACCACTGCGACCCCGAGTGGAGTGGGAAGCGACGACGGCGGCGCAGGTCGGCAGCCCTTCCGAGCGCAGCCGAAGGAAGCGGACTTACCCGAAAGGCGAGGTGGCGCGGCAAGACGCGTCAGAAGACAACGCATAGAACAAGTGGCAGGAGCGGCACTGCGGGGCTCCCCTCCCCGCGCTGGCGTCCTGCGGCGCGAGGCGTCGACCTGACGGCGGACGGGCGAACATAAAACGGCGTGAAACAAACTGGATTCTTGTGAGTAGAAGCGGCCGGAAGATTGGGAGGGAAAGTAATTAGCGAGTAGAGAACAGTGATCTTGAGTTGAGCCCCCCCCCCAAGTATTGAAATTATTATAAAAGAGTGAAGCCCCAGGGTAATGGTGAAATTGTTAATGGGATGTAATTTAACACGGGGAAAGAACAGAGTAAATGCTCCTGTGAGCACCGAAAGCAACCAATTTTGTATGGCGATTGTTTTTGTAATAAAGAAAAGTTCTTGTTACCCACTAGTTTCCATTGTGTATGTGATTGGATACGGAGCCCATTCCCGAATAAGAATTCCTGTCCCCCTCTTTTATTTATAAATCTTGTGTGAGTTAATCTACGACTCGTCTCAATATATATATATATATATATATATATATTTGTATTCTATTTTTATATTTGTATTTATGAGTTAAAGCGCTTACTCGAAGTTATTTTGCTGCCTATGTACGTACCAACATTTCTGAAACTACAGAAATTACTGTCTACGCAATCTACAAAAATCTGCGCAATCTACAAAACATAATTTTATTCATACACATTTATCATATCTATAATAAAATTAACTGGTAGTTATAAAGAAATTTAATTTCTTTGATAAGGTTGCACTAGAGATTTCAGATCCTGTGGAATCTTAAGAACGAACCTGAAAGGATAAAGTCTTAAAATCTTAATGCTATTGTATTATTATTATTATTATTATTACTAATATTATTATTATTTCTCTATATCACAACTACAGATGTTATGTGTCGGCTGAATATTAAATCTACCCCAGGTTGCAATCAGCTACCTCAGGAGCAGATCTAAGGACTGTCGCTGCCTCTGCAATACTTTGCCAACTGTAACATTATTAATTCATAATTTGGAGCTTGGTAGCCTTCTATGTGGATTTAAACGCCTGATAGAAATTTCGAGAGTTATTTTTAACAAAATAGTTTTTTATATCAAGAAGTTGTGACTTTTCGAAAGATCGTTAAGCTCTCTTTATTATCCTTGCTGTCCCCTTCTTTTGCAATTTAAATTGATGAAAGTGTTTTGTCTTCCCAGAGCATTTCCATTTTTTCCATTGTTTCGTGCTTTCCGCAACCGCTACTTCACAAGTCACATTCCACTACATTTTTTACTTCATTTTTGTTGCCTCAAATATGTTCCTTGCTGCCCAGTTGATTTCTGTGGATAATTCGTCCCAATTTCCTGAATTAGCTAACTTAATTTCTTGTTGAAAATACTTTATTGCTTCTTTTGTGATGTTAAGCCTAGCTGTGTTACACTTAATCAATTTTCGCTGTCGCTTGGTTTTTCTTGGGGAGTAGTTTCAGCTGAATTTTTGTAAGGTAATGATCAGAGTCAAATTCCCTTTTCTTGTTACCTTTACATTCATGTTTCTTTAATGTTTCTTTGATAAATATCCACGTGATCTAACTGAAACTCCTCTAGCATTGGATTGAGAGATATCCATGTTTTTGATTTTCTTGGTAATTTCTTGAAGAAAGTTGACATTAATTTCAGATGAAACGTTTTACAAAGATTAATTAATCTTGAGCCATTTGTATTTGTTCTTTTATGGGCTGGATATTCTCCCACTGTTTTTCGAAAAGCTTTTTCCTTCCCTATTTGTGCGCTCCCCCCAGTACTATCATATCATTTGATTTTGGAATTGTCGATAATTCCTCGTCCAGAAGTTCGACTTTACTCGGATTTTTCTTATTGTCATCATTAATTGGAGCATGGCAATTAACAAATGTTTTCTGTTTGTTTTTACATTTGACTGTTAAAAGAGATTCTTTCTGAACTAGATTTAAATTCCGTAACATTATCTACTAAGTTTTTATGAATATAGACGGCGGTGCCAAGTATTGGCATGCCTTTCATAATTTTTATTGCTGGTTTACCCTTAAACATTGTGTGTTTTCACCTTCAGTCTCTCCCCTTCAAATTGTTCTTCGTTGAATATTTCCAATGAATTATCAGCATCTCTGTTATCCTTATTCATCCTGGGTCAAACTCAAAATACTTCAAGAAATCATCGTCGTTGTCTGCCACGTCGTGCAAACTCAGTATGTGTTCGTAGCCTTCACTTAACCAAACCTGGTTAACCCTCTGGCGAATGAGGAATACTTAAGGCCACAGGTGACCTTCCTTACAAGAATGAGTGGTTACTAGTACTTATTCGTCACTCATTTGAAAATAAGGACTCTATAATGTAGTGATCCTGAGCTTGCTCAGTCGCTAACAATTTGTCGATAAGAAAGACCTCGTCTGCGTGGTTCGCCGCGCAATCGCGTAACCCGTCACCTTATCAGCGGTGCTGGAGGGGTGGCGGGGGGGGAGACAGTTGTCGCCCCTACGCGGAAAAGAAGGGGTAGTAACGGTCTGAGTGAGGAGAGGCGCAGAATGTTTCGAGAAGCGGAGGTGTGAGTTTGGACTGAGCGAAAGGCGTGGCCGCGAGCCCAGTCAGCGGAAATTGTACCACGTTAAGGCGGACGCTGTCAGGCTTGTTCTTCCAGCACGCTTTGTTGTTTGAGCGAACTAAATCTGTCAGCGGACTAAGGTCGGTATTACGATTCTTATGTGCCACATCGGGCACATTTCATCCGAACTGCCCGATTACGAGTTCACGCTGTTTACTGTTCGAGATAATTCCACGGACACAACCTCCGAATTAACGTTGAGGTGTGGTTCCCGTAGTTCACCTTCGGAGATTGCTTCGCCATTATAAACGTGTTCCATAACTGGTATACCATTCATGTGCATTCTCGTAGTTTCTTTGTAACATGTGCAGAAAATAGTTGCAGTTATGGATTTTTCGTGTGGGAGGACTGTACTGATTTTTGAAAGAATTTTGCCATGTTAATAAGCTAGAGGTGCAAGTTCTGTTTTTGAAAGGAGTATCATGGATGGTAGTGTTAACACCAAGGTGAAGTTATAAATCAATAGATTTATTGAAGGACCATTGACGAAGTCATAAAATTATATTTTTTAGGAGGCATTAAAGAAGTTAACTGAACTTGAATATTACACAAGAAATGTTGTAACAAAGGGTAATTTAATATAGTTTTTCAAGTAACTTCTTTTGAAGATGTTCGAAGTTATTCATGTGCAATTAAAAGTGTTGTAAAAATTATATTTGAAACGAACTATTGAAGAAGATGAGCAAACTTGAATTTTGTACAATAGATGTAAAATGGACTAAATTTCTGTAGTTATTTTTTTTCAAAACTTTCTATTGAACGTTCTGTCTTTTGTTCAAAAACTATATTCATTCACTTCAACAGAATATAAGATATTTTTTGTAATTTCATTTTTATAGTTTTACAAGAATTTCTGTTGAACATTCTGTGTTTTCAAAAACTATAATTTGTTCACTTCAATTGAAGACAAGATATTTTCGTTGGAATTCCAGAGAATTTCGTGCACGAAATTACATGAGTGTTGACATAGTGTATGTTGAGGGATAAATTGACTGCAATTTTCACCAACAGAAAGCAGTATGATATTCTGTCAGTTGAAATGCAAGAACTCCTCCCTATGACAGTGCATTTTCAACACTCCTCATCTCATCTGAGATCTCATTGGTTCAATTAATTGAATTTCCATTGCATTTAATCACAGAATATACTACTGTGATTCTCATTCTTTTCAATTAAAAGAAAAATTATTTTAGATAATCTTGCAGTTGATTTTTCCTCCAAGGGTTTTTTTATGTTGTTCAATGTTATATTTTTCTTTTGTTTATTTGTGCATGTTATGGTATTTTTGCAATGTGTGGTTTGGTTTTTTTTTTTTGAAGATTCAATTATATTAATGTTTGTGGTTTCAACTTTGTGTTTTTTTTTCAAAATTTCAAAGAAAGCCAATTACCCACGAAATTTCCCCACAGCCGACCTACACGTTCGGTCACAATAAATCGGAATCTCTTTCTTTTAAGTAAAAGAGATTTTTTTCGAAAACTCACGTATTTGCTGTGAAAAAGAGCTACAAAGTTTGCATTTACAGTAGCGCTTAAACGCTATATTCTTAAAAACGGCTAAGATTTTTCAAAGAAAATTGCCATTGAGATGAAGGTTTTATTGTTCTTTAATATTTTTAAAATAATATTTCCGTTCTACCATGATATAGCCGAACGATTAGGAAAATGTAAAAAAATGTTCTTTGCTCAGCGATAGATAAATGGAAGCTGGTTTCTGAAAGTTGGAAGCAAATGGTAGAGCATTGTACAAAAATAGTAATTTATAATAAGTGGCGGTGATAAAAAAGAAACGATAATATGATGAATAATGAATGACGAATCTAATAATTTCTATATAATTAGTTCTATTTACTATCTCGCCTATCGAAAACTTCGTAAGAAGAGAAAGTTACGTAATTGTGCGCCGCAAAACGGCGAATTTCGCCAGAAAAACTCTTATAGCAGGGGTCTCGTAACGAAAAAGTGGATAAAACCTATTGCTAAATTTAGAAACAATCCTGTAACTCGTTGTGTAGCCAAAGTCCATGTTTTGTTACTTCTTGAAACTGCAAAATCGATTGCCGGCAAAACGTCCGTCAGTCCGTCTGTGGTCAACGCTAGCGACTAAATAGTTCAGCCGATTTTCTTCAAAATTGATATTCCCCAATTGTATTCACTGGTGTCAAGTCTCCTGAAATTTGAAACCGATATTTTCATTTTGGGGGGTATTTTACATGAAGCTCGTCTGAGATTTTCAAAGTTAAAAAAAATTATTAAATTTTGTTGTTGAATAGTGCGAAGGACGTTTAAGGGAATGATGCCAATTTCATTTTCATTGATATCCCTAACTATTCGAAAATTGCAAAAACTTTATAAAAACTGCAAAATTGAAGGTAGAGATTATTGCCTCAGACAAAGTACGTTGTACAAAACGAGAACTTTAAATTAGGTCTTGTACAATTTTTTGAAAAAAACAAGTCGTTTTTGCGTAAATTGCAATTCATTTTAACAAAAATACTCTCAAAATCGCCTCCACATTTTTTCTTTCAATTTTCTTCACTAATATAATGAGGCACAATAAAAATATGGCCTTAGTCCTACTTCCAGGGATTGCTTGGTTTTTGAAAATTGAAAAAAAAATTTTATAAACTACAAAATTGTAGAGAGATTTTTACCTCAGAGAAAGTATGTTGTACAAAATTAGCTCTTTAAAAAAAGGTTATGTAGAATTTTCTGAAAAACATGTCTTTTCTTGCGTTATTTTCCCTTCAAATTTACAAAAAAAATTTTTTGTGAAAACCGGTCCAAATATTCCATCTTTTAAAAATTTTTTCAACTGTTATTTCTGAAACGTGTGTCAAATCAATCGTTGTCTTGTGTGCATCTGTATGAACCAATTTCAGTAAAATTATGAGTATTTCAGCATTAAATTGAAATACAATTTAGCCAGAGCCCATGCCATCAACTTACATATCCCCAACGGTTGCGAAATTATTATTACTTTCTCGCCTTACGAACACTAAGTAAGAAGAGAAAGTTCTGTAATCGTGCGCCGGAAAACGATATTAACAGGCGTAATCGTATCAGCGCCAGCACGTTAACTCTGAGGTAATGTGTTTGAGTGGCGGAATGAAAAAGAAACTTTCTGGTTAAAACACTTTTGCAATATGGTCTGCCAACGTCTGTCTGTCTCCCTCTCTCCCTCTTTCTCCCTCTCTCTCTCTCTCTCTCTCTCGCTATTTCGTTCTCTTTCTATCTGTCGCTCTCTCTCTCCCTCTCTCTCTCCCTCTCTCTCTCCCTCTCTCTCTCCCTCTCTCTCTCCCTCTCTCTCTCCCTCTCTCTCTCCCTCTCTCTCCCTCTCTCTCTCCCTCTCTCTCTCCCTCTCTCTCTCCCTCTCTCTCTCCCTCTCTCTCTCCCTCTCTCTCTCTCCCTCTCTCTCTCCCTCTCTCTCTCTCTCTGGCTTCAAAGCCAGGCGACGCGCATGAGGTACAAAGGCATCAAAAGCGGCCTTTGCTCTATCATCAAACACAGATCCGCTTGTTAAGTGCTGCGACTCACGCGCTCGCTCCGACTAACAGATGAGCATCGCGTGCGACGCCGCGCGTCACGCCCGCCGCCATCTGCGCCGCCAACCGGAAAGGCCAGCGACAATCAGCCGCCGGCGCCTGAATTAGTAAAGCTTTGGGCTGTGATGGGGCAGCCACGCGATGGAGGGACAAAGTGTTCTACCGCGAAAAAGGTGATAATTCGTATTTGTGGAGCTGCTCATTCACAGTTTCATTTCACTTGTAATATCTTGCATGTAATCCAATCCATAATCCATTTCAGAGCTCTGTACATTTCGTGTTCGATCTATTAGTAGTAGAGGGAGATATTTCTTTTTCTTTATTAACTTCTGTACCAGCGAGACCTTACGGCCTTACAGCTTTTGTTTTACGTATTGTTTGGAATTTCTTACTCAATTCAGTGATAAATTTCTTCTTGGAGGCTATTGGATTATCTGACTTGGTATCTAAAACGTGCTCGAATGTGGCAAAAACTTATATAATTATTTTTTTTCTTAGGTTTTTGAATTAAATTATTAAAAGTATTTTAAATTGAAGAACTAAAATCGTTCTGATACAACTCACATATGTTTTAGAGGGAGAGGAAGTTTAAGCACTAATTAATAAAAATATAAGAAATAAATATTTAATGACCCTAATAAATGTCCAATCCACATTTTTGAATAATTTGTGAAATCTGTCGAAATATTTTGGTTAGGTACGTTTCTGAGATTTTAGAGTAACTCGACTTTTTAAAAACCTTAAATCAACTTAGCTTTTTCCGTAGAGAACAGAAAATTTTAATGCGATTTTTGGAAGTGCACATCGGAAAACCTTCAATGATCGTGAATTTTTGTAAATGTCTCTTGTCTGCCCCTTTTAAAAATTCTCATTCTTTTCACAGTCAAGCTGCTGTCTGTGCGCTTGGTTTCTGACATTTTGTTCTCTCGGAACATCTTTTCCAACGTGGTTTATTGTTCTACTTTCTCTGTGTACACTGGTATCGTTTCAACGGTTGTGTTTCTCTCAATCCACTACTCTCGCCCTTCGAAGCACGTATCCCGAATTTTGCGGCTATCCTCTTAGTGGGCCTCAGAGGCCTAGTCTGAATAAAACACTAATTTAGGGCCGTAATGAAGAAGTATTGAATGCAATGGTTTTTATTATTAAATAAACTTATATTTACAGTTTTAACGCATAATAGGGAATTTTAAGTATTTTATTTTTTCAACTATAGCACATGATCCTGTTTTTTAATGTTCTCGTAATAGTTTGTTTTCTCACATGAAGCACTGTGATTTTGTTTTTTGTCTTTTTTGAAGAGGCATAAACATCACTTGAAAAGAGAGTAACGACCACAATAGAACAAATTGATAATAATTTGGCCATGTTATTAACATTTGTAAATACTACCTCTTTATTTTCTTTAGAAATGATCTACATGACTTCCAAACTAGAGTTCCTGTGAATCTCGAAGACTTGAAGAGCATTCTTTGGAGGATGTTTGGGTTTCTCACTCATGGTTCCATATTAGAACGAGAAAATTCTTTTGACAGTTACATACCCACTGACATTAGTCTTGGATTTTTTTAAGCTTACGTACGCATTCAAAGCAGCAACCTCAACTTTGGCATAAAATAACTTCATTGGTCATTGACGAATACGCCTTCATGAAGTGAAATTGTCGACCATTTGATCCGTGACGCCAAATCTAATCTTTGATGTGTTATATGCAAGCATAATTGAAGGTATCTTTCTTTGTCGCTGCTTGGTCGTGGTCCTGATGTAATGTGCTAAGAAGACAAATAATTTTATTTTGACTACAACCAAAGATATTCATGGTGTCAAAAAATATTAGACCATAATTATCTTCAGGTATAATCACACAGTTCAGATGGTATTTCCTACAAAATAGCTTGTAATGTTACGATTCTTCTCCATTAGAAATTCATCCACGAATATGGACGTAAAAATGTATCACTAAAAACTCTTAGAAACTCGAAAAAGTTATCAGATGTACAGTTATAATCGTCAGCAAATAATGACTGTGCCAAACTCTTTACCGTTTTCTATGCAAACTCTTTTGCAACTTGTTCATCTTTCCCTTTTCCATAGTATATTTTACTATTTAATGTAAATCGGTTCCCAGAATCCCAGCACAAAAAACTATTTCTTATATAGTTATGTGGTCATGATTTGCGTCTCCTGGCAACTGAATAACTAAGCCTGGGATGATAAGGAATAAATTCCAACATCATAAATGTGTTTCTTATGCGTTGGAAGGTCTGTGAACGGAAAACAGACTGCAGGGCCTCGGAGGCCCTCTTCGTGGAAAGCACGACTCCCTGCAGAAACGTTGAAAAATATGAAAAATTTCATGGCTTACTAGCCCGTTATTTGCCATAAGAAAAGAAACATAACTAACTAGTGGTGCTACAAGAGCACTTACTTTCCCGTATTAGAGGAAACAGCTAAGTAGTACTGTAATATTGCACTTTATGCGCTACTAACATCTTCGCTTGGAACTCACTATTTCCATTGCAGTGTTGTCAGAACTATGTGAATTATACAACTTCACAAAATAGAATGCAAAAGTTTTGTAACCCTGTATTGGAAAAGAAGCCTGATACCCTGGAAATATAGAAATGCCTTCCATTGGGCCATGATTAGGGAAGAGTATTTTAAAACCATGCAACAAATTCTCTACTCACTACAAATGGTACAGGCATTTGGTGCAAAACTAAATATTTGCCTCCAAATATCAACATAAATTAGACAATTATAACTCCTTTTCATACAGCTCCATTAGGTCACAACAATGACACTAATTCACAGATATTCGCGAGCGCAAAGTGAATTCCATTGTTGTAGACCCTGCATTGTCGCTATTCTGAGAGCTATTAATACTTTTTACTTATTTCAAATATTTCAAAATAAACAATTTCTAAAATATTAAAGTGTAAGTCTATAACAAAGTTCGAATGTAAGAAACGAAGAAAGAAATAATATACAAAATTGCACATTCTAATTTACGACGCATCCAGCTGTCCAAAGCGCAGTAAATTTACAGCGGCCTATTACGTTTGTCACAAAATTAAAGAAAAACTACTCGTATTTTGAAAAAATTAAACATGACCGTATTTATTTTGTTTATTTATTTGTCAATATTCGGAATTGCCACATACTCTTTCTTGCCAGCTACCGTCTATCATCGCCAAAAGTACATTTTTTTGTCATTTTCTTAAATTTTCGGTTTCCTATTGGTAGAACAGAAACATTAATTTTAGAATATTAAAGAACACAAAAATCTAGCCGTAAATGGCAATTTTCTTTTAAAAAGTATGTGCCGTTTAAGAGAAATGGCGTTTTAGCACTACTAAAAATGCGAAATTTGAAGCTCATTTTCACAGAAAATTTTTGAGTTTTCAAAATACTTTATTTGAAGTTATTTGAAGCACTTACACTCACAAACATAATCATCTTTACAAATTGCGGATAATGTGCATATTAAAGATGTGAGAGATCTTTCAAAAAATTTACATTTATATAATTTTTGAAAAAACAAAAAAAACTCAAAATAAACTTCACGCTTTACTAATGAGTATAATTAGCACTATCCGTTATAAAAGTTTCAAGAAAAAAATTGCAGCCATATACGAGAAAATGACGTTTGAGCATTTCTGAAAATGACGAAATTTGAGCTACTTTCACAGAAAACGGTAGTGTTTTCGAGAAACATTACTTGACATTTATTTAAACCATATATACTCGTAAATATAATAATGTAAAAAAATCGCCGATCATGTAAATATTAACGACGTGAGAGACAAGTAAAAAAATTTACATTTTGTAATTTTTGAAAAAACCAACCGATAGACCAAAATGGCTTTTATGTCATTGATAGAGTACATTTACCACTATCACCACCAAAAGTTTAGAGGAAAAATTTTTAGCCGTTTTTGAGAAAATGTTGTTTTTGTAATTTTTTAAAATTGCACATATTGTACGCAATATTGCACGAAAACTACCAAAATTGTGAAAAACATTTACATGACCTTTATTAAAGAACTCAATATGCAGAACAAATTTTATTTGAAGAAAAAATCTCAACGATCTCAACGAATCTTCAATTTTGTAGTTGGAGAAAGACGCCGAAAAAAATTCAAACATTCACAATTTCGAAAATTCAGAGCTTGTACGTGAAAATCGGACCTATGCCATGTTAAAAAGTGTATTTTACTCTATTCATACAAGAAATTTAAAGAAAACATTTGGAGCCGTTTTCGAGAAAATGTTGAAAATCCCCGGAGGCTTCATATAAAGTACCCCCAAATTTTAAAGAATCTTTTTCAAAATCAGAAACTTCGACTAGAATCAGATCGACTGGGTAATATCAATTTTGAAGAAAATCGACCGAACGGTTTAGGCGCTAGCGTTGTCCACAGACGGACAGACGGACGGAATGCCGTCAATCGATTTTTAAGTATAAAGAAGCAACAAATCATGGATTTTGACCACACCACGAGATAGAGGATTTTTTTTCTTAATTTAGCAACTGGTTTTTATCCACTTATTAGTTTTCACGGCCCGGCAATTAATTTTTTTTCCACCGAAAATAGGCCATTTTTTCGCGCAGCATTACATAACTTTCCCTATACTACGTATATCACTCCGTGTATACGTACGTATACGGGAAAGTAAAATCAATTATAATATCATAAGATGCAATACGTTTTTGAGTTGAAGTGTACAGCAGGATGTTCAGTTCATTATAACACACACGTACAGATATCATTAAAACATTTCAATGACTTTTCGTAAACATGTCTAACAATACTTAAAATGAATAGCGATTGTATTGTTTCAGAATGAGTAAGATGCAGCCATTTAATCCATTTTGCAAAATACGAAGAGAACGGTATGAAACAACATTTTTCTTGAGATTTCTACCTTTCCACTGCACTTTTATTGTAACTGAAGTACATCACTTATTTTTTGCAATGTAGTTGCAACTGTTCAATTGGTAAAATATGACATTGGAAAATACCTTTATTCAAAATTTGTTTCAAACAATAATTTCATTGTTCTTTATTTTTATTTTAAATTCTATAAGTACATTTAAAGTTACTGGAGTTTAAAGACAAATTGGATTTTTGAGAAATTCTTGTTTTTAACTTTTTTAATAATAATGCCCATAGTTCTCTTGAAATTGCACGCAAAATTCCAAAATTTTCCAGAAAATACACAAAACATTGTAATGATTTCATCTATTGCATAGAAATCCCGAAATTCCTCAGTTTCTAAATAAATGTAAACATTGAATAAACTATAGCAGGAAGCGGCCCAACTATACATGAAGCATAGTTAAGCGGCCGCGGCCTGTACTTGAATCGATAGTGACAAGACAAAAGAATGACGCGCCGCGGAAAAAATCATATTTTATAATTTTTGAAAACGCGTACAGAAATAAAGTCTGACAAAGTAGCGAATTCAAGATGGAATAAATAAACATTTTGGTGTTTGTTTGACGCGATCGGAGGACGGGTTCGCTTACATTTTGAATATGTAGAATGGAAGAAAAAGTTTACTGAGACATTCAAATATAGGTCAAGAATTTATAGCATAAATATCAAGAATTTATGAAGAAACCTTGATGTGGGCGACGAAAGGCGTTGCAAATCAGCATAATTTAAAATTAGCAAATTATGGAATGCTTAAAAGAATTATAGAACGTCGGAATTATTTATTTTGAAGAAATCTTGTATGTTAATAATGTCGAAAACAATTGCCGAAGCAGAGCATAATTTCGACATAGAAATTCATAATTTTCGGCATATTAAGCGTTAGAAACGTCTATTTGGCAATAAAATTCGGACGTTGAGCACAAGTAGTAATAAGGAAACGTAATGGCATGTCAAAATATCTAATATTTTAGATTTTAGAAAATTTTATGAGAGGATGCAAGAATGGAATTTGCCGGCATTTGTAAAAAACAGTAGACAACACGAACTTAGGTGGTGAATCAACGCTAATTTTAAGTCACTTTGAGTCAGAGATCGTGAGGCAAGACACCGAATTCATGTTAGGCTGTTTTAAGATTTTGTGAGCAAAACCGGACTTAGAATATTTTTTATCGAACAGTGCAGTGCTAATGGACATAGAATTTTTGTCGGAGAAACGTGAACGATTTCGGACTTAGTGCATTTGCAGCTAATCGACGCGGCAAATATGTTGTAACATGTACATGAAAAAAACCCTGCAATTATTTCTGTGAGACACGGTCGAAAGTTTTATCGAACGAATTGTAATTTCATTTTTACATAGTGAACTTTATTTTCGCGAGGCAGCGACGGCGTCCATTGTTGTCGCAAGAATTAGATACTGACCCGACAAATACTTAAAGAAGAAGTTTATTTGTATGTGCTTCACAAAAACGCAGTCGCGAGTAATTAAGAAATTCTTGGAGGATATGGTTCTCTTTTGGAAGTTGGTGAATGCAGTTTTGGTGTAAGCTGATTTGTCGGCGCGTGCAATTGGGCACCAAAACTGGTGACCGTATTTGGAGCAACGACGACGTGCTGGCTGCATTTCGACAAAGGGACGTGCCCGCATTTTTTTGTGTAGTATTCCCGGTTAAAATCTGTACAAGACCAAGAATGTTTAAGACAAAATAATTTAAATTCTTTACATATTAGTTGAGAGAGATGTTGTGAAGTATTTTATATAAACATAATACATGCGAGTTGTTGCTGAGCAAAGTTATAAAACATAAATGTTCTTATTAACAAATGGTCAACGTACGTACAAAAAAATTAGATAAATATTTTTTACAAAAAAGGGGAATTCCTATATAAATTAAATAGTCAGTCAGTTGGTTTTGTCATTTGGATTTTTAAGTGTTATTGTATCATATTGTATTGTTGATGTTGCAAAGCGAGTGTGTATGTATGTGTCTTCGTATTGTTGCATTTACATGTTGTCTAGTTACTGGGTAAGGGCTTTACGAAAGCGAAGAGAATTCCATATGAATACTTATTTTTGAAAAGAAATAAATTAATGAGAACGGAATTTCCGAAGTTCTCCTTTCTCTCACAGAAATGTGTTATTATTTTGAATGGAATAGAAGCCTGGGTACGCTGCAGTATTAAACGTTAGCGTACAGGTAATTCCCGTAGGGGGCAGCCACGACCTGCGACCAAAGACATTTTCTGTAACCACGTAATAAATAAATTGTAGTAATTTTGGCTAGAGAGTAAGGAGAAGATTAAATGAAATAACCGTTACAACATTAATGAAAAAAGTAATTGATAATTACGAATTCAATTTCAAAAAAAATTATTTTCAATGTTTTAGTTGTGGGGAGACTCCTAAAAAGCTCAAACTTTTGTAACTTCCGAAATTTTAGTTGACAGTGAAATTCGAACCTTTGTCATCTCAATAAGTAAGTTTCGCTCTCTTCATTCACAAGAAATTTAAAGAACGGTTTAGATATTTTTGATAATTTTTTTTGAAAATGCCCCAGTGTCGTCACCTAAAGTAATCCCAATATTTAAAATTTGTTTTTAAATCCACAGAGCTTCAAGTTGGGCCTAGATTGAACGGAAAATATTCATTTTACAAAAAATGCATGAAAGTATGATATGATACGGATGATGCATGAAAAAGTATACGTAAGTGTATGAAAAGTATAAGTTACGTATGATGCATGAAAGTAAAATTGGAACAATTTTTGAGAAAAGGAATTTTTATGAAATTTGCAGGGTCTGTAACGATCACTCCGTGCTGAATACGGACCTTGTGTTGTTCACAGACGAACGGATGGACAGAAAGTGTAAAAAAAAGTCTTTTGCGAATCAGTGGACCCCAAAACCTGCAATTCCCATAATTATGTCATCAATTTTCAGCATTATTTCCTTTTTCCTTACATTCACTACGATTATTACTCCGTATATATGTACGTATAAGGAGATGTACGTGATTCAGAAGATAAATATTTTTTAGTCCTTGCTCTAACATAAAATTAACTTACGGATGATGGTAAAGAACCCTAATCATGTACAAGTTTGTGAAATTGTCTCTTTTTCGAGCGTGTGAGTTACGAACTGAACTTACGCATGTATAGAGCAATCTAACATTTCACTAATAAGTGTGTCTTCTGTTTGCAGCTCTTTTGATGTACTTCGTGCTGATTTCTGGCTGGATTTGGCTGACGGTTTTGTGTGTAAACATTGGAGATGTCAAGCATGATGAACTGGGCGCCGATAACCATAGCTGTTTTAACCCGGCAACGGATGGGTTAGGTCTGTGAGACCCACGACGTAACAAAAACTTCAGCCAATCACGTACAGATAATACCAGAAGCCTGTTCGTCTCTCTACCTTTCTTTTATTTTCGAATGAATGTTCAGTGTATAATGGTCATTGTTGTATATGTTCTATACGTGATTGTATGCGTAATTTGTTTCCTGCTTGGTCTCTCAGACCCAACCCATCCGTTTGTGTAACTGTAATCGAGTAGAAACGTATTCCTACTTTTAGAATTATTTATTTTTGCGATATATAAAATTATGTTACTTTTATCTAGAACAAGGTATAACTAAAGTCAAATTCAACTGTAATTTCATAAATCAGTTAAACTTTTCAGTGGAATGACGAGGATGGTATAAGGAAGGTCTCATTGTGCTCCTTCTTAAATTTACGAATAGTTTTTGATAAGAATAAGAAATGCATAATTTATTAACACGTTTTCTTTTAAATCAGACCAACATAATGAAGTCATCTAACAACGATGTAAACAAAATATTTGCTATGTAAATCTTGTTTTTTAACCCAGATCTCTCAGACACAGCCTATTTGTTCGTGTTACATTTTTTCACCCATCTGTCGCCGGGTTAACAATTTCACTGATACAAACAGCCATCTTCGAACAATCAACCAATCAATTTAAGATGCCTTCATTGCTGAAGATTTCATATTCCTCTCCAATTACTCACGGAGCTACGGAAAGTAAAGAGAAAAGGCCTTGGGGTGCACTCATCGCTAGCGAAACCAACGTATGAGGGAAATGTCTAATACTTCTCTTTCTGCTGTAGGTTGAACATGACACGCATGAATAAGGAAAGCGGAAAGAGATTCCTGGTGATTTCAGCCTTCACTTGGGAGCTGACCGCAGTGTTCACAATAACGTGTTCCTTATTGTTTACTCAACCAAATACGAGGAAGACACCAGCATGGTTCACCCCATCGCTTATGGAGACAAGAACGTGTTACATTGAACCACTTCAAAACTTTCAGGACCTGTAGGTAAATAAAATAAACAGTGTGTATGAACAGGAGAACTATCTGTGGATGAATTAATTTTCTCTCGTACACATACTGCCGACAGACACTTAAATACATGCCTGTTATGAAAAACGTAATTAGAAGACTGAAATACTTATTCGCTGGGGGACAAGGATACTATAATATTGAATAATTTGAAAGCAAGATAAAATAAACAAGCCAGAAATACAGTGAAAATTACTCGTTTTTTCAAAGAATTGTACATGGCCATTTCTGACAAGCAAATTTTTACAACAAATATATTTTAAGGCAAAAATCTGTATCATTAATTTTGTTCTTTTAAAATATTAACATTTACAACTTTCGAATATACAAAGTTCGCCCAAAAATGGGACTAGCACCATATTTTACCGTCTTTTGATGCATACGAGCAGAAAATTTAAAAAAGATCTGGAGAAGTTTTTGAGTTTTTTTAATACATTTATTAATACCAAGCACAAATTACGCAAAACTACGTTTTTTTAAAAAAATGTAAACGACCATTTGTAAGATGTGTTTCTTTTAAATAGATTTGGTTGAAGGCAGGTTGGTACATTTTAGCTCCAAATGATGCCATAATTTAAAGCTTTATATCTCTGAATTGATGCCAAAAATACAAATGGGCTTTTTAAAAAATGTGGGCTTTTCTTAGGTCAAACGTTGAAAACTCAAAATTTCTTTTTTAAAAAGGCCTTCAAATTTCGCATTTTTAGTAGCGCTTTAAACGCCATTTCTTAAAAACGGCTACAAATTTTTAAAAGAAATTTGCCATTTAGGGCGAGGTTTTTGTGTTCTTAAATATTCTAAAATGAATAATTTCGTTCTATCATTAGGAAACTGAAAAATTAAGAAAATGTCAAAAAATATACTTTGGGTGGCGATAGATGACAGCTGTTTTCTCAATGAAATGTATTATCAAAAATATATCTTCAAATAAGGTCATGATTAATTTTTTTGAAAAATACGGGTACTTTTTCTACACTTTAGTGACCAACATAATAGACCGCTGCAAATCTATTGCACTTCAGGACAGCCAGGTACGTCGTAAATTATAATTTGCAATTTGTGTATTATTTCTTTGTTCGTTTTTACATTCGACATTTTGTTATATATTTACATATTAATCTTTTAGAAATTATTTGTTTTGAAATATTTGAAATAAAAATTGCTAGCTCTTTAAGGGTGTATCGACATATAACTCATATAGCTTCATAAGTTATCAACCGTAACCAATAAGTTTTCGGAAATTTCAGGGTATTTCGAATACGATCATTTGATTGAGCGATTGGTCCCCCTTTTGTATGTATTCCACTGCGCAAGTTACTGCGCGCTGCGGTCAAGCGAATGTTTCAGAGCTGAGAAAAAACTCCGCGGCGTGCGGGAGGCCAGACGTCACGTAACTTTATTTGGTTAGTTAAGGTCCCATCAACATCAAGGCCATTAGCAATCACTATTGGGTTTACCGTTACGTAACTGAAGATGACATGATATGGGGAAGATAGGGGGTGAAAGCACGAACGCAAATACAACCATGCCCGAGGCGGGACTCGAACCAACGCCGCCTGGATATAGGAAGCCTCCACACCGATTGGTGACGTCATCAAAGGTAGTCCGACCGGCCAGCTGCGCAGATCGCAGTTATACTAGAAACCCTTACTTCGTTTGCAATTACTATTCTGGAAATGTATTACAAAAGATATGACCATATTTAATGTTAACATCAGTGAAATTGTATACTATATTTGTTTCAAGAATCCATAAGAAATTCGTTTGAATGCATTTACCTTCAAGTTCGTAAGAGTGACCTCAAGAACATATTTCTACAGATACTTTACACCCTCAAGCATTGAACACTATTACAAGGAATATAGTGAAAACATAATAAAGGTAGTAAGTTTATATATAAATCATAATGTATGTGCAGAAAGTCCAGTCACATTTATTAATACATTAACTCATATATAATATTATCAAATTATAAATTATCCAGTCAGTTTTTTCAACTCTCTTTCATCAATTTTATAAAATATTTGGTCATTGATCTTCTTGCAATATTTAAAAAATGTATTCATTGCTGCCAACATCTTAATTATGTGTTCTAAATAATGTTCACTAGGACAAATACCATCAAAAAGCACGCATTCATTAGCAAGCTTTTCATGGTGAAAAAGCAATCTATAACCACATTGGTACAAGCTACCACATCCACAGTCACTATGTGCTGAGCATTTCAACTTCCAACAATCAAATCTCTCAATTAAAATAAAATTTAGTCATGTGATGAAATTGCAAGTAAAAGTCGGCAACATACTGTATAATTAAGATGAAGATAAAATTGTTTTTATGAACAAGAATTAGTTATATTTTTCCAATAAAAAATTGAAATAACTTTTATTTTCAGTTATCTGCTTTACTACATGGAGAGTATTAAATTCCTGATAAATTTTCAGACATAAAGTCATCTTCAGTAAAACATTTTTCTAATCAAAAACATATTCAACACATCTTAAATTAAATTAATATTGTTTATGTTTCTTGGATATCATGATTTCTTAATTTCGTCACTGGAGCATTTTTTTGTATAAATTAAAATTCAAAACACTATCTACAACTTCCGAAAATCATCCATCTAAAGCTAGCAACGCCCAGAAACCAATCTCAACCAAACCATATCCAAAATTTTAGACTAATTAAATGCTCTATTCCCGAATTTTAGGCTTCTCTGGATTTCCCGAAATCGTGGGTGCTGCTAGCTTTAGACTAAAGCTAGCAGCGCCCACCCAGAATCAATCTCAATATCAATTGTAAAATCTGAAACCCTTCCCAGAATTTAAGAATAATTTTAGGCTCTTGGAATATAATTATCCCCGCGTTCAAATTCCAAAAATCAGGGCTGTACAAAGCGAAACAATTAGCATTTGTTTTTACGGGGAATAAACACCAAAATCAAAAAACCTTAGGAAAAATCTGAAAACCTTCCCAAAAGTTAAGAATAATTTTAGGCTCATTTTGAGAAGTGGAAGTCACGTCGTTGACTAGGACTACCCTGAGCGCCACGACACTACGTCACAAGCTCGGTGTGGAGGCTTTCTTTATTCAGGAGGTGTTGCTCGAGCCCGCGAGCATCGGGTCCGAGATCGCTGCGTCTCTACTGTCTTATCGATCTCGGCCACCGAGAATCGGCACGTAAACTTCATTGCGCTAGAAATCCTACTTAAGGCAGTCACGACCAAATGCAAAGGTGTGCACGGCATCTCAAATGTATTTACCGGGAGAGATGGTTCAGTGCATCAACCTGATGTCACTGCAGTCCCTCGGAGCGGGAGGTCCTAGGTTCGAGTCCCGACGGCGGCAGGATTTTCGACACTAGCTTGTCAGCTAGATCGAATTCAGTCGCTGTCTGGAGGAGAATTCTAGCGGCCGGCTGCTCTGATCGGTAGTTTTCCGTGGTTTCTCCGATCAACACCACGCGAATGCCGGAGCAGTACCCTAACAAACGGGCCACGGACCGCGCGCGATCTTTCCTTCCTCATCCTTGTCCTATCCTCTCCCTCTTACACACACACTTACACTAACATGCACTACACTACCACACATGCCGGGAGACCGGTCGGGAGCTTACAACTTGTCCCGGCTGGGCGGTGCCCCGCTGGTGGGAGATACTTGGTTGAGGGAAAACCCCGCTAGTCGACGGTAGGTCGGCGCCAGATCTCGCCATCCGGCGGGGAAAAGATCACCGCCATCTCCCGGGGAAAACACGCACTACACTTACGGGACTAATGACCTGAGCAGTTGGCGCGCCCGGAAACACGAATCAATCAATCAAATGTATTTCTGGAATAGTGTGTTAATCGCTCAAATGTATCGTTTTAGAATCCGAGTGTTACGGGATAAGAACTATGAACTGTGCGGTTCATAGCTGTGCCGAGAGCGACATCGTGACCTCAGTGACCGTGAAGAATCTAACTTGCGTCTCGTGAAGTGTTGCGCAAGGAAGTTCTACTGAGCTGATCAGATTTCCTGTTTCGCGTTTCTGGGTCCCCTCACACTCCGCCAGTTCTACCAGCCTCTTAGTTCAACGTGTTGTCAAAGCTTTATCAGCAAGACCTTCCTTTAAAAGTGTCATTTTTGGTGATGCTATATTGTGAATAAATGTTGTTTCTGCTTAATTGCATGTAATGTACGTACGTATGTTGTACGAATTAATCCGTACCGTGTATTCCATTGTAGCCGCATATTATACTATCTTAGGGTTTCAGCAGTATCTGCGAAATTACCTTTCCATACAGTCTTTTTCATTATCCATCGCATTAGGATTAACATTATATTTCTCCGAAAGACACGAATATCAGCTATGGACCATTTCTCATTCACTAAACACACAAACACATTCAGTTTCTGATCAAAGGGACTCACACTGTGAGAACATTTGAGTATTTCCATCAAAATAATTAACTTTACCAAAACACACAATTAGAGATACTGCGATACTTCAAACAAAACTGATTCATTTTTATAACTCTTATTTTTTTAAGAAAAAACCCGTAATATTCATTTCATATATTTTATCTGTGATTTTGACATTCAGATAATTCTAATGTATATTTTTCTAACCACTTCGATGTTTCAGTATTTGATGATATAGTTCCTTTTATAAAATCTGAAACCGCACTATTCTACTATGGCCCTGTGTGTTGTCTCGTGCTGAGTAACATTATCTGCCTCGTGCTGACCCTAAGAAAGGTGCAGTCCCTCAAGCGAGGTAACTCTGAACTTCGCCGAGAGGAAGAACTGATCCCCCTGGGTCAAATGCACACGGAGGGAAACAACCCTCCCACGGCACACACTGCGACGGGCAATGGACAGACACCAGAGGGCAGGAACAAAAGGGCCATTACAGTCGACGCGAAAACGTAAGACATTATTTGATCATTCTCTAAAATACTAAAGATACTAATAAAATACAAAATATCTCGTCTCTTTTGTTACAGGATTAAACTATACATAAAAATGGTACTTATTTCCGGAGGCATTGAACTTCTTACTGAGGTTATAATGTGGTCCATTACTCACGGGAATTTCGTGATCCCTCTTGGATTCAGCAATTCGTATTCTCGTGTGGATAGGGACTTGGCTTATCGAGCGGCGGGTTACGTCACGGACTTCTTCCGGGCGGCGGTCGTCACGTGGTTGGCCGCTCCTGAAGGGGGCTACTTGGGCCTTATCAAGAGGATACTGCGACGGGACTGAAAGAAGAAATCAGCAGGAGCAGGCAACACAGTCGGAAGGCGTTAAATTTATTGGCGAAAATTCAATTTGGACATAAATAGCTAATGCGGTCGCCAGCCACCAATACGTGGCAATTGAAAAATCAATAGTTTGATTTCCTAAGGCAGACTCGAGAGAATAAGTGAGAGAAGGAAAGGGAATCTGACACGCATGCCTGCAGGAAGTGGGCGAGGTAACGTGAAACCCCTAGGCAATCGTCGAATCGCCACTTCAGATCGTACAAAGTTTTTTTATTACTCTTCTGCAAGTATCGACTGAAGCTTCATGCCAGGTACCTACTCAGGAAATCCTAGCAGCGGGAGACATATGTAGACAAACTTCCAAATAACAAATAACATTTATTCAAAATCAGTCAAAATGCTTAAAGCATGTACATTGAAATAACATTAATAACATTCAGAAGGCTGAAAATCAAAAAGAACACATTTACACAATAAATCATTTCAAGTTTTCTAGAAAAAAAGTGTTGCTTTTAGACAATAGGGAAAAGCAACAAAAAAGACATTACATTGCTGCCCTCTAGCTTCCGTTTTCCACTTTAGGAATTAACAGAGAGGCGCAATCAGAAAAAATCAATAATGACAAGGCGCCACCATTTGGTCACCTTCCATAAATAATGGAAAATAATTAACGTGCTACACAGTTTTTCCATTAAACTGAATTACTTGTGGTTCTCTTTTTCTTTCAATACCATATTATAGATAAATTGTGCCATGCCATTACATTATGACATAAGTCTCGTTGCCGAAACACATTTGGGCGGACCGGGGATCGACTACCACATATGCCGTCCCACAACTTCTAACGCTAGGCGGCGGCACCTCTGCATGCAAAGAGTCGACAGATGCATTCAGCAGAGCTGTCTCGGACATGGACAGATCCGATTTGAACAAACCACTGGGAGCTCTGGTGGAAACGCCACCTTCTCCAGGACGGGTTTTCAGATCTGCCTCTCAATATGTGAAAATTTCAACATAAACATTAATTTGTTGAAAAGCATACAACATTATACATACGCCACAACCACGGCCGAATACCAGGGTTGCCAGATTGGGCGGAATTCTGCGTTTAGGGCTGGAAAACCGCTCTCTCTCTCGCGGGACAAAAATTGACTTCGCGGAACACCGCCCAAAGGGCGGAAATGCATCAAAACAAGTGCGGTTATGGACGGATTTTTAAATGACGACGAAATTTTTAAACATAAACCACAACAACGTTGACAGTAAGTTTGATTTTTTAGGTATTTACATTGTATATAATTTTTCATTAATCATTTATTAATTCGTTCAAATTTACTTTGAGAAGTGTGACGTTAGCTTTTAGACCTCTCGTATATGGTGTGTTCTAAGTCACGTCTTTGTCCTGCACAACATGAGTATATAAATTCTATATCACATTGGCAGAACTTGCAGTGAATTTTAGAACACATCATTTAAAATTAGTCATCTTTTGGACGTACGGTGTCACTTCCAGCATTTTCCGTTAATTCTGAGGGAATAAGCATGTATGTGTAAGCTTAATTTTAAATATTAAGTTATAACTTATTGTTATAAAAAGTTTTTACATAAAGTATTATTTTCAATGTTCAAACCAAACTTAATCATGCATTTCATAGGGTCACTACCTTAAAAAAATTCAAATACCTATTATTTTAATGCAAATTCAAAAATTTCCCGCTTGGAAAGTTGAATTTTTCTTATTGGGCGTATTAACAGCCATCTGACGGCGGATGTTTGTACGAAACTTCTGGCAACCCTGCCGAATACAAGTTGCCTAGGCTGGGCACAAACATCGATGCGAGGAGTAGCCTGCGCAACGAACAACAGACGTAAACAAAGCACAATCAACATAACTTATACTCATAGCCACAAGACATTTCGAAACACCCAAATTGTGGGTATGACAGAGAGACCACTATTACCACAACTTCAAAAACAAACATTTTAACGGTCCTAGCGACCGGGCTGACATTTCAATTTAAAGGTTACGAAATTCAAAAGAACATCCAAACTACACAAGAGGTTGCGACAAGTAGCGATCAATATAAGCTCGCCGCACGTATTTATAGGGGCGGCAGCGGATTACAGATCATTCCGCTGGACTACATTGTTCAGCGGCAGTCAGTGAACTTACAACATTCGATTTGAGCGCTACAGCGCCCCGTGGGCAACACAGCAAGTGGTGGACAACTGAGTGCAGAGAAGCGTGAGTATGGCAACATGCCTGCCACCTAGCAGATAATGGTGTAACTAGTACATGCAAGGCAGGATGCATAAATAATTTAAATTTACATGAATTAAAGCCTGTAGATGGTTTCCTGCCATGAAAGCTATGCAAATAAACATTGTTAAATAATCACTGAACATTTTTATGCTCAATGGATACAGCAAAAGTGCTGAAAACTGTCATAATTAAAAAGTTATGCATGACAATAAAATATTTTAAGTTTTCATAAAAAATATTCAGTGATTAATATTACACAATTACCAGTTGACATATACATATAGTTTGTACGAACACCCTAAATGTGACCACACTTTCTATACCCCATTGAGACTTATTAATAACATTAAACATAATACAAAATTGAAATAAATATGTTTTATGAAAATGATTTTTACACCCTTACTACAGCTCATTTTTGGTGAAGAATCTCTTGAAGGGAAACTCTTCAAGGGAGGCCTTGCTTTACAATTATTAACAAATTTGCACTAAAAAATAACAATTTGAAGCTATAATTATAGAGTATAGAGATCTTGTTGCTTGATGCATTGCATACCAGTTTTGAAATATTTCAGAAGGAAGCACAACGTTGTGCAGAGGATCCCAGACCAGGACGTCTCCTGGCGAGCATGAGCGCACACGCTCGTTGAAGTCCCATTCACAATGCAAACATAAACATAAGCATGGCGTTAACATAAAAGTTGGGACTACGTCCATAAGCGGATTCATTCACAATGCCTTCGCATAACCATAACACATAAGACGTTATCTTAAAAGCTTGCAAGCTTCAAGCTTCTGTGCTTATGCTTATGTAAGAAATAAGAAATATACCAATCACAGTACGTTTAACTCAAAATTGAGTATCGAAATAGGATCGAAGTCGACAGATCGAACAAAAGACTGGGTTTCCAAATTGCTTGATTGATTGATTTTCGACGGTTTTCTGCGTTGTTTTAAAGCGTACAATCTTTTTGTAGTTTAGGTTTTTGTAGTTTTCATTGTAGTATCATTTTGTTTTAATTTTTATTGGAATTAAAATACCTAACCTAATCTAACCCATGGCCGCAAGGCCGAGACGCCGCTGGTAGGCCTTGGCTTGTAAAGAGCTGTTGTGCCACAGTACATACGTACATGTACATATAATACATGTATACATACAATAAACTATGCTTTATGTATGCCATAACTATGTAATGGAATACAAGATGTTCTTCTTGTAATGTCATTTCTTTGGTTTTAAGGAAACTTCTTTTGAATGTTCTGCGTTTTCGGGAAAACATTATGTTTGTTCATTTAATTGAATGGAGATTTTTTTGGGCGGATTCTAGAGAATTTTGTGCACGAAATTATTTGCATGTGTTTTGATGCAGTGTATTTTGAGGGAATGTTAACTGCAATTTCCGTAAACGGAAGGTACTACGACATTGAGTCATGCGAGAAGCATGTGCCCTTCACTCATCCCAACCGGGATTTCATTCTTTCCATTTGTTGAGCATCAACTTGTTTTGTCATGGAAGATATTGCTGTGATTCTAAGTTGTGCAAATCTTAAAATTAATTCGTGATAACTTTGCAGTTGATTTTCCCCTTTTTGATATTTTTTTGGAATTGTGTTAATTTTTGTTTGTTTGTGTATTTTCTTTGTGTATCAATGTTATTGCCATTCTTCAAGACTTTTTGTGGTTTCGCTTCAACGCGTGTCCAATTACATGTTGTTCTGTGGTCACGACTGTGGTACCCACAGCACGTTCGGTTAATATATGTATATATAGTTTCTTCCGATAGACACTTATCGGACATTAAGCTAATAATTAGAAAAGGTTAGGACATAGGACACAGTCCTACATGCTTCCTGGATTCGTAGCGGCTGAGAAGTTAATTGATTAATTGATGTAAGATAGACTGGGGGTGGATATGATGAAGATGGTGTAATTGCAAGTAATTACCATTCCATGTAATTTGTTCTTATAAGAAGCTCAGTAAATTCTTTCCAAGTTATTTCGATTTTTTGTGATTTTGCTGATTCAATTACTTATTACAAGTAAGTTCTATCTTTTTTTTCAGATTTAACGAAATGCCTTCCAATCTCCTTCATATTTTGGCAATTCATTCGCTTTGAGGTTAAGGCAAAACCAGGTAAGTGACGTTTTGCTTCTGTAGCGCCGCCATCAAACAGCAGGGTAGCCAGACATGGAAGTCTGGGTCTCCTCACTGAGACGAAATTAATTTAACGTGGGAGGGTACCTACCATGAAATGGGTCAAATTATCTTTTTTTGCATTTTAGGCTAAATAAATAGTTCGATTCTTGTCCTTTCCAAATATATCCACATTTTTCTTCTAGGACCCATGGAAGTCCCTTTAACTCTTATTAAAATATCGTAGTGCGCATGAGCCACGCCCCCTTTCGTGACTCTACATACACGTACGTCAATTGTTTTGTAAAATTGAACGCACGTTGTGTTGTAATTGGTTATTGAAAACCACTCTTGTTCATACGTTGGTAGCATTGGTCTTTTCCGCTAAGAATGACGATTCAGAAAATGATGCAGGAATTTTCTAGTAGAGCAGTGGCAAGTACAGACATTTTTAACCCTTCGACTCAGTTTCACAAATACTTACGTAGACTCTGTTTGGGATCTTTTTTACCCTAACGTTTTTATTTACACAATAATTTACAAATATTTGATGCAGGAATGTTATTTGGAATTATTCATTCAGAAAACGATGCCATTTATTTGCTTTATTTATTATATTGTACAAAAGAAGAAAAATGTTATTTTTAGAAACAATATTCTAGCATATCCTCATTACTAGGCATAGGTGGAGAGAACACTCACTTACAAGCATCATAATAATTTGAAACAGAGCTACCAAATTGTAATAGACAAATACACCAAATTCTTATTCGGAAACCGCCACATAATATTACGAAACGGAAATGGATACGTTTTAAGAATGCTTCCTTTATAATTTAGATGTAAAATTTTGCATTTCTGACCTAATCGCATAAAAATTAAATTATTTCCAACACACAAAAAAACTTTTAAAACTGAAAAGTTTAGAACTCATGACATGACAAAACTGGACATAAATAACATAAGGAGAAGTTCATATGAATAATTTTCAGTGTTGCCACATATTATTTCTCCTTGGGGTCAAATAAGACCGCAAATAAAGTCTAAGGTTAAATTACGTTTGCCGAACATGTACTTATTTTGTAATTAATGTAACTTTTCCAGAAACTATTCTTCGCAAGTTATTACAATTTACAGCATATTTTTTATCGTTGTATTAGTAATAAATTGACATATTTATATAAACATTCTTCAATAATAAAAAAAATTACAAAAATCATGTTTGTCCAAAAATTCTGAAAGATTATGGCAAAAGTTACAATTGAAAACAGATACTATTTTTAGATAGCTCAAAAAACGTCAAAATAATAACAAAGGCTGTATCTTTAATTGTTCAGTAAGTTATAGTTTTCTAGTTAACCATTTTCTATAAAAGATACATCAATAATAGCAAATTTAACATGGGCGGTATACATGGTACCCTCTCCCCTTTAAAAAGTTTGACTTTTGTTTCTTTCAGATGCAGTTTTATTTGTTGGTTTGAGTCCTTAATCTCATTGCATAGTGTTGGTCGGTTGAACCAGAAGATTGGACATATAAAAAGCATTTGATATGGATTGAGTACATTATATGTTAGTAAAATACATAGGAATCTGAAAAAAGCGTTTGAAATAATTAAAAAAATACTTAAGAATCGCAGCATCAGAAGAAGAGTCAACGGTGAACTTCTTGAAGAAATAAGAATTGAAAGCGGCATCCCCCAAGGTAATGTTGAGCGTCATTCTATTCTTACTAGCTATAAATTAGACAGAAAATATTTAATCGCCAATGATTTCAAAAAGGTTTGACGACAAAATAACTATTTTATTGCGACATACTATGTCGTTCTGTTAGGCACAGAAGACTTGGCTGCCGGTTAGCTCAGTGGGTAGAAAGGCGTACCGGAAATGGTAATGATGGAGGAAGTCGGTGGTCGGTAAAAAAATGAGAGTCTTGTAATCAGGTTAACAAAATAAGTGGTATTTATTCAATAAAAAAAGAAAAAAGTCATGGTAATACCACCTATATTGGCGAGCATCCTCTCCTTTTCCCCAATTCCAAAATTACACACACAAAAATTAAGAAAAAAATAACACTGATACAATAAATTTGACAAAAATTTACGCTGATTCCCTCTTGATGGCCAAGCGCGGCCAGGAATCTTAGCTCATCCGCCTGGTCAAAAGGCAGTGCAAATTCCTCTTTCAATAGTTCGTTGCTTTTGACCACGGACGCACCTGAAGGGCGTAGTACCGCCTCAGCGAAGCGACCAGCGGGTTGAACGACCTCTTCTGCCAGCTGGCAGGGGCGCCGGGAACGGCGCGCACACTGGGGCGCCGCTCGGAGGGGAAGAGCGGGCGGCGAGAGCGGGCCGGGGTAGGCGGGACGAAGCAGGTATCGCTGTGACGGGTTCTCGGGCGCCGACCAAAAGCACAGCGCCGCTCACTCACAGATACTAATCACCAGATAATGTCCACGCGCCTGACACAATGGCCTCTATACTTTCAGTCCACGCGTCCCGAGGCAGTCCGCGCTCCGCACTTTGAAGATCGCTACAAGTCCATAAACGATGTAATTACTTCATTAGAATACACTCAGGCACGAGTACGCAGCAGTCACTTTCTCTCCGCTAACCTGACTATAAATGAGGCGTCTTAAAATCCACGTTCTACTGCTATTTGGAGGCCGTGCACATATCCCCCCCCTAATGAATTTGCTTATTCTCACAAGTCCAAAGTTAGAAAAATTTATCTCTCCGGCGCCGGACGCCGCGGCGAACACCGACCTTCCTCCTTGACTGCCTCGTACGTTCTCTCTTGGCGCTGTGCTCACGATGTCTTTCCAGCCTCTCTTCCCCCACCAAATTCACCCAAAATGTTCTAGAAATTTCCAGAATTCTGTTTAAGTTCGGTGGCTATTGGCGAAAGGTTAGTGCGTCGCAAAATAATTTCGTCCAATCATCGGAGG
>JAHLJT010005437.1:39083604-39172658 GCA_031308135.1 Acheta domesticus | reverse complement strand
TTTTTCCCAATCTGTAACGATTTTCAAATATGAATGACATGATTTTCTTTCTCATCACCGTCATACAATGGACGCCAGTCGATTGTTTCAACACAGGTCATGCGGTGACACGCCTATTGACTTTTAGTATTTTAAAAATGACACGAAATATCAACATCAGGATAATAAGAGAGAGATACACTGAACCGAAAGAAGTAGTTTTTGTTTGTGAAAGCCCGAATACATATCTTTACGGTAATAATAATAATAATAATAATAATAATAATAATAATAATAATCGATTTTAGCAATGATATCTGCATGAAGTTTGGTCTTGACAAGTGTGCAAAAATCAATTTAAAAAGAGGAAAACTCACAACGTCTGAGAACACTGAAATTGATACGCACACTGTGATTCAAGATTTTAAGCCTGGTAAAACTAACAAATATCTGGGCATTGAAGAATGTGAAACCATCTCGAACGACAGAATGAAAGAGAGAATTCGTAGGGAGTATTACAGGAGAGTGAGACTGGTCCTGCAGTCCGCTCTGAATTCCAGGAATAAAATATCTGCAATAGGTAGTTTGGCGGTACTTATAGCCGAATACAGTTTTGGACTAGTGGACTGGGACTGAGCAAGAAATTCGCACCATGGATCGAAAAAACCAGAAAACTGCTTACAATGCATCATGTTTCCCACCCTCGAGCTGATATACATAGACTTTATGTGTCGCGTAAGGAAGGAGGAAGAGGCCTCAGACAAATTGAGGCCTCTTGGCACAACGCAATAGTCGGCTTGGGGAAGTATGTAGTCAGCCATCAAGATGACCCTCTAATGAGGCAGGTCATGAAATCCTACCGAAGAATGAGAAACAGAGGCATTGTTAGTGTAGCAAGAAACATTGCGCAGAAAACTAGGCAAGACACGTCGAATAACACAGACACTGAACTTCTGATGCTGCTAAACATGAAGTGTGAGACACAAAAAAATGTTAAAGAAATCGTGGAGAGACAAACCACTCCACGGACAATACCTTAAAAGAATGAACAAGGTGCAGATCAATAAAGATCAATCATTTATGTGGCTTAAAAGGGGAAGAATTAAGCCAGAATGGGAAGCACTTGTAATAGCTGCCCAAGATCAGGCCTTGAGAACACGACATTATGATAAAGCGGTTCTCAAAATTTTCCAAGATGACAAATGCCGCATTTGCCTGGAGCAAATAGAAACCACTGATCATATTGTCTCAGCTTGTCCAATCCAAGCAAAGACTGAATACCTGAAAAGACACGACAGGGTGTGTAGCTACCTCCACTGGCAGATCTGTACCGCCCTCGAAGTTCCAAACACATGCCCCAAGTGGTACGAACACTCACCAAAACCGGTGACGTCTGTTGGATTGTGTACGATATTGTACGACCAACAAATTCAAACTGATCGCACGATAGCGGCAAACAAACCGGATATAGTTATCCGGGATTTGGCGAAAAAATCGTGTTTACTTATCGATGTTGCTGTACCTTGCGATCAAAACGTCGTTACCAAGGAGGCAGAGAAACATCTTAAATACAAGAGTTTGGAAATCGAGATCAGCCGAATGTGGGGCGTCAAAGCACAGGTCGTCTCGATAGTTATCGGAGCTGTGGGATTTGTTCCGCAAAATTTGAGTAAGAACTTGTCTAAACTCTCTGGTAAAGACTGGGAAGTGCAAGTAATAGTTTTATTTGGACCAGCCCACATTTTGCGTATTGTAGAGGCACTGAAAGTCACCGGATCTGATCCTTAGGTAGCTTGTTGCAACCTGGAGTAGATCTTATATTCAGCCTACTCATAACATCTTTAGTCGTGATGTAGTGGAAAAATAATAATACACTTATTCCTAGGACGTCAATGAATGTGCTTGCCCCGACGGCGACTCCCAAACCCTCGGGTGTCAGAAAGTTGGGAGATGTGCGTTATCGGACGTGCGTTAGAAAAGCTAAGGTCATGTGAGAGGAGGCAAAGGTGAATGAGGAGGGAGTAAGATGCGAGCAGAGATTGGGAGTCGCCTAGAAGGTAAATGAGAAAGTGGTAGTGCGACCTGAGAGTTGGACCGTGTCCGCAGAGCTAACCCCTGCAGTGATCATACTCACGGTAGTTTGCGGCATCGCTCGACGATAGGAACGGACTGCGCCTTTGCGACATTTAGCGGGGCGGCAACGAGATTGGTCCGGTTATGCCCTGGCAGATGGCGCTTACTCCTCGGGGGGAACTGCGGGTGCGTGGGCGGTGGAGCCTCTTCTCCTCCTTTCCTCCTGCGCTGTCCAGAGGATCCTCCTCCGGAAGTCGCTTGCCCGTCCTCCGTCTGCACGCGCCAGAGGAAGACACGACGTCAGAGCTGCCGCTTCACCGCCATCTCCCTCTGCTCGCTCTGTCTCGCTCTCAGCGTCTCCGCGGTGACGTCGGAGGGAGGAGGGCGGTGCCAGGAATCACCACGGCCTCCTGGACACCCGCGCGCTATTGTTACGTCTTTGGAATTTTTTTTCTTTTTTACAGCTAAAAAGCAAGAGGTTAAAGCGTACAATAGTGCATTAACCATGCAGCTGTGGAACAGGAAGGTGAACGTATGATTAGATGACCAACGCTGTGAAATACTGCGCAAAGAGAAAAATCGTCAGTTGAAATTTTCATAAACGATCACATCAACAGAAATGAGAAATCTGTAAATTTTATAATTATATGCGATCATAGGTAATATAATGTACTAAACGTGACTTCAACATTTTGATGCGTTCTGATATACTTTATTGAATTGAAAACAGACGAGCACTCAGTGAAACTGTGTATTTATTAACCCGTCGATGCACCGATGAAGAATATTACACTTAAACACTTAAGGGGCCTCTGAGGCCCCCCTCCTAAATTTACAACGCACGACGGAAAACGTGAGGTAATTTTTTGAAGAATTAATGATAATGGTATTTTATTCTTCACGTAGTTGACAACAGTAAGATTTTGATTAAAATGTAATTTTTATTTGCAATTATTCCAACTAATAAAATATTTTGTGATCTCCTCAAATATTTCTTTCACATTTTGTACAAACACTCTTTCAGCACATTTTGGGCGGCCATAAATAAGAACAGGAAGTTACATACAAATAGTATTAAACCAAAATATTTCTTTACATATTTATTAATATTTAATTTAAAAAATCACTAACCTTTCCCGTTTACTTGTGGAAATTCTATTGCTGGCTCCTATGGATACACGTTTGTGAATTTCGAAAACATTTAAGCAGTTCAATGTTCTTTTCTGTGTTTTGGGATTGTTAACCATTGATTTTGTTTCGTTTTGAAAGTTTTTCGGTAGTTCATTTAGGAAAATCCGTCGCTACCAAGTGACATTTTCGTTCTAGTTTTTGGGCATCTTGGTGTAATAGATATTGCATCGGTGCTGCAATATCGTTTACATTGTACGTGAGATGCATTGGTCATCGGCATGTTGGAGGTCTTGACGTATACTAGTCATCAACCATCTGATCCATCACATCTACTCCAATCTTTGTTTTATTACATAAGATCATTTATGGTTTCATGTTTTCAAGATTAATAAATTGCTGGTTGTAACGTATAGACATGTAAGTAAATATATTTCCTTTTGCTTTGGAAGACAGAGAAAAATTATTAGTATTAGCAGACAAATGTTAAAAAATAGTTTTTTATGTTTTCAGCTCATTTGGAATCTCTTTTGTGTTTTGACATGAAATTCTTAGCTGTGTAAGTTTTTTTGTAACAGGAACTCTGCAAGTAAGAACGTAAAAAAATATCCACAGAAATGTTATATCCTCCTTTCCTCAAGGGTTGGGTCCGTTCTTTCACATTTGCAGCCAAATCTTTCACCAAGGGCTCGTCCTTTTGCCTACCAAAATATACACAGCAGTTGAATGCAAACCCGTTCTCCACATCACAACTTCAGAATTGTTTTATGCCATATTTATCAGGTTTTTCCTCATATACGTTGTGGAAGAAAACTGCCTTTTGTTTCTCATCAAAGTGCATGCACCATCGAATGTTTTCGAAAATACGAATATTCTTTGTAGCTGTGAAAAATAGATCACTTCTTTTACTCAAAAACAATCTCTGTATATAATGAAGCTCTTTTCAATACAATTTTTCACACATATTCACAGAAGTGAGATACATTTTTGAAGGTCACTACTTCCCGCACAATTTAGAGATCGTATTCACACTTGTGACAGATACAAAACTAAATTTTGTATTGAAGATCTGCCAACTCAAAAAACATAGTGTCGAAAAGTGAAATTATAAAGGAATTTTATTTTCGTAGTCCATTATCGATCGTGCAACATTTTTTATAGAAATATTTTCAACGAAGCCACAGAACAAATAGGGGGCCTTTCAGGCCCCTTAAGTGGAAAGTGCAACTACCTACAGAAAAAGCTAGATTTCTAAAAACCGATTAGTTTCCGTCTCTTCTCCTTGTAGTATTAGTATCAAAAATGATTGTTTTAGGATGTCAAGAAATATTATTAGCCACAAGCAAAACACAATAATGTTACAGCGATGAGAAGATGTCAAGGGGCCTCCGAGGCCCCTTAACCCGGGAGTGCTCGCAATGTATCTGTGAGATACAAGCCGCAGTAAAATTCAGATCCTGAATTATTGCGTTGCATTTGTCGTCTGATATTTCATGTATTCCTTCACTGTACTTTTCTGAGAACGCCTGGCAGTCTATTTTCATCCTGTCAATGAATCACTTCCCGTGAGGATGTTGAAACGTGATCGCTGCGCTGCGCGATATCTCTCAGATACATTGCGGGCACTGGCGTGAGTGCTTTTTGAGCTCCCGACGCATACGGTGCGAATCATAGCCTCGCGCAAAGACAGATTTGACTTGAATAATTCAGATGATGTTGATATGATAAGGAATATAATTTTGTGCAACAATGATAGTGATTACGAGGATTGTGATTCTTCTGACACTGATTGTGAGGATTACGTGGAACAAAGACAAAGTGATTCTGAGACTGATCAAAGTATTGCGGACGAAAGCGATTTTCATTCTTTTGAAGGTTTCTATTTGGGTAAGTTTTTTCTTCTCGTGAGGTAGTCGTTATATAAATAATGCTTGAAATGTATGCTTGTTTCCCTAGGCAAAGATATGATGACGAAGTGGTTCAAGAATGCCCCATCAAAAATTTCAAAAAAGAAGCCTCACAACATCGTCACGCACTTACCTGGAGTTAGAGGATTAGCAAAACAATCTAAATCAGTACTAGAATGTTGGAATTGCTTTTTTACTGAAGAAATGTTAGAAATGGTTGTTCAGGAAACCAACAGATTTATTGAATCTGTAAGAAATTCATACGGTAGGGAAAGAGATGCCAATAGCACAGATGCTGTAGAAATAAAAGCATTTTTTGGATTGCTTTACCTGGCTGGGGTTCTAAAAAGCAACAAACAAAATGTTCAAGATTTATGGCCCACTGATGGAATGGGTGTCGAGTTATTTAGATTAGTAATGACAAAAAAACGTTTTCAATTTCTTCTTAGGCACATAAGATTCGATAATAAGGCCACACGTATGCAAAGGAAAGAGATTGATAAATTAGCTGCTATACGAACGTTATTTGATGCATTCATAAAAAGATGTAAAGAATGTTACTCTGTAGGACAAAATGTAACAATTGATGAAATGTTGCCGTCTTTCCGTGGAAGGTGCAGCTTTAGACAATACATTCCATCCAAGCCGTCTCGTTATGGCATAAAAATGTTTGCTTCAGTGGATTCAAGAATCCATTACCTGCACAACCTAGAAGTCTATGTGGGGAAGCAGCCCGACGGGCCGTTTTCTTTGAGTAATTCCCCTTTCGATGTTGTTATAAGATTATCGGAGCCGCTTCATGGAACTGGAAGGAACATAGTGGCTGACAACTGGTTCTCAAGTGTGCCTCTTGTCCAAGAACTAAAGAAGAAGAAATTATCGTTTGTTGGCACCATGAAGAAAAACAAGAAGGAACTACCAACACATTTTATTGCTGGGAAAAATCGCAAAGTATGTAGCTCAGTTTTCGGGTTCAATGAAGATGGAACTTTAGTGTCCTATGTTCCGAAAAAAAAACAAATGCGTTATTTTGATATCAAGCATGCATTATGATGACAGGATAGATGAGAGCAGTGGAGAAAGTATGAAACCCGATATTATCACTCATTACATGCACAAAGGAGGAGTTGACACTCTTGATGAAATGATTGCGTCTTACAGTGTTGCAAGATGTACTAGGAGATGGCCCATGGTCATATTCTACACTATCCTTAACATTTCAGCAATTAATGGTCACATTATATATTTGGGTAATAAAAATAAAATTATGAACAGAAGGAATTTCATCAAAGAGTTGGTACAGTCCCTTACCAAAGAAGAACTACAAAGGAGAGCTCAAAAGTCAAGGGGCATTCCTACAGCACTTCAGGTAGGCAATATTATTTTCTCCCTTGTCTATAACAAGTGACAATTTAGAAAATACAATCATATGTTCTCTCTAGGACCGATTGTCGCAATTTGTTCCCAAAGAAACAGCAGATGTGCAGGAGACGTCTGTAGGAAAAAGAAGAAAATTTGAGCCTTGCAAAAAGGAAAAAAGACAAAGATTATCTAAATATTTTTGTCAAAAATGTAACATTTATGTTTGTTTGGAACATGCAAAAATCATTTGTAATAATTGCATTTAATATTATTAAAATACATTAATATGATTAATTATTTCGAAGTGTATTTCGTCAAATTTCATTTTTCCTACCGTAATTATTTTTACAAGTTGTAAGAAGTGTAGGATTCATTAAAAATAGCTTTGGAGGGAATGTACAAACTAAATAAAATACATATTTTAGTTAATAGAGCTTTAGATCACTCGAAATCAACAGACGTTTCCGCTGTATCTGTGAGATACATTGCGAGCACTGGCGTGAGTCAACCTATTGCTAGCACTCCCGGGTTAAGGGCGGAGACTTCAACATTCAGCATCGGGAGAGGAAGCGGAGGAGAGGATCAGGGGGCGGAAGAAAGTGGGGAAGGCGTAGGTTGGCCGCTCCGGACGGGGGCTACGTCGGCGCCTTGCGGGGGTGGCTGCGCGGCAGGGAGGGGGATAGAGGCGGTGGTCGTCGACGACCTGGGCGTCTTAAAGGGCGGAGACTTCAACATTCAGCATCGGGGGAGGGAGCGGAGGAGAGGATCGGGGGGGGGGCGGAAGAAAGTGGGGAAGGCATGTGCAGTTGCCTAGGTGTAGAGAGGCTACTTACTCAATTTTCAGCGGTGGCCACACTGCGACGAACGAATGATGTGACTTAGGTGGATAAAGAAGTTATAGATTCTGTGGAACTATGGTTTGACGACCCGAAGTGAATATCTAGTTTTCTGAATCAAAGTGAAGCTACTTTAGCAGCCTACGACTGTGTCTGGACGACGGGTAACGGAGGAAGACAGCGTGGTATTGGGTTCTGTGGACGTCTGGTTGGCCGGACCAAAGTGAGGCTCCCTTCGGTCCTTTGCTGTGGCGTGTGGCGGAGTGGCTGACCAAAGTGTGGCTGAGTAGCGCGAATCTCTGGCGAAAGGAGTAGGTAGAGAATTGAAAGGGAAGTGGAGATTCAAGTTAATTATTGATTTAAAGTCGGATGTGTCTGTACCATCAGATATTCTTTAGATACTGGATGCTGATGTTTGTGGTTTAGCCATTTGATTTTGGCAGCGTGTATAACATGGACCCCACTTGCCGATTTTGGAGCGAGCTTCACTTCATCGCATATTTATTCCTAAACCACCGTAATGGGATCACTGTGGTCGCAGCAAATTCTATACAGAGCATTTTAAAAAAATGTGTACTGGAATGTGTCGTGTGATTCATCCCATCCGATTAAAAAACTGTTGCGACCTAGTGAATTTGATAGTCTACTGATTGTAATGGTCGATTTTGCATTTTGGTGGATGTAATGTCCTGAAGACAACGAAAAATGCGCATCGTGTAACTATTGATAATGTCTCTTGTGCAAAATAATTCGATGGGGGCAAGGTTTTGATTATTAAATAACGAATTTGAGGTTATGGTTCTCCAAATTGTAATGCATTTGTAAACATTTACACTGATGAAGACAGCATCCCAGGTTAATGTTGTGATAAATATGTTCATGACTCTTTGTAATGCGCCATCGCTTGTGAATAGTCCCCACTCTACATCACTCGGAAGCGCAATTGGGCTTCTCTGTCTACACGTCGAGTGCCTTGTGACCGCCGGCCCTCAGCGGTGGTCACGGATCCTTCCTTTCCCACGGACAGTGGCGCTGCGCAGTGGCAGGGTGTGAAGGGGCCGGCGCTTCTGCCGAGTGACTCTATTTCAAGGAGGCTTTAGCGTAGAAACGATGAACCTTCAAAGAGGAAGATCATGAAGAAAATAATAATGATTTCTTTCCACATTAAATTTCAGAGCGAAAAATTACCTTAAGTTTTATTTTTGTTAAGATGTTTGACGATCTTAATATCGATGTTTTAATGAATTTAGGATTTATTTAAATTAGAGGGGTGTATAAAACTGATGCATTTACACGTTATAAGAATCAAATAATGTTACAATTTCTTTCAAGTGTTTGAATTTGTTTTATTCTATACAATAAATATAAATGCAATGTATGTATGTATGTTTTTGAACTACTAAAATATAATCACTGTTTCTATAGAAACATTTTATTACGTGTATTCAGATACAGGGGAATTCATTTCCTGATTACTTACCTATTTCCATCTGTCTCCCTGACAATACAATTAAAAATAACTGCTATGATTTCATTTGTAGCTCTTACTAACAGGATGAGTTAATCGTTACGCACCTTGAAACAATCAGAAAATATCAGCAGAATTATTCAGCAAAAGGTTACAGGTTGCGGAATCAAGAGATAACATTATTACTTTTTAAGCTAATGGTGCTTCCAAACCACATACTTTCTCGCTGTTTCTAAACGGTCCTAAACGCTATTTACTACAAAAACCAGTAAAAGTATTTTCAACGAGCAAATTATGTTTCCGCTCCGTGACGCGAACTCAGATCCTCAGAGTCAACGTGCCGGCACTCATACCATTACGACAAACAAGCGCCTTGTGGTTCGAACTCGATAAAGGCATAAAAGGGTAAATGCCAAATTCATGTAAAAAATTGGGACTAGGATTCAAAAATTCCAGAATGTATATATATATATATATATATATATATATATATATATATATAAACAAACCAGTGGCGCTACCAATACATATGCTTTATTACATTGTTTCCAAATGCCCTGCCATAACTTCTACATTAAACAGAAAAAGTGTTATCAACCAGCAAATTTTCATCCGCTCCGAGACTCGAAATATGATCCTGGAAGATAACGTGCCGGCTCTTATACCACTAAGGGCCGGTTTTACGAAACTAGTTTAAGCATCCCTCTAATCATGATTAAGTAATCGCGATTAAAATTAAACTCGCATTATAATCGCGTTTACATTTGCATCTGTTTCACCATGAAATATATAAACTCGATTAAGTTAATCGAGTTTTCGTGCTGAAAATGAGAGGTTTGTACTAGTCGCGGAGCATTTTGGGCCTAAAATTTTCTGTCATATACTCCTTGCAAGCACAAAATTGAATAATATTCTGAGCATATAGATTAGAAATCACGAAGTCCATACAGATTTCTTATTAGAAAAGTTATATTACTTGCAAAAATAAAATGTTTGTAATGTAATTACAAATTAATTATTTTTTGTTAAATGTCGGCGACGGACGGCAACGTAACGAGGGACGGCGATGTAGTAGCGACATACAGGGACGCGGAGACGGCGACGCGGTGGCGGCGGCGAGGGACGGCAACGCAGCGGCCAGGGACCGCGACGCGGCGGTGCCGGACGGCGACGCGGTGACGACGGCGAGGGACGGCGACGCGGTAGTGACGCACTGTGAAGCGGTGCCGGCGGCGAGGGATGGTGAAATGGTGGCGACGGTCGATGAAGCAGTGACGGTGCTGAGGGATGGTGACACGATGGCGACATATCGCCGGACAGTGATGCGGGAACAACGGCGAGAGACGGCGGCATTAGATTAATGAATTATGCAGAAGGTGAGTCTCTGGTTATTTTGCAGGTTAATTGCAAGAGTATTTACAATAAAACTGTTCAATTCTGGAACATGGTAGAATCTTATAATGTAGATGTCGTGATAGGTACGGAGTCATGGCTCAATGCGGAAATATTAAATGCTGAAATCTTCAGACAAAATTTTTTAACATTCAGACGTGATAGAGTAGATCGCATTGGTGGGGAAGTTTTTATATGTATAAAAGATAACTTTGAAGCAACAGAGGCATGGGTGGATGACAAATTTGAAATCATAGGTGTAGACATCCGAGATAAAAATTCTAAAAATCAATGGGAAATTGTAGGCGCGTATAGATCACAGCAAGACGGACATGAACCATTGGCAAGACTTGTAGAGAGAACACGCGTAACTAGGAAAACTGGGAAAAACGTCATTATTGGAGGAGATCTAAATTTACCGCACGCTACCTGGGAGGGGGATGTGGGGGCTGAAGGCGCCGCACAACGCTTCATTAACGAGCTTGTTTGGGAGAACGGCTTAAAACAGGTTGTGACCAAACCGACCCGTGATAATGCTTTACTGGACGTTTTCCTTATTAGACCGGTGGATAAACTTCTTGCCTGTGAAGTAATTCCCGGAATTAGCGACCACAAAGGAGTCCTTCTAGAAATGTACAGAGAGGGTAAGAGAAAGGATCTTGTAAAAGAAAGACAATTTTTTCAGTTCGCTAGAACAAACGTCACAAACATGCAATTATATTTGAAAAACAATTATCCAACTTGGGCTTCTTGTGGAAGTACAGTAGAACAGATAGGGACAAATTTTAAGAACATAATTTCAGAATGCTTAGCAAACTTCGTGCCTACCAGGAAACTACGGTACCACTCGGATCCCGTGTACTACAACAAAGAAGTGAGGCGACTGAAAAGGCATGTTAGGAAAGCGTATAGTGAACGTAATATAAATAAGGAACAGAAAAGTTAATTTCTACAATTATCTAAAGACTTATTAGCTTTAAAATTACGTACCCAAGAAAATTACCTTAAATTAATTCTAAACGACCGATTGACCTGTTGGCAAAATTTCTTCAAGTATGTGAAACATAAGAAAGGGAACAAAGAAAGTATTCCAGCGATCTGCGGAGCAGACGGTTCGTTAATCACAGATGACAGTAAAAAGGCGGTCTGTTTAAACAGACATTACGCTTCTGTTTTCAAGCCGAAGGATCAAATCCCAGTAAGTAAAACAACACCCGTAATAGAAACCTTTCGAGTTGATGCAGGAATTATTAGAAAAAGAATTGCAAAAATTAGGAGAAATAAATCTGTAGGTCCTGATGGAATACCAGGAGAAATATTAAAACTGGGAGGGGAAGCCATGATTCCGTACCTTGCGCGGTTAATGGACGTAACTATAAATAATAATATGATACCTCAAAATTGGAAGGAGGCAATTGTAGTACCGATTCACAAGGGAGGAGACAGAAGGGTTATTAACAACTACAGGCCTATTAGTTTGACATTAGTCGTATGCAAGCAGATGGAACACTTGATTGCAGAGTATATTAGAAAAGTTTGGAATAAAACTGATTGGCTTTTTCAAAATCAACACGGTTTTCGTCCTGGGTATTCGTGCGACAGCCAGACTATTGCTTTATGTCAGGACATAGCAGATTCATTGGACAAAGGGAGTAGGGTCGATGCAATAATATTAGATTTTTCTAAGGCATTCGATCTTGTTCCACACGGTCTTTTAATTGCCAAATTGTCAGAAACGGGATTAGATCATCGAATAATCTTGTGGATAAAAGAATTTCTTTCTGGGCGCACTCAAACAGTCAGGAAAGGCGATAAATATTCGCCAAAAGTCGATGTAACTTCTGGGGTCCCCCAGGGGAGTGTGCTAGGGCCACTACTATTTTTAGCGTTCATTAATGACATTGCAACTGGGATAAAATCGAAAGTTAGACTTTTCGCCGATGATTGTATAATATATAGGAGTATTGGCTCGTCTTCGGATGTAAATGTTTTACAGAACGATCTAAACTGTTTATGGAAGTGGTCGTGCAAAAATAAGATGGAATTAAATCCGGAAAAGAGTAAATTCATTTGCTTTACCAAGTGTCGTTCGAATGTACACTCCAATTATGAATTAGGAACCAACGTTATACCACGTGTAAAAAGCTGTAAGTATTTGGGTTTGGTCCTCAGAAGCGACTTGGACTGGTCGGATCATATTAACAAAACGGTAAAAAAATCCTGGAGAGCACTGCATTTTGTAATGCGTATCCTAAAAAACAGTAGCCCAAATGCCCGATCCCTAGCATATACTACACTTGTTCGTCCTATTTTAGAATACGGATCAGCATGCTGGGACCCGTACAGGAAAGGGCAAATTGAGGCGTTAGATAAAATTCAAAAACGGGCCGGTAAGTTTTCAAATCATGGGCGCATTGTTGATGAACGAGAAAAATGGGAGTCCTTATCTAAGAGAAGGGAACGGGCGCGTTTATGTGTAATGTACAAGACATACGGAGGAGACACAGCATGGGCAGATATCGGTAAAAGATTACATAAACCAGATTATAAAAGCAGAGGAGACCATCCGTGGAAAATACGATGTAGAAAACAAAGAACTGATGTAGGCAAGTTCTCCTTTGTGAATCGCACTATAGTAGATTGGAACAAACTACCTGCAAAAGCACTAGAGGCTCTTCCTTCTAATGTAGGCAAATTTAAAAATATACTAAATTCTACTTAGATCACTATCAATACTGAGACAATTACCTTTATGATTATTATTATTATTATTATTATTATTATTACGTATTATTATTACTGATATAAATAGCATCATTATTAACACTGCTTTAGCTTTGGTGTAATTCTTAAGTTATTATTATTGCATATAGAGTTTTTGTTATTTTTATTATTATTGTCGTGTCCGTAATACAGTGAAGTGAAGTGTTGTGTAGTGAAAGGGAAGGGAGTGTAGTGAAATGATGGGGAGTGCAGTGTAGTGTAGTGAAGTGAAGTGAAATTAACAGTGAAACTAGAAGTCAATTTAGAGATAACTAGAAATTAATTAGAAGTAGGATATCATCCTCTATTTCTAATGGTAATTATAATTGTTTATGGTTGTTATTGTTCTAATTTTAATTGTTATCATGTTTGCCACTGAGCATTAGCTCAAAGCGAACTAATAAATCTATCTATATATCTGTAATGTTTAAAAGAAAAAATATAGGTGTGATGGCACTGGTCGACAAAGTTTTCTTCACAATAAATCTGATTCTAGTGAGTTTTTTCGTTCTGAATTCAGATATGTATATATAATTTTCCGTCAGGCACAGTTCTTTGTGACAGCTATTTTTTGAAATCTGATTTTAACATTCTCTTTGGCTTGCCATAGGGACCTTTACCTTATATTCAGCGATTTTATTCAAGCTTTATTTAAGGAAATTATGTGCAATATCCTACTTAAATACCAACAGACAATACTGTGAAGGTTCATTCATGTTTTGACAAGCCCCAGTTACTGGCATTGTGATGTGTTGACACATTCTTGGCATGATGAAAATACAGAACACTAACACATAGCTAACACAGTACAATGTTTAGAAGTGTACTGTGTAAGCTATGTTTTAGTGTATGAGAGCTAGTATTTTTATTATGCCAAGAATGTGTGTAAATCACGCAGATACTTTCAGGTGTATTTGTAGTGAGCTCACATGAAAGACTCGAAGGCGAAATTTAACACCACTTGGGAAAAATTGTTATCAACATTCCTGCTGATCAAGTTGCTGTCAAGTTGGTGATTTTGTAAAGAGGTGAGCCCCAAATGTATGTTTTCTGTGTTAAGACAGCTGTGTAGATAGAAAAAATGGTACACATCATGTGCCATTTGCAGTTACTATGATTTGGAGGGAATCCAGGGAACGTCTAAGTACTTATTATTTTTCTACGACAAAAATTAAAGGAATCACGTACCCTGACCAGAGAAATGTATCAAGTCCATTTACTGAATCCTGAAAATATATTTACCTCCATTGCATATTAAATTAGGAGGGAAAAAAATTGTAACAGCTATGGATAAAATTTCTGATGGATTTTTGTACTTAAATCGAAATTGCATAAAGTAAGTGATGCATGCTAAATTGAAAGAATTGTTGGCTTGTTTAAGACCACAAATGCAGTCGTTAATAGCTGATGAATATTTTTCAAGAGCTGTTTAATCCGCTGGAAAAAGAAGTTTCACCGTCTTTCAAACATTTATATAGTAATTTCCTTGGTAACCATAAAGCTGAAAACTATCTGACATAGTTGCTGATCTGCATTCTTATAAAGCTACGGGATGAAATATGTCTTTGAAAACTCACTTCTTAGACTCTGGCTTAAGTCTTCCTCCTGGAAAATCTTGGGGTTGTCAGCGATGAGCATGGAGGGCGTTTTCATCAGCAAATTTCTACAATGGAAAACGGGTACTAAAGAAGAAGTGGTTGTAATATGTTGGCTGGACTACTGTTAGACCAAGAAGAGAGATGTTCCAGGTACAATATATGCCCGAAATTCATCATTACCACTTTCTAGCTACAGAATGAGAAGTGAGAGTATAAGTCAGGACGAGTAGTATACCATTTAGAGTTGGATAGCTAATTACTGATTTTATTGAAATTATAATATGTTAAAATGCATATCACACAAAACTCCTGCCTGATGGGAAAAACTGAAATCATATTTCAATTCAGTATGCAAAATACTTATAGAATCTCTTATTATCATTCTTGTGAAAGCAAAAAAAAAAATATTTTTGTAAACCAATGTAATATAAACATTCCCTAAATATATGAATAATAATATTTAAACAAAAAGTAATATTTACCTATTTTCATTTCCAACAAGTCAAACATTCCTGTTGTCCCGCGTGAACTATCTATAAAATTATTATTTGTAAAAAGATTATTATTTTAAATTAAAAAATAAACAAACTGAAATTCAAGCTTCTTCTCAAGTCAACTTTTCTCCCAACAGAGAAATAATGAGTTTAAAAAGTTCTTATGACCATAAATGTATAAATGGAAGCAGCTTCTTCATGAGACTTCGTCAAGTTTGAATTATTTGTTTCCCGATGTTTTCGGAAACTTATTTGAGGGATATAGAACATTCACAAGAAAACCTTGTGTTATTAAAAGCATACATAAACACAATTTTGATTATACATACTATGCATTTCAAGGGACTCGAAATTAACACTCAGAATTTAGAAAATAAATTGACAATACCTTACACACAACATACAATGGAGGTAAATACAAATGTTGATTGGTAAGCAGATGTAGTCTGTGGCCCATTGATATGGCATCACTTCACGACACCTTCCCATATTTATGATTTGCTAAGTGTTGAAAAGAAAAGGTAGCTGGCCAAGCTTGTACTTTATAAAAAAACATATTTCTGGTAACAAATACAATTTTATAGGTGAAAAATTCATTTCCAATGAGAGATGAAACAATGGTTAATAAAAAAAATAGTATTGAATTTATGATTATAGTTACTACTAGCAATGTAAGCCACCTCATTTTGTGTTACACCCATAAAAATATCTACTCATCATATATTGATTTTACTCTGTAAATATTTTTTTATTGTAATACAATATCTACTGAATTCTCGGGTAGAATATTCAAAGCATCGTCAACATATCTGAGATATAATTCATAATTTATATTTTTCGGAATTTGTTGATCACGTTTTCCTATAACAAACTCTGCAAAAAGAGCACTTTATGGACCACCAATAGGTGTACCCTTCTTTTGACTTAAATTTCGTTATTTAATTTTAATTCAATATGAATTAAATAGTTCTCATAGCAATAAGTGTTTTCAAGCTCAGTCGTAGAAAATTATCTTTCAAGACAATTTTTTAGGACTGTTCGTGAAACATTATCCATAAAAACTAATAGTTGTGATAATATACAAGTTGAGTCCAATGTTTTAATGATTTTTTTACGATTCACTCCTACATAATTCCTGTATTGGCTAAATTTGAAAAATTGATTGGTTATAAATAATACTTCTTTGCCATCAGGTATATCAGTCTTAGGTATGCCTTTTCTTTGTTATAAATTGTAGTTATATATTGTGGTGTAGTTATATATTAAGTCTATATATCCGTTCTCACAAGCTTTCGACTTCTTGTCGACACATCCGACATATCACGTCAGATGAGCGCTGCAGTATGAAGGGTCCGGTGGAGAATGAGATTATCTTCTCCAGTATTATTTCAGTAGTATACCTTTGGGTTCCGGCTCTCACACGCAACCAATCTTCATAAATGAGGACTGTAAATAAAGAGAATTTCACGGAGACTTGACGAATTCCACTTTGACTTAAAAAATATGGATAATTTCTTTATAAAAACGCATCGAAATATTCATGTAAAATGCAACCCGCAGTACATATCAATATATACCGGCAAATAACTCATAAACAAAGCGTTTTAGAGCCTTAAAATATAAAATATCGAGGCCAAAGGCCTCAAAGGAACGTTTTTCACACCATAATCTACAAGATGAGACATATCCCGATCCATTCAATTAACTTTTCGGTTCCACCCTTCAATGCTATCAAGGCCACCTCAATATTTCAACCCTTCCTGATGGTAGCAATGTTTGTGGCGACACGCTTAGAAAGGCTTAGATACGACAACCTGTATTTACGCTTTCTGCTAACACTGTAGTTTGTGCAGTCTGGCGAGGTTTATTTGCATAATCATTAATTCAAGATATGCTCTCCAGCAACAACTGGAAGTACTATTATGGTTGCTTGATACCTATTAACATTGTTTCTTTGCGTGTAGTGAAACCAATCAATTACAGTTTTACCGGTGTCTGTAAGTGCTGTCTACCTAATTGAGGAGGGATGTGGGTTCACAGAGAAGAGTGAAGACAGTTTTACCTGTACCAGAATTTTCGTTATCATTCGAGTAAAAAGCTTTTTACTACAAATGTTGTTTTTAAGGAAGTGCTGTAAATTGTTCCAAGAAAACTCTCCATGATACTAAATAAATATTTATTGAACATTTATTTTAAACATCAATTGCATTGTTTTTATTTTATTTGATATTGTGTTAGTACATTGCAACTTACCTTTAAAATTTTTTAAACAAATAAACATGTCTCGTTAACTACTTCCCCTCTTAAAATGGAAATATAAGGATAGGGATCTAACATAGGGTCTAACATGTGAGTGTTCCTGCACGGGTACGCGCAGGTAGTAGGGGAGATCTTGTGTATGGCACAACACAAAGAACAAACATTTTAAATTAGCTAAAGTAAAATAGCTTGAAATAAATGAAAAACAAAAATCAAATCGCGCTGGCCTACAATACTACGTGAATTAATTAAAGAAAGCAAGTAAATTTAAAATTATAGAAAAAATAAAGTCACTCGACAACTGTCAACATTCGCAGTCCAAAGGCACGATTTAAATTTTGGTGGTGTCTGGAAGTACGTACATCAACACCCAGCTACGAACTCTTATTGTAAATAATACACCGTTTGATATTAAACTCAAAGTGTTAGTTCGTTAAGATATTCAATATGCAAACATCGTTTGAGTAACATTCCCATGTACCGAAGTCAAGGCTAAGCCAACTAAATTGTTTTCAATGGTAACAAATTGTATTTAGTACTCAAAGGTGAAAATGTTAGTTTAGTTTTTGGATCGGAATTGCCTTTCTTGAGGTAACTAAGAACGCTGAAAATAATCCAATACATTTTGATACACAAATAATTTTTCAATTTTCGCACCCCAGCAAGCTGGCACACTGAACTCTCCAAAAACCCCTCTGTTCCTCATAACAAATCATGGAAATTTCAAATAATTTTGCAAAGAGTAGGGTTGTGCTTGATCGATCGGTATTTACGCACTACTTTACTTTGCTTTGCTTTCTGAAGAGTTAAAACCTTTTCTATTATGTTTGTGACTATCAAGGAAAGCGAAAAGTTAACTCTCAAGGGGGAGTGAATAATTTGTTCAAAGTTGTTTTTAATGAATTGTTCCGAGAACATCTCTCTATAATGCTGAATAAACGTTCATTGAAAATTTGTTTCCAACATCAGTTGTATTGTCATATTTGTTTGGTATTCTCCAAGTATATTAGAAGTTACATTTATACATTAAAAAAATAAACATTTTTCATTAACAACTTTCCTTCTTAATTGAAAGGATAGACAAACGGATAGGGAAAGGGTGGGTTTTAATATGCGAGAGTTCTCGCACGGGTACGCTAGTTATGGTATAACGTTTCTTAGAGCCTTCAGCCTCAATTATATTGACAAGATTATTGTAATGTATTAAATGTTATAATAAATTGGTAAAGTCAAGTGTGTGTCTCTCAATCAAATAACAGGACAAGCTCTACCTCACCTGTAAAATCCTACTCCTCTCAGTAGCCTCGCTCTAAGGCAATTAGGCCACAATTTGTCAAACTTGAGGCATTATTTTTGGAGGCGCATTGTTGGCATTAACACTTCTTCATGAATAAAAGACAGATGAAGAGACTGTGAATAAAAGACAGGTTTTGTCTTGTATCAAATATTATGTATTAACTACAGATCTTTACGATAGCATAGCTATCATCCTCAGGGCTATTTGAAAATTACACAAAAACATATAAATTATTTACAAAATTGTTTTATGTGTTTGTACGACCGGTGTGGCGCGGCAACAGGACCAAGCAGCCTCCCGCAGACCCATGATGCAGCCCCTCTCGAAAGCGTCTAATAGGACAAGTGACTGTCGAACGCGTTGCCTAGGCATAGTGTACGTGCAGGTGACGCTTTAGCGACTATACGCGATGGCACAATGGCTGGCAGAAATTTGAAACCCTCTTATGTAGACCGGTAGGGGCGACGGCACACACTTATCACCGATCCCCCAGTGCGTGGCCGACGGTGAAAACGAACTTTTATAAACAAACAAGAAAATGACGAATTGAAATAAATAAAAGCGCAAAATTATCATTTCTTTCATTTTATGTAGTCCATTTACATTTTCCTGAATATTTCAATGACAAAGGTATCAGAAAATTCAGTACGTTTCATTTTCTAACATTGTCTCACATAAAAACAAACAATTTATTGAAAATGCTTCAAAACCAATCAACACAACATAGAAAAAATACCAAATTCAAGATGTTTGTATTGGTTTCACAAGTATTTATAAATGAATTATTACATATAAAATTGTGATAATTTTTCAGACAAATCTAAAGAATGTGATGAAAGGTATGTGGGATGTGAAGCTTCTGGCTCGCAAAATTAGGCAACTGCAGCTAAGCAAATATACGTGGAGTCACATGGGACCCCGCGCCACCTCTCGGGTTAAACTGGTAAAAGAACGTAAGCACGCCTCTCTTTCAATTTTAACTAACTCATCAAACATCTTACTCCAGTTAAACCACAGTAAACAATTCGAAATCTTGCAAACAATCATTAAACTTTACCATCAGAATCACGGAAGGGAATATATATCTCATTTGCCTGTATCCCAGCATCCTTGAAAAACAACATTCAAGAATGAAGTGCTGCGGCTTCTTTTTTGGTAACAAACATGTCAACATAGTTTACAACTTAATTCTGATATCCATTTCTGATATCCTACATTTACGAACAAAAGAACATTTTCTAAATGGAATCAAGAATGGACCACATACAAAGCCAGAGCCCTACACAAAACACAATCAAATTTCTTCTGAACAAATAAACAAATGACTAGGCGAGAACAAGAAGTGCTATCCGAACCTCGTTCCAGACACTAAAATAACACACGCACACTTGTCTCATAAACAACTCGCGCTCTTTTGTGAATTATGTGAGGTTGAGCTAACAGTGTCTCACATAATAAATATTTGCCCTAAGTTTCAATAAGAAAAAGAACGCCTATCACAAGAGCAACAATTTGGAGAAGTCATCTACTCCAAGCCTTATGAACATAAAATTATAAAATGTGGACACAATGCCAATATATTTATTAAAATATAACTTTCCTGTGCATACCACCAATGATTGGATGTCAAGGTTTTTATCAATTAAATAATTCCCTTATTATTGTGCTGTGTATATTGTATTGTGCATACATCTAATGTAAAAACAAATATTTAAACTTAATATAAAATAATGAACAGTCGCTAAGAACTTTGGGTTGATACGACTGTAAAAAAATACACCGTAACCAGAAATGAAATTATGAAAAAACAGATCTTAGTAGAAAGTACATAGAACGTTCAAAAGATATGAATAGATGGGAGAGAACTTATTAAAACATTTTAGATTAAGCATTTTTTGCTGAAAAAGAACTATAAAAACTAAGCACTATAAAAGTAATTAAATAGATTGTTAAATTATAAATATGGCATGTAATAAACAAATCTAGAAACCAAATAATTCGCAATAGTTAAGCCCATGCTTTCAGCTTCCCAAACCAACAATTACCAATGGGTCACCTCTATCGTCTGCTGCCCTAGATTGAGTTACTAATTCCCAACATGGAGCAAAAGTTTAAACTGCTAAAGACGGCAGCAATTTTATACTAATGAAGTTTAATAAAGTGGTTTCTTTTTATTTCTTCTTATTTATATATTGGAATAAATATCTTATGCTATATTATATTTCAATTTCAGTGTTGTAAAACTAGAACATTTACTTCATAAAAGTTTTCAATTGTGGCGACTGAGGAAGGAAAGACACATAAAATAAGTTACGATCAATTCTTTCTTTCAAAACTTCAACCAAAGGGAGTTGTTGATATAATAATGTTGATACCACCTCGTTGGTGATACAAACCAAAGTTGATACCATTTCGTTATTTATCATCGGTTTTGTGTGTTCAAGCCAGGTAAATACGTTATAAAATCAATTTAATTCACTTTACAAGGCCTAACACTAATAAAACATTACATAACATTCTTTATATACCTTTAAGTACGTATACGCGTAAGAAAAAGTAAACAAATGTGCCTTCCATTTACGAAACACAGTTGATTCAAATGCAAACGTTAATTAAATCACAGTGATGAAATAATTAATAATTTCTCAATTACTTGCCCCTTAAATAACTATTATTAGGATACATTAGTATATTGATATCAAGGATAATTTAGCAATTAATTGCACCTTAATTAGTATTAGTATTGATTTCTAGTAAAATATTTTATTCAAATAAAAATTCTTTAAAATTAACCTATTACCTTAACCTATATTAATGATGGTGTAAATTAGTTAGCAATTAGTGATGATGCCAAATGATTCAAAGGAATATTAATGAATATTATATTCAAGCTATTGAGACGCCTTCTGGGCGAACAAAAAAGAAAGAAAGAAAATAAATGAATGAGGAGTTATTAAGGGTGGGGATGTACCCAATATGATTTGTTCGTATTTGGACAAACCTTTAATTTCAGTTCTTTTTATAACATTGTTGAGCTTTTACTTTTATTCTTATATTATTTATGTACTTGCGTCAATACCACTCAGAAGATCCGGGCGCGACCACAAGATCCTGTTTGCGCTCGTGAATGTGACGAGCGATAACTGAAATAGGTGCAGGAAACTTACGAAACTCAAACATTTCCCGGAATTGCCTTGACAAACTAGCGACAAGACAGGGTTCACATTGTTGCGGTAGAGGGTTGGGCATTTGCACGCAAGCAAAGTTAGTCTGAACATGTTTCAGTGGGCGATGTTTCCGTGTCACTTGGAGGGGAGTTAAGATCCGTCGTCGTAAGGTCGCAGTTCGAACAGCGTGCTGAAATTAAGTTCATGTTGCACGTTCATGTTCAAGAAAACTGCGAAAATTAGTTTGAGAGATGCTATCAGCCTTCTTACACCGTGGCGTGGATAGCCCTGTTACTGTAAATTCCTATGTGCACCTTTTGCGGAATATCACCTAAAGCGGTTTGACGGACGTGACGGGCCGCGTGTCACGGAAAGCGGTGTCTGCATCACGATAGCACAGAAAGTCACTTGTTGTGAGCACCGGGAGAAAAGGCTCAGTGGATCAACTGATGTCACAGCAGTCCCTCTGACCAGGAGGTTCTAAGTTAGAGTCCCGACGGCGGCAGGATTTTCGGAAGCTTGTCTGCTAAGTCGAATTCAGTCGTTGTCTGGAGGAGAATTCTAGCGACCGGCTGCTCTGATCGGTAGTTTTCCGTGATCTCCGTGGACCAGGCGAATGCCGGAGCAGTACCCTAACAAACGAGATACGGAACGCGCGCGATTTTTCCTTCCTCTTCCTTGCCCTACCCTCACCCCTTACACACACACATTAAAATGAACTTCACTACCTCACATGCCGAGAGACCGGTCGGGAACTTAGAGCTTGTCCCGGCTGGGGCAGTGTCCCGCAGGTGGGAGATACCTGGATGGGGGAAACCCCGCTAGTCGACGGTAGGTCTGCGCCGGGTCTCGCCATTCAGCGAGAAAACATCACCTCCACCTCCTGAGGAAAAAACACGGACGACACTTACGGGGACTATGACCTCAGTAGTTGACGCGACCAGAAACACAAATAATCAGTCTTGTTGTGCAGACGTTCCTTGCTGAGAACATTAGTGTCTTCCCTCAACCACCCCACTTTCCTTATCTCTCTCCCAGAGACTGTTGGATGTTCCACACTCTGATACTGGACCTCAATAGGAGACAGTTTGCAACCGTGGAGAACATGAAATCGCATGCGACGGCTCAGATCCGACAGGCGCCAAAAAGCCTTATATTTTTTTAAATTCTGGCCCTCAAGAAAATGTGCGCAGATAAATCTCTTTCCCCACACGTCATATACAGTTTTTACTGTTTTTTGACAAATAAATATATAAATAAATACTGCGATACTTCTAACATTGCCCCTCAAGGCCCGTCTTCACGGTCGAATATGTCACGGTATTTCGCGACGTTCTCAGTCGTGCCGCCAGGTATCGCATGATCGCGACCGTATCAAGCAGTGCTTGCGACCATGCGACTTCTAGCGATACGACGGAGAAAGACGCAAAATGGCCGATGTGCCTGCTTCAGTTATCTCAGTGGCGGGAAGTGCGAGTCAGCGACGGATCATTAGCACCTTGAGATGAGAAAATATTCATTGAAGCATGACGAATTTGGATGATGGATTTGGAAAATATGGTGCTAGTCCCATTTTCGGGTATTGCTCATGCAAAAACAAATTCAAAACTCCAAAATTAAAGTTAGACATTTTTGCATTAGGCAAAGTTTGTTGTACAAAATTAGCTCTTTAAAAATATCCTGTACAATTTTTTTTGGAAAGTTAAGTTTACGCGTAATTTATGTTTGAAATTGATTAAACATATATGGGCGTCCTTTCGCCCGTAACGATAACATTGTGATATTGCGAGAAAGTACGTGCTATTGTAGCACCACTAGTTAATATTCATAATCATCAAATTCTACAATGGTATTAGCTGAGAGGGAAAAGTGAGTCCATTGTCACAATGAAGAGGAAGTCAACAAACTCGCACCTTCGCTGTGGCTGGGATTCGAATCCCGGGTCTTTTGACCAGAAGTGGATTTTCTCACGCGGATTGTTATCGAGAAGAGCTATCTCTCAATATGGCAATCTCTCAAAACAGCTTGCTTTCGAATCAGCACGCTCTCAAAACATCGCGTCTCAAAACATCGCACTCTCAAAATATCGCGCTCTCAAAACATCGCGCTCTCAAAATATCGCGTTCTCAAAACAGCACGCTCTCAAACAGCATGCTCTCAAACCAAATACGTTCACAAAACAGTTCGCCCTCACAGCAGCGTACTCTCAAACAGCTCGTTCACTTCCTGCACGCGCATGCAATTCTAACAAGTGCCTTCTTCCGCCAGCCCTTCGTGGCAACGCGCTTTTTCATTGAATTCAAACGAAAACTGATAATTTTACATAAACAGTCGGCTTTTATTTAACTGCATTTCCTTCTGCAGTACTCAACATTACTGTGACAATGTCAACATTACTCGAGTATTCTCGTTGTACATGAGTCATATTCATGTGCATTGGGCTTTCTCCAATTATTCAGGCATTTTGTTCTCTTTTTGTTTTGTAATCACTGTACATTTATTTTTTAAATTTTTTCTCCTTTTAGAGGAAAAATGGGGAATGAAAGGGGTATTTTTAATTATTATCGTCCCGCTTTTTCTTTCTTCTCCTTACAATTGTTTATTTTTGGTCTGACCTGTCTGTTGTCTACTGTAATGTTACCTGTTTGTCTTGTTTTGTTGGGGTCAATATTTTTTTGGAGAATCGGCACATCTTCGCTACATTCTGGAGATTGGTAGGATTAATACACGAGCAGGAAACTGTGTGTTTCCTTCTCCCACCCATACAGTCATAGACTCGCTATCTATCACGCAGTTCTTCTATCCCAGTGTCTACGACGCACGCCTTGAACTCAGTCACTTCATTTGCCCGTTGCTCAGAAGATCTCTGCAGCGGTCGTCCACGCCCAGCAGACTTTCACGGACTATAACTAAGAGACGATTGTACGGTTATACAAGAGTAATAACATTATCTTTCTTGAGCAGTGTTCTTGTTACTTCATAGAAAACCAGTTTGTGTCTTCATCAGAATGTTTGTATCTGCAGGCCACTATTATTATTATTATTATTATTATTATTATTATTATTATTATTATTATTATTATTTTTATGTTAAAAAAAACAAGCAGACTTCGTGAACAGATTTTTATTTACACTCACACAGTTTCTATACAACAAATGTATCGACCCGGTAACCCAAAAGAATATACCATTAATCAAGCCAAGTTACCGATTATACCGTGAGATGTACCAAACACTTGCACAGTCGTCCAATATACCAAAAGAAAGAATACAAACTTCTAAGCCGGGTCGTACACGCTATCACTATATTACAATTCTCACTCGGGCACTTCAATAATCTCTGAACTGTCTTGGCGGTGGCGGCGCCGGCTTATAACGTCCTCGGCGCAGCAGACTCGCTCCTGGGGTGTAGGCTCGCCGAGTGTTCGCTTGCTGCCCGTTTGCAGGCGTCTTCCACGGTTCGATTCCTTTCCTTGTTGTCTCGCTCGCTGCCGTGCGCTGCCTGGTCGGCGCGCTTTCGAACCGGGTGTTTACAGCCGCAACAATTATTATTATTATTATTATTATTATTATTATTATTATTATTTTGTAAGGAGGGGGAAATCTTTTATAGATACCGGCGAACCGGTTATGTCGGACTCCCAGCTTTGGTATACCGACTAAAACCTAACCTCCTTTCGCTTAAGCCATGGCATCACCTCCATGGAATCCGTCGTCAGACATTACTTCGTGGAGGTGACAGGCGGTTAGCTAAAGCTCTTCCTTCTTAATTTCGAATATTTTCTTTCTTTTTCAGTATATTTGTGACCATAGTCACTACTACATTCCATTTCTCTTTGGAGGAAAGCATCATTTTACTAGATTTGTAGGGGTGATGGTTTCTCCCAGTTCTCTGTTTGTATTTTCCCTATCCTTGGTCCATGCATTACACTGGAAAAGGGTGTGTATGGTGTCGTCTACCTCGGCTTGACAATGGTCGCACCTCGGGCTGTTTTTTATCTTAAAGTCATATAGGTACTTGTTAAAGCATCCATGACCCGACAGTGCCTGTGTCAGGTAATAGTTTACTTCACCGTGGCCTCTTTCCACCCATTCCGCTATATTTGGGATCATTTGATGCGTCCATCTGCCTTTTGTCTCCCATCCCATCTTTCTTGCCACTCTTTCATTAGCATGCTTCTGGTTCCCTCTTTTATGGTGTATATCTCCTTTGGGGGTAGCTTGCCTTCCTTTTCCTTTCTATCTTTTAGGGTCTGGTATGTTCTCTTCCTTTCCCTCGCTAGTAGGTCTATGGGGGCATTCTCGCCAGCACCAGAATAGCGCAGTCAGATATCGTCCGATACGCTGATATAACTCCGATGGCCATCCTCCTTTGGATTTGGTTGTATTTTCTCCTAATGGATTGTTTCACAAGAGAAGTCGCCCATACTGGAATACAACATCTTCGAGATTACCGCGCTGGATATCAGTCTGCTTTTTGCTTCTTTAGGTCCACCTATGTTAGGCATAAGCCTAGAGAGGTTGGATCCAATTGTTGCAGTTTTGTCTGCTGTCTTGCAAATGTGTGGCCCGAAGCTCAGTCTGTGGTCAATTTCGACCCCCAGGTATGTAATTTGGCGGCTCCAGGAAATGCTTACTCCGTTCGAGGTGATGCATGGGAAGTTAAAGGCTCTTTGGCAGTAACTAGTACTGCTTCCGTCTTTTCCACTGCCATCTGTAGGCGTCTTTTGTCCAACCATCTGTTAATCCTAGAGAGGGCCTCGTTTAAGTGCCTCTCCAGCGGGTCCACGTTGTCACTGTGGCTGATGATAAGCGTATCATCTGCGTATCCAATCAGCAAGGTATCTTGTGGTAGATCTATATTTAGTAGCTCGTCGTACATGGTGTTCCACAGGAATGGACCCAGCTTGGATCCTTGGGAAACTCCACACGTCATCTCTTCCTCCACCCTAAGAGTGTCAGAGTATATAATTTTCCTTTCTGATAGGTAGTCCTCGATGATTCTTAGAAGGTATTCTGGGACCTGTTTCTCTACCAGTGCCTTAATAACATCTTCCCAGTTGGCGGAGTTAAACGCATTTCTAATATCAATGGCTACTAATGCACAAAACCCCTTTTTTGCCTGTTCCGTTTTTAGCAGTTTCCGCTATGCGCACTACTTCCCTTATTCCGTCCGTAGTTGAGCGGCCTTTCCTGAATCCAAACTGTCAATCGGAGAAATTTTTTCCTGTTGATATATGTTTCTCTAGCCGTTGTAGAATCAACCCTTCCATGAGTTTGCCCATTGTATCTAGGAGGCATAACGGCCTATACGACGATGCCCTATCTAGGGGCTTGTTTCCTTTCCGTTGTAGAATTAATTTCTGTTTCTTCCAGTTCTTGAAGAAAACTCCATGTCTGAGGCCGCTATTAAATGCCTCCAGCAAGCATTCCGGGTATTCCTTGGCCACAATCTTAATTATTTCGTTTGGTATTCCGTCTGGTCCGGTGGCTTTCTTGCACTTTAGTTTCCTCGCTTCTACTTGTAGCTCGTCTCTCGTGAATACATCATTCTCACTGAATTCGTAGTCGTACGGTTTTCTTCTCACCCACGGGTCTCTGGTTGGGAAGAGATCTCTTATAATTTCTTTCACCCATTTGGGGTCCTCTAATCTGGGTACCTTCGTATTCACTCTAAGTTTTTTGTTGACAATTTTGTACGCCATGCTCCAGGGATCATCTTCTACCTCGTCTAGTAGCTCTTTCCAGCCCTTCGATTTTCTATTTTTAATTTCTCTTTTCAGCTGTTTTTGGCGTATTTTGTATTCTCTTCGAAGTGATTCGTCAGTTTTGGATCTTGTGGCTAGTCTCCTAGCTTTAATACAATTCTTCCTCAGTTCGGCAATCTCAGAAGTCCACCAGTACACCTGCTGCTTTCCCCTTGGGCATCTGCGTCTCGGCATAGATGCGGCGCACGCTGCCATCACTATGTCCCTCGTTTCTGTTACTGTTGTTTCAGGGGCATTCTGTTTTTCCATCCAACCTATGCTCTGTATTAGCTTAGACTCTCCCAGAGAGAGCTTCGCTTTCGTTTCGTCCAGTTTGTTAGTGTTCCACGGAGGTCGCCCCCCTGGCTTCTGAAGCTCCCTTTGGTATCCAGTTACTTTAAACTGGATGTAGCTGTGATCACTGAGTGTCTCGTCGTCCAGTACTCTCCAGTCCGTGGTTCTCCTAGCGATGTTGTTGGAGCCTATTGTTAGATCCAGTATGGATGCCGCATCTCCTCTTTGGAATGTACTCTCCCTTCCTGTGTTAAGGATGACTAGGTCGTTTTTGGCGATGAATTCACAGACTATATCCCCTCTTTTGTCACTTCGGGTTTCCCCCCATTCTGGCGACTTGCTATTAAAGTCACCTGCCACTACAACTTCTCCTTTTGCAGATTTTAGGCTCATCTCTAGTTCGTCAATTTCCTTTTTAAAGGTGTCAATCGGGTCGTTAGGTGAGAAGTAGCAGCTATAGACCCTTACGTCTCCTATTTCTATCCATACAAACCCATGGTTGGTGGGTTTGTATTTAGATACGCTTATGTTCTTGTTGAGTGTTATCACAGCCGCTCTTCTCTAGCCATCCCGGTACCACATAGCTTCTTCTGTGTTCTTCGGCTGCTCGCTAACGAGAAGCAGGTCTACATTTCTTTCAGTTGCAGCTTGCAGAAGTAAGTCTTGGGCTGGTTTGATCTTTCCTAAGTTAACCTGAAGGAATTTCATTATGGCTGGTTATTTTTCTTGTTCATTTCTGCGGTATATGCTGAGCACTTTTTGCTTCCGAGCATGTGGTCACAGCTTAGATTTTTTTCTTTGCAAATGATGCATTGGGTTGACCCCTCAGTCTTTGATGAGGTGCCCCTCTTTGCCACATTTGTAGCACATATTTCTTCTGTCCGGGCCTTTGCAGTTGTTAGATATGTGCCCGAAGTCCAGGCATTTGAAACATCTAGTTATTTGCTGCTTCTACCGTATCTTACAGTAAATCCAGCCTATTTTAATCCTACCTTTATCCTTCTTCAGACGTTTTACGGCTGTATCTGTGGGAAGCAGAATTGTCGCTGTCTGGGTTCTTGCGAACCCTCTGTGTAGCGGGCATGATTGTCGGAATTGTTCGGCCGGAGTTTCTAGTTCCCTCTCGATGGCTGCTGTTATATCATCGACAGTGGCAGTTTCGTCAATGTCTTTAATTTCCAACATGGTTTTTGGCGTCAGAGTACTTATTTCTGCACTCTCCCCGACAGCCTTCACCAGTGCTTTATTAAAGTCGGTTAAATCCCCTTCTTTGTCTAGGACTATTAATAGTTCTTCCTTCTGTGTTCTTCTCATCTTTTTTATGTTCAGGTTGTATTCACTTGGATTTACTGAGGTTTTCATCTTTTTAATAATGTCAGCCTATGTCTGTCCGTCTTTAGCAGTCACTTTTATCGCCTGGTTCAGGGGTCTATTTCTCGTCTTGATTTGTTCCGCTTTTTTCTCTCTTTCTTTTCTTTTTTCTTCTCTTTGTTCTTTCTTCTTCTGCTCCGGTGGTTTCATCCACCCCTCCGTTGAGTCCCCTTCTGTCGTTTCTTCTCCTTGATGTTCTGTTGCCTCTTTGTTGGCGTCCATTGCCTCTACTGTTTCCTTCTGTCTTTCTTGTCTCTTCTGTAGCTCTCTTCTGGTGGGCTAGGCGCCTCCCTCTTTTTCCTTTGTGTCGGTCTTATCTCTTTTCTCTTATTGTCCTCTTCTCGTTTTGAGAGGCAGTGCAGGGTCTCTGCAAACACTCTCTTCTTTTCTAGGGCGCAATGCCGTCTATTCCTTAAGAAATCAATTTTTCCCGAGCTCTCATCATGGCCTCTTTGACATCCTTTGGGTTGTTTTTTAGCATGTATGTTTCCATAATTTTTAGTTTTTTGTTTAGATCTTCTATTATTTCCGTCAGATCTTTTTCCAATTTCTGGATATTCTCCCACTTGCTAAGTAGTGGGCCAGCTGCTGTCATGGTTTCCGCTGGTTCTTTCTCACTCTCGGGTCCCTGGCCATCACTCATCTCGCCGCCATATTCCAGTGCCACCTCCATGATAGTAGGGGATGGTGGGGGAGTCCTCTGCAGCTTTGATTTCCTCGCAAACGGGTTGAGTTCATCGCTCTCGCTATCTGCCCGCGGCTTCCAGTACCCTCTTCTGGCGTCCCCTTTCGAAGTTCCCGCCGCGCCGGGAGTGTCGTCGTTCCGGCCTTGGCCGCTAGATGGCGCTGCAGGCGCGCTCGGGTTCTTGGCAGCTCCGCCAGATAGCGCCACGTGTAGCGGCGCGGCCATCTGACCGTGCGTGGGCGTCTGTTGTGGCCCCCCAGGGGGCGCTCGCGTGTCCGGCCGCGTGGCCGTTCGCGTGGCAGATTGCCCCCCCAATCGGCCTACTTCCGTGTTGGAGTCATTTGGTATAGTAAAACGCCCACCCGGGCTAGCTATCCAATAACTCTCCAGTTTTGACACTTATATTTCTGAAATCGCCAGATGTTAGGCCATCCGTTCCACGTACCTGGCGTTCCAATAGCGATGTTTTTACCGTCGTAAATCCCAAAAATCCAGAAGCTGTCACAGCACGCGTGTTAACATCCCAGTTCAGGGCTACCAACCATTATTATTATTATTATTATAAGATACAAAATCTCAACACTGTTGGACATGAGACAATACGTCGGAATTGAGATTCAAGACGTATTGTATAACAGTTGAGTTGATATCAGTCAATCTCGTCTCCTAAGAACTTCCTCACAATATTGCAAGTGTCCAGTATCACAGATTTCTGAATTTTTGATAGATAGCTTTCTAATTGAAGGATTTTCAAGTGTTTCTTTGTGCTTGTAGGAATTAGTCCTGTGGCCGAAATGATAATGGGTCTAATATAGACTTTCTTGACTTTCCACATTTTCTTTACTTCATCTGCTAGATCCTTGTATTTGCTGATTTTGTTGCTATAGCTATTGTCGATATTGTGGGAGAGTAGAATGGCAATGTCAATCATATGGACTTCTTGTTTCATTTTATCTAGCAAGGTGACGTCGGGTCTATTATTATTATTATTATTATTATTATTATTATTATTATTATTTCTTTTATTATTATTGCATCAGAAAAACACTGTTGCTTTCATGAACAAAAGCACTACATTTTTCGTGCTTCTTCTTTATTTCCCCCCGAGATGAATTTACCTGTGACATTTTTATTTATTAAAAGTCAATACACGTGTTACGCCACGACTAAAAATCAAAACATGCGGCTGCCGGCGTCCATTGCGTGACAGAATTTTAAAAGAATGTCATATAAAATCTCTTTGAAAATCGTTACAGAGTTGTGAAATACATATACTAGAAAATGTGTAGTACAATTCTTTATTGCTCGACATAGTTTCATAACTAAATATTTGTCAAGAATGAAAAATGTCGATAATATGGGATAATTTCGTCGAACTGTCGGGGGTTCTAGAACAAGTGAGGTTAGGAACGGAGTACTGTTCAGTTGTTCGCTGACAGCAACTCAGTGTTCTTATTTTTATTTAATTATTCAAGCATTGGCCTTTGGACCTCTGCTGCCGCGTATAACAAATACAGTAGAGCATAGCATAATTACATAATTAAGCATATAATAATTAAGCATAGAATAATTACAAGAAATCGTGTGGTACATTGTATGCAAAATTCTGGCTTAAAATACAATACAATTTGAGGGTTACATAATAGGTAAATGAAGAAAGACTCAAGAGTTTGTCTATGGGGGGTGAAAACATTTTCTGCGTAACTCTTGTTTCAGTCTCTTGAGGTGCGTATTCTACTTTCCTATTTGAAAGGGAATTATTGGAGAAATCTGTAAAATTTTAGGGGAGGATTTTATCGATACGATGAATAAGTGAATGGGAATGGGTGAAATGCCAAGTTCGTTTTGTAACAGTGCATTTGCATTGCACCAGGGAAGATTTGTGATGGCACTCAATAATCGAGTATGGAAGATTTGCATTTTGTTGGTGTTTGTTTCGGCTGCGGTAGTCTAGACTGGAGAAACATAAACGAGTATGGGTCGGATTATTGATTTATAGAGATAAAAGGACACATTAAGTTGTAGAGTGTGCCCAATATAAACTCTCTCCGCCGGCCCCTTCTCTCTCTCTGCACTGCGCCCCGAGATCTCACCGGGCGAGTGGGAGGGGGGGCCAGCCGGGCGGGCGGGCGGTGGGGAGAGAGGGGCGGTGACGGTGGAAGTGGGGGCGGCGGCGGCGGTGGTGGCTGTGGCGGCGTGGCTGACGAGGGTGCTCCATGCGTAGAGGCGCAGGGGAACAATAATGAATGAATTAATTCTTTAATTAATTAATTTTTTACATGGGACGCGCGAATTTGTGTTCGCGCCCACATAACACACTGGTGCAGCATGGAACTCCCATAATTAGGCGGGAAGACCACTAAGGGTGCCCATCTGGGCGAAAGTCACAACAACTTTATCCACGCCGAGAAAAATGTGCTAACAATACTTCTAATATTTACAAAAAAGGAGAGAGACGAGTTTGCTATATTTACAAAGGAATAAGTATGTGTAATTTCCTTTGAAGTCTCTACGGCCAAATTATAAAATAAAGAATTGAAAATCAGATACACAAACTAGAAGAATGAAATGGATTTCGTGCTGAAAAATCTTATGGATTTTGTTTTCGGTTTAAAGCAGCTCGGAGGAAGGGTTAGCAAGAGACCTTGAAACCAATTTGGCCTTCATAGATCTGCAAAAGGCGAATAATAGCATTCCTCTCTGTAAATTTGGTTAGCAATGAAACCGAATAGATTTGCCGGTCTATGTACACGGGCAGTGAAAGTACTCTACGTTAATTGTACTAGTGAGGTGAAGATAGGTAAAAAAATATCTGAATAATTTCCTATCACCAAAGGTCTACAACAAGGATGTGCAACCGCTCTTACATTCCTAAAAATACATGCATTGGAGAGATGGTGGCGAACTTGCGCGAATATGGGAATTTCAATCGGAACAAAGAGAAGTTATCAACTGTTCTCATTGATTTTTTCTGACGACCAATTGTTATTGGCAGAAGATGAAGATGATATTCATCACATGTTGAGGAAGCTATTCCACGAATACCAGAAACGGGAGCTAACAATAAATATTGCTAAAATTAAATATATATTGTAGCTGTCAATGTAAATTCTGTTAACTATCGCAGTTAGAAGGGCTACCGATCGATAGTAATTTTCAAAGCAATTGGTTCTTCGCGTGAACAAACCGCTCGGTCTCCATTGCGTAAGCGTATCCTTAAGGCTAAACGTGTACCGACCCTAGGACAACTTGTTGCCACCATATAGCAGACCAAAATAATCCTAGTTACTTTACTAATACCTTCTGAAAAGATGGTCTGATTTTTAATTAGTAAACAGCATTTGATTAGTATTTCATGTAGAAATTACACTACGCAGCCCTTTTTCCAAAATGATTTCCCAAGATGTTTTCAAATTTCTCTCGTAGTTCCGGGATGAAATTTAAAAATGAGGGTTTATAGCCTGATGACGACTTGCTCATTGAATCCAACGCCGTGTCAGTCAACAAAATTGGATGAACAGGTGCATTTTAAAGTCAAAATTTGCAAAATATAAAGCCCCCGCGTCGCCCCCTCAGATCGCGCGGCTACAGGGGGCACGGGGCAGCGATAGGGGGGAGGGAGCGAGCTAGGCAAGCTGGCTTTTCTCTTGTGGCCCCACATGCCCTCGTTATTTTCCAATCCCAACATAAGTTTTACAATCTCGTATACATAAGTATACGCTGAACAGAAAAAGTTATGTAATGCTGCGGAAAATCGATTCCAGGGTTTCAATGGAAACCACTGACAACTGGAAATGTTTTGGAAACCACTGACAACTGAAACGTTGTTGGTTTTTTGAAAATCATCCGTCTGTCTGTCCGTCCATCTCTGAAGAAAACTAGCGCTTAACTATTCCAAGAATTTTATGGAAAAAGAGTACTCCCCGGTCGCTCTAGCCAGCCTCAAAGCTTTGCGAGTTTGAAAGAGATACTTTAAAATTTGGTGATACTACTTTAATCTGGCAGTAGGCGCGCGGGGTACCTGAGTCACCCCAGCATTGTTTTTTAGCTCACTGTACTTTTAGTTTTATTTATAATCTTGCGAGCTTCTCAATACCTTTCGAGGAAAGCTTTGTGTACATATCTTGACCTTTTTCTTTTAACTGCTTCCTATCCATTTCTCGAAATTTCATCGCAAAGGTGATGGTGCGCTGCGTGGGGGCCAACAAGTCACCTCGCGCAACCTTTGTTGTCTCTTCCTGCCAGGCTGATCGAATTCTTATCAGCAGGGTGGCACCGAGAGCGGTTTAATTTTCAAACATACACAATGGTAAATGCTTTTGTTTTAGAAAAACTGTTATAACAAATATTTCAATGGTATGATTATTCTATATTTATATTATTGTGATATATATATATATATATTGTGACGAACCTGAATTATGAGGTTCATCACAGGTGCTAGAACCCCATAAAACGCAAAAAAAACGGGAAAGAGAGCGCGGCGCAGTTCAAAAGAGGCGCGCCCGCGGATGAGGAAGTTGTCGCCTATAACGTCGTTCACAAGTCGCGAGAAAATGACGCAGTAACTGGAGGGGAGTAGGAGGCACCGCGTTACCCCTGCGAACCGAGAGCATAAAACGCGGATCCGCAACCAGAGGGCTCTCTTTAGCTTTCGTCAGTGGAGGAAGAAAGATCTCTTTAGCTTTCGTCAGTGGAGGAAGAAACATCTCTTCAGATTTCGTCGATCGGAGCAGGCAGCATTTCTCTCCGAAGCATTGGTGGCCGACGCCGAAAGATTACGCGAAGGAATGTCAAGTTAGTTAGGAGTATCCGACGTCCAAAGGCGTCTAGCTAGTCGTCAACGAAGTAATTAAAACATTTGAGAAGATTCCGGCAGTTACGGCATCGTGAGAGAGGTCGCATCTGAAATTGGTAACAAATTGACGCTCAGATTACACCATAAAATCTGTAGCCGAAACGGAGGAGAGATCTAGTACGTGGCGAAAACTATGCCTCACGCCGGCGTGCGAGAAACAACGGGCGTGAGTAAAAGAACGCGCCGGACGAGACCCGAAGGCGGACGAGCACCGTACAATATCGGACGGAGGAGTCGGGACCGAGGCGAACGAGGAAGACGGAAGAAGGACGACGGAGCTGGGAGCGCAAGAAAGAAGAAGGACGGGACCACAAGAAGAAGGAGACGGAAGAAGAACGGCGACGGGAGTTGAAGACGGAAGACGGAAGAACGAAGACAGCGCGTCGCCGAGTACCGAGGCCGCGGCGCGGAGCGCCAGCGCTAGCAGCGACGCGACAGCGAGCGACTGGGGACAAGGCCACCTAACCGCCAGGAAGGAGAGGTAACGGGGCTAGCGAAAAATATAGGTCAAGTTCGCGCCGTGTCGAATGAAGACGTTAGGAATTGTTTGGGGAGGTTATAGAATGTAAAGGAAAAATGACTTTCGTGTTACAGTGTTAAAGCACAAGCCATTTTGACCCCCTTGTTACCTATTAGTTATCTATTGTAAATGAATTAAAGTAAAGGTGTTAAATTGTATCAAAGTGTGAAGGAAGGTGCGCTACAGAGCACGGTTTGTTATTCAGTTGAGAAAGAGTTAAAATCGAGTGTTCAATAACATTGGTAGAGCGCTGCCGTGATAAAGTTAAAGCGCAAGCAGAATTTAATCAGTTGGTTTTGTTAAAGAATTACGAATTTTACTGGGACAGTAATTATGCTAAGAATTGGCAGAAATTTTGATTACGTGATTTTAAAGAGGATATAATGTAAGCTAATGACTTATTTGGAAAATTGAAAGAGAAAAGTGACGAGTTGTGTCTGTAGTAGTATTAGTTATTATTTTGGAATCATTAAACTTTTGTTGTTACTGTTATTTTGTGTTCCTGTGTTTGGATTTCTCTCACACCCCAAAGATCCCACTGCCCTGAGATTTAAGTAAGCTCGAAAGAGCAGATATTTGACGCACCCGCCCTGACGCCCGATTGTTGTCGAGAGGATTGGCAGATTTTATAAATAAATATGAAAGGGGTGTTACGGGCGGGTTTGCGTCAGAAAATATATATATATATATATATATATATATATATATATATGTATATATCTATCTATACTAATATATAAAGACAGAACTGCACTGACTTACAGCGCGATAATCTCTGAATCTACTGAACCAATACTGATGAAACTTCTGTACTAGCTTCCTTTAAAGGTCTGGAGTAACATAGGCTATGATTTACAATCGCAAACCTTACTATATTCACAAAATAATTATCTTTCCGGACATTTTTCGCCTGGCTTTACATCACAGATTCAATAGTGGATCAATGTCAATAGTTTAGCTGCGCGCCACCAGAGGATGAGTTCTCAGATCCTCTACTGTTTTCATCAATGCCCAGAATTATTACGAAATTCATTGGCGTCTGAATAACGCTATGTAAAGTTCGTGAATGATCGTTGGTGATTTGTTTGTTTTGAACGTTGGTGGAACATTTGAACGAAATCCTTACTGAAAGTACGTAGTTAAAGAACGTCATTGTCTTTAGTCCGTTTGGTACACAAATTGTGGCAAGAAAACATGTGAGTTTTAAAGTATTTAGGGACTTAAAAGTACAAAAATATACATTACAAAATATACAGTAATGTACAATATATAGATATCGTATACAGATATCGTATATTTTCTAAACAACTTCTTCTTTTACAGAATTGGTAAAAATTGAATTGCTTGAAACAATACCGATACGAAAGTTACAGTTGTCAAAACAGAATACAAGTGCTAAGAGATGGTCAGCCTATTAAAATTCGGAATCGGCTACTCACAGGCAAGAGCGACTTGCAGAAGAAGACGCACCATTGAAAACAATACAGTAAAGAAGAAAGCAAATGTGAATAATTCTCTAGGAAGCAGGGCAGCTTTTCGTTATGACTCTCGATTTGACTATTTACACATATCTCATGTTCAAATTGGTAAAATGGAAAATATTTGTATGTTTTGGTCAACTTTGTTGAACATTATTCTTCAAAATGGGCAGTGGACTATTACAGTGATATGTAATTAAGTAATGGTCCTTTACATATTAAGACTAATCTTGCTGTTGTTTCGCATGTCAGTTGCTCCCAGTGAATTAATTCATCTATTTTTTCAATAAACTGTCAAAAATTAATTTATCTAAAATATTTATGTCTAATCTAATAACAAAATTCTGGGACTCCTTGGTTTCTATAATTCACAAATCAAAATCCATAGTTAGCACTTCAAATCAAATAACGAAGCTAATAGTGTTTTGTTAGGTGGTTCAGTACATTGTCAATTTATTGTGTATATATAATGTACAGGTTGGTGGATCAGTATTACTGTTATGTTGCGATGATATGATGAATTGATTTCCCTAAACAAATACGTTTTATACTACATGTTACTAGCACATAGATCTTTAAACATATATATTTCTGTCATCTTTAAAATAATTATAGAAACCGACAATTACATTTCAGCATAGATATTTTCATTTACTTTTATGATTAGGGTTCATCAAATACATTACGACATCTATATCTATTTGTCCGGATCTGTCTACTAGCGTACTCATGCGAGAACCCTCGGATGTTTCGTATACTCTGCTTAAAACTGTCACGAGTTGGCAGCAGATACATTTTTAATCTTTCTTTATAAATACTATAGAAGCAAAAAAATATAAAAATGAGTTAGTTTAATAATTTGGCAATTTATTGAAAGTGTTGGTATAATATGTAAAACTCCCGTCCTTTGGCTCGACAGCCTGCTACGGGCCTTGGCTGACCGGCGGTGACACAGCCTTTCGGCCACGGGTGTTCGAGTGGTTAGCACGTGGACATCCCTTTACCGTATACACCGCTCTTCTTAATCTTAGGAAGAGCTTTCTCATCGTCACACAGCAATCGATACTGAGACATTTGTAAGGAAAGCGCACAGTTCTAATTAACCCGGCCGGGAATCGAGCTCGGAGTTGTTTCGTGGAAAGCGAGCACGCTAACCAATAAGCCACCGAGGGCGGGATATAAAACTCCACAAAAAGAATTATGTGAGTCTACAATTTGTACAAGTATTTTACGAGTATTTTGTATTAACAGTTTAGACTTGTTTATTGTTTTTATTTATAAACTGAGGAATGTTTGAGAGCTGAAACTTCCAATTAGAAAAATGTAAACTTTCTTTAGTAAGAAAGTGAACGAGGCACATCGGAAATTTCGAAATAGGGGGAAAGACATGACAGGGCTAGCTTGGCGGGGCAGGTATACAATGGGAGAGAAGTAGGCCCCACAGCACGGCATCAATAAATGGAATTCCTCTTCCTGGCTAAAATTTACTGTAATAAATGCCTGGGCAACGCCGGGTAGTTAAGCTAGTCTATACTAATATATAAAGACAGAACTGCACTGACTTACAACGCGATAATCTCTGAATCTACTAAACCAATACTGATGAAACTTTTATATTAGCTTCCTTTAAAGGTCTGGAGTAACATAGGCTATGATTTACAACCATAAACCTTAACATATTTACAAAATAATTACTTTTCTGGACATTTTTCGACTAGCATTACATCGTAGATTCAAGAATGCATCAATGTTAATAGTTTAGCTTTGCGCCACCTGAGGCGCACTCTTCGTGAAAACTGAGGATGTCTGATAGCTACTGCTCATTTCATCAACAGCCAGAATTATTACGAAATTCGCTGGGGTTTGAATACGGCTATTTACACATGTCCGTGAATGTTAGTTCAGAACGTTTGTGTATCGTTTGAAAGACAGCCGTAACAACAGTGGTAAGGAATTTCAATGTAGATGTATTAAGTAATAATATACAGTATAATGTTGAGTTAGGTTGAGAGAGTAAAAAGTACAATAATATACAATGTTGTTGAGTAAGGTTGAGGAAGTAAAAAGTACAGAATGTATAGTATTGTACAATGTACATAACATAGATATCGTATATTTTATAACCTCTTATTTATAAAATTATAAAATAACCTCTTATTTACAGAAATTTGTGAATTTTAAATTGTTGAAAACAATGGTGAAGCGGAAGACGCATTTGTCAAAACATACTAAAAGTGCGAAAAGATGGGCAGAATATAAAAGTTCAGAATCGGCTACACAAAGGCAAGAGCAACTTACTGAAGACGACAATACTACAAGGAGAGAAGTCAATACCAACAATTCCCTAGGAAGCGGCTCAGCTTTTCATTATGACCCCCAATTTGATTATTTGCATAGTTCAGATATTCAGATTGGTCATATGGAAAATGGTTGTATGTTTTGTGGAGCAAAAAAATGGGCATTCGAACATAATAGCGTGTGTTGTTCTAATGGGAAAGTAAGTTAAGGCCTTTAGTGGAGCCTCCTGACATTTTGAAAAGCCTGCTACTTGGTGAACATCCATTATCAAAGCATTTCCTACGCCATTTGAGACAATACAACTGTCTTTTTCAGATGACATCTTTTGGCTGTACAGAACATAAAGAAGGATTTTACATGCCTACATTCAAATTCAGGGCCAAATTTATCATCGCATTGGTAGTTTACTTCCAACAACGAACCCTGGATTTCTGCAGGTGTATTTCCTGTCTGAAGCAGACCAAATGTCTTTGCGTCAAAATATTGTACCTAATTTAAATCCAGAAATTATACAAATGATACAGAGTTTGTTGCACACACACAATCAGTATATTAAAAGTTTCAAGGCTGCCATAGAACAAGCACCTCCAAATATTCTGGATTACAAAATCCTTATCCGAGCTGACATTATCCCTGTCAATTATAGAGGCTGTTTCAACCAACCAACAACAAATGAAGTGGCTATATTACTGGTGGATGAATATAAAGGGCACCGAGATATTGTATTGCACAGTAGAAATGGAAAGTTACAGCGTGTTTCAGAGTTACATCGTGCTTACGACCCTCTTCAGTATCCTCTCATATTTGTTAATGGAGTAGATGGGTATTCTATTAATATTCCACAAGTAATTTCAGGAAGAGCAAACCAAAACCTTTCAAAGAAAATATCTTGCATGCAATACTATTCTTATAGATTTATGGTGAGGGAAGGTACAGTAAATTTTCTGCTAATGTTCCAGCAATTATTGAATCAGTTTGTTGTTGACATGGCTGCTAAAATGATTACAGAAAGACTTGGATATATCAAACAAAATCAAAAAACATTAAGAGCAGAGAACTACATTCATCTTCGAGATGCAATTAACAATGACGCTAACATAAATCCACTAAATATTGGACAGCAGGTCATTTTACCATCTACTTTTACTGGTTCACCAAGGTACCTCCATGAGAAAACCCAGGATGCTATGACATACGTGAGACACCATGGTTGCCCTCATCTTTTTATTACAATGACATGCAACCCCGAATGGCCAGAAATCAGACATGAATTGTATGTGGGACAGAATCCTCATGACAGACATGATATTATTTCACGTGTATTTCATCTGAAATACCAAAACGTGATGAATTTGATCACCAAAAACCACATTTTTGGCGCAACTGTATGCCATATGTCAACAATAGAATGGCAAAAAAGAGGATTGCCCCATGCTCATATTCTGATTTGGCTTCAAAGAAAAATACAACCAGATGAAATTGACTTAATTATTAGTGCTGAGATACCCAATAAAGAAGAACATCCTCTTCTTTACGAAATTGTTTCCAAACACATGATTCATGGACCATGTGGAGAATACAATTCACGATCGCCATGTTTGGTCAATGGTAAATGCAATAAGAGATTCCCACGCTCTTTCACTGTTCATACTCAGTCAGACAATGATGGATATCCATTTTATAGGAGACGTTCGCCTGAAGATGGTGGTCACATTGCAGTTTTGGGTAGACATTCTGATACACAAGTGGATAATCGATGGGTTGTTCCGCATTCACCAGTCCTAAGCAGATGCTTTTCAGCTCATATTAATGTAGAATACTGTCACTCTGTGAAAGCAATCAAATACATTACTAAGTATGTTAACAAAGGTAATGATCGAGCAACTTTTACTGTACAAAATAATTGCAATGAAATTGAAAAGTACATAAATGGTCGCTACTTGAGCACATCGGAAGCCTTCTGGCGAATATTTGAGCTGCCAATTCATGAAAGATACCCAGCTGTAATTCATCTGGCGGTGCACTTAGAAAATGGTCAAAGGGTGTATTTCAACCAGCATAATATTCTGCAAGTTTTAGAAAATCCTCCTCAGACAACATTAACTGGCTTTTTCAAACTGTGCCAAGATGATGATTTTGCAAAAACTTTGCTTTATTGTGAAGTGCCCGCATTTTATGTCTGGAGAAATAAAAATTGGCAGAGAAGGAAACGTGGACAACTGGTTGCAGGGCATTTGGGTGTAAGGAAAGATGCTGCTCTTGGAAGAGTTTACACTGTGCATCCAAACTTCACAGAATGCTATTACCTTCGTCTGCTTCTACATCACATTCGTGGTCCAACTTCTTTTGCTATGCTAAAAACAGTGAACAGTATTGTACAGCCTTCTTACCAGACAGCATGTAAGAAACTGGGCCTCATAGAAAATGATGAGCATTGGAAACACACGCTGAGTGATGCTGCACTTACACAGTCACCATCACATATTCGTGAAGTATTTGCGATACTGTTGGTATTCTGTCCAAGCAGTTTGTGGTGTGAATTCAAGGAAGTCATGTGTGAGGATATTCTTTTTCAAAAGCGTTTGCATGAAGACAACCAAGATTTACCATTCTCAGTGGATGTATTCAATGAAGGATTTATTATTCTAGAAGACATTATTGCATCTTTCAGTGATAAGCGACTTCGTGATTTTGGTATTCTTGAGCCAAGTAGACAAAGTTCTGACTATACAAAAGATACATATAGTATGTGTGATGTGCATCGATACCTAAAAGAAAATTTGCCAAAATTAGTTCCTGATCAAAGAACAATCTTCAGCGCAGTTATTGACAGTGTTCAAAATGACAACGGTAACCTGTTCTTCATTGATGCCCCTGGAGGCACCGGTAAAACGTTTGTAATCAATTTACTTATTGATAAATGTAGATCAGAGAGAAAAACTGTAATTGCAGTCGCGTCTTCTGGAATCGCAGCAACATTATTAAAAGGTGGGAGAACAGCACATTCTACCTTTAAATTGCCTTTGAACACAATTTTTATAGAACAAGCAACATGTAATGTTAGTAAGAATAGTTCTATTGCTAAGGTTTTTCGTGATTCAGTATTAATTATCTGGGATGAGTGCACCATGAGCAACAGATGTCATATAGAAGCTGTTGACAGAATGTTACGGGATGTACGATCATCTTCCAAATTAATGGGAGGATACTGTTGTATTTTCCGGTGACTTCCGGCAAACCTTGCCTGTAATTGTTAAAGGCACTAGAGCTGATACAATCAAAGCAAGCTTAAAGACATCCCCAATTTGGCAGAACGTTAAAATAATGACTCTCAGTACAAACATGAGGACTTTGTTAACTGATGACTCAGATTCTGCGCAATTTGCAGCATTGCTTCTCGCAGTTGGAAGCGGTTCAGTTACCAATATCAATAGTCAAAATATATTAGTAGATCATCGGTATGGTCACGTGGTTCACACTATAGATGATTTAATTCAGAAGATATATGAGGATGTGCAAACAATCCTAAATAAGACACACTCATGGTTTTGTGAAAGAGTTATACTGTCTCCAAAAAATGATGTGGTAGATGAAATTAATCATCAAATCCTACAGCGCTTTCAAGCAGAAACAATAGAATATCGATCATTTGACACTGTCCTGAATGATGACGAGAGTGTTCATTATCCACCAGAATTTTTAAACTCGCTCAACCCAGCAGGTCTTCCACCACATATATTAAATTTGAAAATTGGTACACCTATTATATTGCTTCGTAACCTCAATGCCCCAAAACTTTGTAATGGAACACGACTTCAAATAATTAAGTTTGCCAACAATATTTTACACACCAGAATTCTTACTGGTCCAGCATCTGGTGAAAATGCTCTAATACCCAGAATTCCAATGATTCCGTCTGATTTACCTTTTCAATTTAAAAGGCTGCAGTTTCCAGTTAAACCATGCTTCGCTATTACAATAAATAAAGCTCAAGGACTATCCTTCAAGTTTGTTGGTGTCGATCTTAGAGAAAGCGTCTTCTCTCACGGTCAGCTGTATGTAGCACTCTCCCGTGTTGGGTCAAAAGATAACCAATTCTTGCTTCTTCCAAAAAATAATGAAACTGCCAATGTGGTGTACCCTGAAGCTTTGGTTTAATTTACAAAATGTGTCGTTTTACATAAAACATTCTACAGTGATTCTGTACATTTGTTGTAATTACATTTTCTTCATATGCCAGTTGTCTTCTTTGCAGTTAATTTTGACCCTGTTGAACTTTGTTTTAATATGAGCTAGAGACTAAGTAGTGCAGTGATATGTAATGCAACAATGGTTCTTTACATGTGGAGACTAATAAATGTGTTGTTTTGTATATCAATTTCTCACAATTAATGCAATCATCCATTTTTTTACAAAAATAAGCAAATATTAATTTATACAAAAATATTTGTCGATGCAAATAAAATATTCTTGGAGTCCTTGGTTTCTATTTTATTATTCAAATTTCAATATCAGTAGTCTCTAGCACTTCTGATGAAGTTAATATTGTTTTGTTAAGTGGTTCAGTACATTGTCAATTTATTGTGTACTAGCAACACATTGCTATCGGGACGGAGACGGACAGATCATGGCAGGAAGGAGTAGAGCGGAGAAGAGATACAATGAAAGATATAGATGTAGGCCCAGCCGCAGGGCATGAAAAGATGGAATTAGTCTTCCTGTCTAATAATATTCTGTAATAATTCCCGGGCAACGCCGGGTACTTCAGCTAGTTATATATAAAGACAGAACTGCACTGACTTACAGCGCGATAATCTCTGAATCTACTGAACCAATACTGACGAAACTTTTGTAGTAGCTTCCTTTAAAGGTCTGGAGTAACATAGGCTATGATTTACAATCGCAAACCTTACTATATTCACAAAATAATTAATTTTCCGGACATTTTTCGCCTCACTTTACATCAGAGATTCAATAGCGGATCAATGTCAGTAGTTTAAATGCGCGCCACCAGAGGATGAGGTCTGAGATCTTCTACTGTTTGATCAATGTCCAGAATAAAGGCCGTCTAGAATAGTATATTATCTATTCTAGAAGGTCTTGACAGAATTATTACTACTTTCAGGAATTTCGTTCAAACATTGTCCTTAGTCCGTTTGGTACACAAATTGTGGCAAGAAAACGTGTGTTAAAGTATTTAGAAAGTTAAAAGTACAAAAATATATAGTACAAAATACAGTAAAGTACAATGTACAATATGTAGATATCGTATACAGGTATCGTATATTTTCTAAACAACCTCTTCTTTTACAGAATTTGTGAAAATTGAATTGTTTGGAACAATGCCGAAACGAAAGTTACAGTTGTCAAAACAGAATACAAGTGCTAAGAGATGGGCAGCCTATTAAAATTCGGAATGGGTACTCAGAGGCAAGAGCGACTTGCAAAAGAACACGCACCATTGAAAACAATAGAGTAAAGAAGAAAGCAAATGTGAATAACTCTCTAGAAAACAGGGCAGCTTTTCGTTATGTCTCTCGATATGACTATTTACACATATCTCATGTTCAAATTGGTAAAATGGAAAATATTTATATGTTTTGGTCAACTCTGTTGAACATTTTTCTTCAATATGGGCAGTGGTATGTAATTAAGTAATGGTCCTTTACATATTAAGACTAATCTTGCTGTTGTTTTGCATGTCAGATGCTTCCAATGAATTAATTCATCTATATTTTCTACAAACTGGCAAAAATTAATTGACCTAAAATATTTATGTCTAATCTAATAACAAAATTCTGAGACTCCTTGGTTTCTATAATTCACATTTCAAAATCCATAGTATCTCGCTCTTCAAATCAAATAACAAAGCTAATAGTGTTTTGTTAGGTGGTTCAGTACATTGTCAATTTATTATGTATACATAATGTACAGGTTCGTGGATCAGTATTGCTGTTATGTTGTGATGATATGATGAATTGATTTACCTAAACAAATAAGTTTTATACTACATGTTACTAACAAATAGATCTTTAAACATACATATTTCTGTCATCTTCAAAATAATTTTAGAAACCGGCAATTACCTTTCAACATAGATATTTTCATTTACTTTTATTATTACGATTCAACAAATACGTTACGACATCTATATCTATTTGTCCGGATCTGTCTACTAGCGTACCCATGCGAGAACTCTCGGATGTTTCGTATACTCTGCTTAAAACTGTAAGACCCTTCAAGGTCGCGAGTTGGCAGCAGATAAATTTTTGATCTTTCTTTATAAATACTATAGAAGCAAACAATATAAAAATGAGTTAGTTTTACAATTTGGCAATTTATTGAAAGTGTTGGTATAATATATAAAACTCCCGTCCTTTGGCTCGACAGCCTGCTACGGGCCATAGTTGACCGGCGGTGACACAGCCTCTCGGCCACGGGTGTTCGAGTGGTTAGCACGAGGACATCCCTTAACCGTATACACCGCCCTTCTTAACCTTAGGATGGGCTTTCTAATCGTCACACATCAATCGATACTGAGACATTTGTAAGGAAAGCGCACAGTTCTAATCTACCCGGCCGGGAATCGAGCTCGGGGTTGTTTCATGAAAAGCGAGCACGCTAACCAATAAGCCACCGAGGGCGGAATATAAAACTCCACAAAAGAATACATGTGAGTGTACAATTTGTGCAAGTATTTTACGAGTGTTTTGTATTAACAGTTTAGATTTGTTTATTGTTTTTATCTATAAAGTAAGAAATGTTTGGGAGCTGAAACTCCCAATTAGAAAAATGTAAACTTTCTTTAGTAAGAAAGTGAACGAGGCACACCGGAAATTTCCAAATAGGGGGAAAGACATGACAGGGCTAGCTTGGCGGGGCAGATATACAATGGGAGAGAAGTAGACCCCACTGCACGGCATGAATAACTGAAATACCTCTTCCTGGCTAAAAAATTACTGTAATAAATGCCTGGGCAACGCCGGGTAGATCAGCTAGTGTATATATATATTGTGATATACCAAAACATATAATATTTTGTTAATAATATTGGCTGTAAATGGGTTGGACAAAAGGGTATGCAAATGGTGATATACAGCCTTAGCAACGCCGGCGCAGTGGTTGGCAATGTCAACAAGCTGCATTCAGGCCTTGAATAGGTGGGGGCGCTGCCTAGATAGACAAATAAAATAATGTGTGATTGGTCTGAAAAGGAATGACTGTCGGGGGCATGGCTACTTTGTTTGATAAGAGATGAATGGATTGGCTAAGGGAGAATAGACGGTCAGATTTTGTCGTTTTATTTTAAAAAAGAGGAACGAAGGACGGATACCGAAGCGTTGAAGGTGAAAGAACAGGTAGAACTGGACATTCTGATAGTGGTCGTCGAGTAGTAAAGATCGCTCGCGAGATCAACATTAGTGAAGTAGGACTTGTAAGTTTCGAGTGAGACTCAATAGTTTTTCGGAATCTGGAAGTTGATGTGCAACGGGAAGTTCGATTAGGACTTTGAAAGTTTTTTCTTATATTGCGGTTTTGGACTTTAATATTTTACCACTAGTTGGGGAAGACTAGGAACTCTGAATACCAATTAAGAACCGGTAGATATTCTAGTCAGTGAGGGCTGGATGCGTCGGCAACGTCGCAAGATTAGAAGAGAGAAGCAGAGAGAAGCGGGATCGCCTACATTCAAGTGAGAAGAGACTGCGGGGCGTCGGCGACCAAGACGGTAAATAAGACTGCAGCACAAAAGATATATATATTTTAAAACGAGGTCATGACCTAAGGACAAGACAATTGTAAATATCGTTAAATAAATTGTTGAATTTTTCTTCTTTTGGAAATGAAAAGATTTTCATTTAGTCAATCAAAATTGTTAAATAGTTAGAAATAGATAATTATTCCCTTTCAGATTCCTCGCCATACTGTACAGTTGGCAGATCAAGTAATCGGCTATCTAGGCGATAGCGATTATCTATAACGGGACCCATTGACCCAGCTAGCCGTACATTTATACATTTGTTGAAATTAGCTGTGGAAGCATTGGTCATTTTTAATTAACGTAACCTGTTCCTGGCGCCCAAAATTTTAATATAAATTCGGAACGGGTCACGATTATAACCATCTTAGATGAATGATGCCAACGATCTCGTAAGAGTCTATGACGAAACGTTGTTGGTACATTTCAATATATTTGTATTTTAATGTCTATTGTACTCTGTAATATGTTTACATAATATTTTACATCATATTATTTATATTGTCATAATTTGTACTGTTTTTTAGTGCAAAACCGATTCCATCCTCTACGCGATAAGGAGAAAAATCGTCAACTCCAGCTTTGTGAAAGTTGTTTGCAAAAAGAACATCCTTAAAAATTAAAATTTTATTTGTACCTGTTTTCAAACTACGCATAAATACTTGAAAATGAACATGTATTCATTAAAGAAACAAAATAGTTTATTATTACTTGTTTTCTTGACATTTTTACCGCACCCCGCGCGCCTCAGTTTAACACAAAACTTAACGCGCCTACTGTCGAGTTAAATGAAGCCCTTGGGACAATTTTTAAATTTTCACAAAAGCAGCAGCAAACTTTGTCTTCAAATTTGCTATAAGAGTAGATTACAATACGCTTCTCAAGATGACATAAGTCCGATGTTTACTTGTTTCTTCGAAATTATTCAAGTTACAAAACGTTGAATTTTTCTCGGCGTCTCTTCACATTACAATATTAAAGATCGGGATTTTTTAAATAATGTTTATTCTGCCTAATTAGTTCTTTTATTCACTTCCCGCACCTTTTTTTTAAAAAACTTTAGTAGTTTGTGTGCAATATTGCGAGAACTTTGGGCATAGAAAATATTGAAAACAAACATTTCACATCAACGACCAATTTTGTATTTAAACATATTGTAGGAATGGTGCTAATTGTTTAGTATCAGATTATACAAATGCCGTATTGCTCTATTCTTTGGTTTTTTCCAATTTTACACACTAAAAGTATTTTTAAATCTGTCATATCGTTAATATGTACAATTGGGGCGACTTGTATACATTATTGTATATACGAGTACACGTGCTGTAAATGATGTTTTATAGATTTTCTCGAAAACTCAAAAGTATTCTGCAAAAATAAGCTCGAATTTTCAGATTTTGGAAAAACGCCATATTCCCAAAAATTTGAAACGAAATTGGTTTTGACAAAGTTTTACTCTGCTATAATATTCTTAAATTCGTGTATATCGAAAAATTGAATCCAGTTTTTCTTTCTCTTTCTCACACACTCTCTCTGACACACTCCCATACTGTCTCACACTCTTCCTCACACTGTCTGACACGCTCTTTCTATCTCTCTCACTCTTTCACACCCTCTGTATCTCACACACCCCTCACGGATGTGCTTTTGAATCAGCTTGAATATGTGCATCTCCCATTAGTAGTTTAGGTGCAATGACCCTAAATGCATTTTTTTATCGGTTTTGAGTTTGGAACACTGCATTATAGATTTTTTCATCCTCTATACGATGGAATAGATTTTACGATGGAAAACCATCTATTAACCGCTTAAAATGGCTGTAGAAAATTATGTTCTCATCCAAAAGCAGCTAACTCCGCATTATCATCGGTTGCACACCCACTAAATGTCTCACGTTTGCAAAACTTGCCAATTTCAATAGGCGGTTGCCTTGCCATATCCGGATTCAAAACTCGCCAACTGACGTCAGACTTACCGAACTATATACTCAAAACTAGCTTTAAGTTGGTTTCGGTTAGAAGGAGATGACGGGTTTCACAAAAATCTGAAATCTGAGCTTAACTTTTAAGCAATAACTTTCAAAACAATCTAATTCTACCAAATGTGCCAGACCAAGCAAGCTGTTATTTCCGTCAAATGTACCTTTACAACATTACAGTCCGACAGGGCTCCTCGGAGTCTGCTCGGAACACCGATACGGTGTTTTCGAAAATTTGGTTGGAACAAGAATATGCCAAAGTATCAAATCAAATAGCGACGATAGTTCACCTAAACGTCTGTGAAGCAAAAAGCTCCGGTTGCTTTCTGACTGATTGTGAGTGGGAGTCAGAAAAAAACAGGGAGACGAGCAGCATACTCTGCCACTGGTTTGTTCTTGAAGCTGCCGTAAATCTAGAAGAAATAGAAGAATGGTTCCTAAAAGTGGACCGCTCACTCATCCCACATGACAGGTTTTGGTAACATCAAAAGACGACTTCGCAAGTTGATCATCATTTTATCCGTTTGTATTAGGGTTGCCAGTTATGTTTAGAGAAAATAGGGAAGGGGGGGAAAAATGGGATCTATGAGAAATAATGATACTTTCTCTTTTTTATTTAAAGCACACCCAAGTTCAGTTTTGCTTTTGCATCAAATGGAATAAACCTTTTATGCATTAGTTCAAATCTTCAAATAAAATTCTCTGTGTGCATTAGGACGAGCACACCTGAGGAGTTCGTTAAAGAAGTATGAGCTTGAAAGGCACTTTAAGCAACCGTTCACAGAGCTATGCACTTAAACAACATCATACCTATTCTGAATAGTTACCAAAATAAGACAACTGCATGGACTTGCGCAGTAGTAAAGATTGGCGTCGCAGTAAAGTCAGCCAGAACCGAGTTAAAAAATTTTCTATATTACAACAATTTTCGGCCACAACAAAAATTTTTTATGAAACTACGTCGAGCTGATAATGAATTTTTCTATACAATTTCTAGAACATATATTTCACAACTATGTAACGATGTTCAAAGAGGAATCATATGACTTCCCTTCAAATCTCGGTCACCCAATGGACGCCGGCAGCCTTGAGTTTTCTCATTTGACCATCGCGTGTCACCTCTATTGACCTTTAAGAAATTAAAAATTCACAGGTCAATCCTGAGGGAAATAAAGAAAAGAAACACTTTACAAAAAATGTAGTTTATGAGAGTCCCAATGCTTTTTTCTACAGTAATAATAATAATAATAATAATAATAATAATAATAATAATTTTTATAGATATTATTATTATAATGAGAGCCGTCCCGTATAACCAAGGGCGATAAGGCTGAAGAGCCGTAGCCGCCTTGTGCCTGAATGGTCAAAGGTTCGAATCCTGCCCGGGGGATGGATCTTTGTGTGTATATTTGTAATTATCCATTTCTTCTCCATCATCATCATTACATACCTCATCCGCCAGGGCTAACAAACTTCGTGTATAAAAAGGAATTCACCATGGAACTGCTGATCCTCTAAAAGTAAGTCACGTGCAATTACATCCGTAAACAATTTTAATAATAATAATAATAATAATAATAATAACAGGAATAAAATATCTGCAATAGGTAGTTTGGCGGTACCTGTAGCCGAATACAGTTTTGGACTAGTGGACTGGACTGAGCAAGAAATTCGCACCATGGATCGAAAAACCAGAAAACTGCTGACAATGCATCATGTTTCCCACCCTCGAGCTGATATACATAGACTTTATGTGGCACGTAAGGAAGGAGGAAGAGGCCTCAGACAAATTGAGGCCTCCTGGCACAACGCAATAGTCGGGTTGGGTAAGTATGTAGTCAGCCATCAAGACGACCCTCTAATGAGGCAGGTCATGAAATCTGACCGAAGAATGGGAAACAGAGGCATTGTTAGTGTAGCAAGAAACATTGCGAAGAAAACTAGGCAAGACACGTCCAATAACACAGACACTGAACTTCTGATGCTGCTAAACATGAAGTGTGAGACACAAAAAATGTTAAAGAAATCGTGGAGAGACAAACCACTCCACGGTCAATACCTAAAAAGAATGGACAAGGTGCAGATCAATAAAGATCAATCATTTATGTGGCTTAAAAGGGGAAGGATGAAGCCAGAATCGGAAGCACTTGTAATAGCTGCCCAAGATCAGGCCTTGAGAACACGACATTATGATAAAGCGGTTCTCAAAATTTCCCAAGATGACAAATGCCGCATTTGCCTGGAGCAAGTAGAAACCATTGATCATATTGTCTCAGCTTGTCCAATCCTAGCAAAGACCGAATACCTTAAAAGACATGACAGGGTGTGTAGCTACCTCCACTGGCAGATCTGTACCGCCCTCGAAGTTCCAAACACATGCCCCAAGTGGTACGAACACTCACCGAAACCGGTGACGTCTGTTGGATTGTGTACGATATTGTACGACCAACAAATTCAAACTGATCGCACGATAGCGGCAAACAAACCGGATATAGTTATCCGGGATTTGGCCAAAAAATCGTGTTTACTTATCGATGTTGCTGTACCTTGCGATCAAAACGTCGTTACCAAGGAGGCAGAGAAACGTCTTAAATACAAGAGTTTGGAAATCGAGATCAGCCGAATGTGGGGCGTAAAAGCACAGGTCATCCCGATAGTTATCGGAGCTCTGGGATTTGTTCCGCAAAATTTGAGTAAGAACTTGTCTAAACTCCCAGGTAATTCAAAAGACTGGGAAGTGCAAGAAATTGCTTTATTTGGAACAGCCCACATTTTGCGTAAAGTATTGTAGAGGCACTGATAGTCACCGAATCTGCTCCTTAGGTAGCTGGTTGCAACCTGGAGTAGATTTTATATTCAGCCGACTCATAAGATCTTTAGTCGTGATGTAATGGAATAATAATAATAATAATAATAATAATAATAATAATAATAATAATAATAGCAAGTGTAGCAAGAAGCATTGCGAAGAAAACTAGACAGACACTGAACTTCTGATGCTGCTAAACATGAAGTGTGAGACACAAAAAATGTTAAAGAAATCGTGGAGAGACAAACCACTCCACGGACAATATTGGAAACGAATGGACAAGGTGCAGATCAATAAAGATCAATCATTTATGTGGCTTAAAAGGGGAAGAATGAAGCCAGAATCGGAAGCAGTTCTAGTAGCTGCTCAAGATCAGGCGTTGAGAACACGACATTGATAAAGCGGTTCTCAAAATTTACCAAGATGATAAATGCCGAATTTGCCAGGAGCAAGTAGAAACCATTGATCATATTGTCTCAGCTTGTCCAATCCTAGCAAAGACCGAATACTTAAAAGACACGACAGGGTGTGTAGTTACCTCCACTGGCAGATCTGTACCGCCCTCGAAGTTCCAAACACATGCCCCAAGTGGTACGAACACTCACCAAAACCGGTGACCTCTGTTGGATTGTGTACGATATTGTACGACCAAAACATTCAAACGGATTGCACGATAGCAGCAAACAAACCGGATATTGTTATCCGGGATTTAGAGAAAAAATCGTGTCTACTTGTGTATGTTGCTGTGCCTTGCGATCAAAATGTCGTAACCAAGGAGGCAGAGAAACGTCTTAAATACAAGAGTTTGGAAATTGAGATCAGCCGAATGTGGGGCGTAAAAGCACAGGTCGTACCGATAGTTATCGGAGCTCTGGGATTTGATCCGCAAAATTTGTGTAAGAACTTGGCTAAACTTCCAGGTCATTCAAAAGACTGGGAAGTGCAAGAAATTGCTTTATTTGGCACAGCTCACATTTTGCGCAAAGTATTGAAGAGGCACCGTTAGTCCCTAGATCTGCTCCTTAGGTAGCTGATTGCAACCCGGAGTAGAATTTATACTCAGCCGACTCATAACATCTGTAGTCGTGGTATGGAGGATCAATAATAATAATAATAATAATAATAATAATAATAATAATAATAATAATAATAATAATAATAGGAGCCGCGGTGACGCAGTGGTAGAGCATTAGCTTTCTGACCTGAAGGACCGAACCTTGACGTAGGGGGTGATTCTTGTGGTGATTTCCACTCTTGGTGACTAAGCCTGCTATGCACGTGAGTACCATGGTCTCTCCTGGGCATAAAGGCGGCCGGAGTGGTGTTCTCGCCTCACAACTCGCTCGTTGTGCCGACGGCGACGAATAGGTGGAGCCCTACTTTCACTTCCCCTTTGGGCCAAATAGACCTGTGTGCAGTTGCACATAGGTACAATTGCTAATTTTAATTATCCCATAGCCTTGATCGCTTAGCTAGTAGCTCTGTGCCGATCTCCGAGGAAAGGATCCCTGGTTGGAGTCCAGCATCGATGATGAGTTAGTAATCGCGTTTTGCGCCTAAACCGTTTATCAGAAAAATAAAGTTAAAATACGCTTTTTAATGGAAATTGTATCAATTTTAACTTTGTCAATGACTTAAGTTTCAATAAAACGCTAGTTTTCAAGATATACATAAAAACAGAGATATATTGTAAGTTTTTATTTTAGTTTTCTCTATGAATCCGATATTTTCTGAGGTAGCAAACTACAAATTCGAATTCAGGGCCATCAAAAAAATATTGAATCGTTGAGAAAACATCCCGGAATTTTTTCATGAATCAGACATCTTTTAACTGGACTTATAGCGACGTCTGTCAGACGACGCAACTAGTGCCGAAAGCTTCCCCCACTTCCTTCCTCTCAGTCCCCGTTCCTAAAACTCTGTAAACCGTCATTGCGCGACAAACCAATGGAACACGCGTATCGTTTTGCGCATGACTATTTCTGATGTGCGCCATTTTAACACCCGTCTTTCATATGACTACCCCATGGTTGTTATATCAGTGATATTTTTTTCCTTTATTGGATAATATTGTAAATAATGACTACAAAACTCTCGTCTTGCAGTATTAGCATGTAAATTTAGCAATCACAATGGGACGATGTGGATCAAAACAAAGGTCGCGTGACAAGATGCTACTGAGGACGCTTCTCGAAAGCCTATGTGGTCAACACCAAGCAAGTATCTGCTGTGAGAGTCAAGTCCTTGATGTGTAAAACACTTGTAATGTATTTTGTAACTCCATATCATTCATATTCAGTCGATGAAATTCAGAGATACACTGTAAACAAGAGTTATTATTTATATTCACCCAATGTGGTCTGCCATACTACGCCTTTGTAATAATGACGGGGCGAATTGTGATGACCTAAAATACAGCAAAAAATTATCAATAAAATGCTCTTAAAATGTGACTAAAAATGTAACCAAAGCCAGTTTGAATCAACAACTGAAGCAGGATTCGTTACTTATGTAGTCGGGGCTTCCTCTACTCGTTCAAGTGCACTCAGCTTGCAGTCTTTCGGTTTCGACTGTTCTTTTCCAGGAAAACGCATCCCGAAATCGACCGAAACCGACAATGACGTCACAGGAACCTTACGTTAGAGACATCGGCTAACATTGCAATTTCTCAGCGAATATATCAAAGCTACTCAGAAATTGTGTAGAGCACATTTGTTGCATCTCGTAATTATTTGCAGCAAGCATCATCAAAATTATATTAAAATCCATGAATTCAGTGAAAATGCATTACAAATTACGGTCTAAGTTAAAATAGTGACTTTTTAGAAGGAATTGACAAAAATGCCAATAAAGACGTAAAATATGCCGTTTCCTTTAACATAAAATGAATACGCAAACTAAACGGCATTGTTCTAAAGTAGAAAGAAAACAAAACATATTTCATTTAAATCCTTCCCCCAGGAATAATGCCTGGAACAGAGCGGATTTTTATACTTCGGATTTTATAACGTGGTGCGTCAAGGTCCTTCTTCACGAAGGAATGTCTTTCTCTCTCTTGCCGCTGGATGTCGCGTGAACGCGACCGTATTAAGCAGCGCTTGATCATGTGACATCGAGCGGCGTGACCGAGAAATTCGCCATGACTAATTCCATCGTGAAGACGGGCCTTGACCCCTTACGTTACAAAAGCCGAAGTATAATATCGGGTTAATTACTCTTTGCGTCTACGATTTCCGTGCGACAGCGCCACTGGCGCCCCACCGCTCCTCGCGTGCTGCTCAGCGTCCTCGCCCTCGGACTTCTGTTTGATCGATTGCTTGATCGATTAGTGATTGCGGCAGCGTCAGCTTCGAAGTGTTTTTAGTCCCGTGAGTATAGTGCGTGTTTTGCTCGAGAAGTGGCGGTGGCCTTCCGCCGCTGGGAGAGGAGATCCGCCTCCAACCTACCGACGGCTAGCAGTGTTTTCCCCAACGAGATATCTCCCACCAGCAGAGCACTTAAACATGCATGATATTTCCGACAAACTTCACGGAGGTAATGTCCGTCCTCTTGAATTCAACGCTAGATGGTGAACCATTTGAACGATTTTCTCCGAAATTCGTACTAGCCCATCGATCTGATCAAACACGCTCTCTGACAATTTGAAACTATTATTACGATTTTTGGGGTTATGAAGCAGTAAAGTTTTAAAACATTTTTCATAAATGTCTCCAAAGTTTTAATAAACTTTTTCTCCTGGTACAGCAAAAGAAACCTAAAAACCTGGCTGCTGGTGGGCTTATGTCGCAATTCCATGAACTGAACCGTTGAGAACTTGGATTTGTGTGAATGCTGTTAAATTAACATAAAGTACAGAATGAGAAAATAAATAAATTACTGAATGAAATGTACAATGACTTATATATACAATGTGCATTTGTATACTTTATTTAATTAAGTTTGCTTGTACGAACAGTGGCCAAAACAAATGATCAAATGGACCCCTGCTCTAAGAAGAAAAGAGAAAAAATAAGTGCATTTTACTCTATTCGTACAAGAACTTCAAAGAAAAAAAAACATTGTAGTCATTTTTAAGAAAATAATGAAAATGCCCAGGTTTTCATGTAAAGTACCCCCTAATTTTATAGAATCTTTTTCAAAATCTCAAAGTTTTGACTCGAACCAGACCGTCAGAACCTTTTTACTTTCTCGTATACGTACGTATACACGGAGTGATATACGTAGTATAGGGAAAGTTATGTAATGCTGCGTGAAAAAATGGCATATTTTCGGCGGAAAAAATTAATTGCCGGGCCGTGAAAACGAATAAGTGGATAAAACCAGTTGCTAAATTAAGAAAAAAAATCCTCTATCTCGTGATGTGGTCAAAATCCATGATTTGTTGCTTCTTTATACTTAAAAATCTATTGACGGCATTCCGTCCGTCTGTCCGTCTGTGGTCAACGCTAGCGCCTAAACCGTTCGGTCGATTTTCTTCAAAATTGATATTCCCCAGTCGATCTGATTCTAGTCAAAGCTTTGAGATTTTTAAAAAAATTCTTTAAAATTTGGGGGTACTTTATATGAAGAGCCCCGGGAATTTTCAACATTTTCTCAAAAACGGCTCCAAATTTTTTTTTTAAATTACTTGTATAAATAGAGGAAAATACACTTTTTAACATGGCATAGGTCCGATTTTCACGTACAGCTCTGAATTTTCGAAAATTGTGAAAGTTTGAATTTTTTTCGGCGTCTTTCTCCAACTACAAAATTGAAGATAGAGATTTTTTCTTCAATTAAAATTTGTTCTTCATATTGAGTTCTTTAATAAAGGTCATGTAAATGTTTATCACAATTTTGGTAGTTTTCGTGCAATATTGCGTGCAATATGTGCAATTTAAAAAAATTACAAAAACAAAATTTTCTCAAAAACGGCTCCAAATGTTTTCTTTAAACTTTTGGTAGGGATAGTGGTAAATGTACTCTATCAATGACATAAAAGCCATTTTGGTCTATCAGTTGGTTTTTTCAAAAATTACAAAAATGTAAATTTTTTTACTTGTCTCTCACGTCGTTAATATTTACATTATCGGCGATTTTTTACATTATTATATTTACGAGTACATGTGCTTTAAATAATGTCAAGTAAAGTTTCTCGAAAACACTACCGTTTTCTGTGAAAAGTAGCTCAAATTTCGGCATTTTCAGAAATGCTCAAACGTCATTTTCTCGTATATGGCTGCAATTTTTTTCGTGAAACTTTTGTAACGGATAGTGCTAATTACACTCATTAGTATAGCGTGAAGTTTATTTTGAGTTTCTTTTGTTTTTTTCAAAAATTATATAAATGTAAATTTTTTGAAAGATCTCTCATATCTTAAATATGCACATTATCCGCAATTTGTAAAGATGATTATATTTGTGAGTGTAAGTGCTTCAAATAACTTCAAATAAGGTATTTTGAAAACTCAAAAATTTTCTGTGAAAATGAGCTTCAAATTTCGCATTTTTAGTAGTGCTAAAACGCCATTTTCTCTTAAACGGCACATAATTTTTAAAAGAAAATTGCCATTTACGGCTAGGTTTTTGTGTTCTTTAATATTCTAAAATTAATGTTTCTGTTCTACCAATAGGAAGCCGAAAAATTAAGAAAATGACAAAAAAATGTACTTTTGGCGATGATAGATGGTAGCTGGCAAGAAAGAGTATGTGGCAATTCCGAATAGCTAGCGAAGACCCAGGAAAATAGAAAACTAATACGGGAAAGTCTGTGCCATTCTGTAGCACCACTAGTTCAATTTGAAACAAATGCTACGTATTGTTTAAGCGTAGTTAGTACGTATTGTTTATTGATGGTCACAGACTGACGGACGGACAGACAGAGAGAAGGACGTTTACCTTTCAATTGGTGTTTTGGTGTCAATGACCCACAAAACAGGGATTCTGGCAACACCACATGTTAGATTTTTTCTTCACTTAGCAACTGGATTTATCCACGTGTTCGTTATCAGCGCCCGGCAATGTTTTTTTTCTGACGAAAACATTCCGTTTTCTCGCATAGTGTATACTCCGTATATAACTTTTTCTATTCTAGGTATATTACTCCGTATATACTTATGTATACGGGAAAGTAAAAAGATTAATATCTGCAAGCAAAGGATGTACCTTATACGTACCGTTTTGTTATTAGAAGTGAATGTACTTTTTTCATCTTTAATGAAAAATGCTTGGAGCCTGGTGACGAGGTCTTTTAGTTGCGCCTCCACTTTTTGGCTCGCTGTGCAGCAAAATGATTATTTTTTCCTATTTCTCTATTTGCCTATGAGAAGTTGGAGCCATGTGAGATATTTTTCTTGATAATCACTAGTAATAGGAGGACAACCGGTCAATAGTAATATTTTGATCAATTTTTTTATTCGCGTAAACAACCGGTCGCTTCCAATAGCGTTTATTTTGGTTACCTCAGCCACCTCTTGGCAAATGTCGCCTTGCGCAGCCATTGTTTCGAAAATGCCAAAATAATGTGAACATTTCAAATCTACAAAACTGGAGATTGCAATGTTGCTTTAAACAGTCTGTTGTAAAAAAATCAGCTATTTAAAAAAATGCCATGTACATTTTTTTGTAAAATGAACTGATTTCGCTTTTTTAGTGGCAGAAATACATGCAATTTCTAAAAATATTATTTCTGAAAATCCGTACGAAATATTTTCATTTAAGTTTCTGCTTGTAAGAGCGAGACGTATGTAAAAGCGTTGGGAAATAAATAAATATTCTAGTAGTGCTATAGAATAGCACAGTCTTTCTCGCAGTACTTAGTTCTCTAATCTCTTTAGTCTGAACTAGGTTTTCTGTTATGAATGATTATCTTCCAGATATCTTCGTTGGTCGTTCAAGAACATATTTGTCACATTCTCTCGATTTTTCGGCTTCTTAATGCTAGAAATGAAAACACCAAGCTCTTATTACTATTATTTAAGTGTGAAAGCCATGTATTACCAGAATGGAGGAGGTCGCTAATTGGCGAGCACAGACTTAGCTCTTCGGAGGGAAGCTTCGAGTATTGGTTGAGGAGTGTTATTTGTCAGAATTCTATGTTATCCAAGGAAATAATCGAGAAATGTAGAAACTTTATTGAAAACTATTTGAAGCAATTCTTATCACAAATAGAATTAATTATGATAAATAAACTGAGAGTCTCTGTATGTGAGTTTCGATTTTCAACTTTTAATGAAGTTTTCACACCTTTTCTTGAATTTTTAAAACGCATGTACAAATTGTTTAGCTATCACGTATGTACCATTTGAGGTTTACTCTGTTCGAATCCGACTTATACGGCGCTTGTGTGGCGTAGTGGTATAAGTGCTGGCAATCTAACTGAAAATCAGAGTTCGAGTCTCGCTGCGAAAAAAAATTTGCTGCTTGAAAACACTTTTGCGAGTTCACGTAGAAGTACAATATTGCGGGGCATTTAGAAACAAGGCAATGAAGTATGTGCTATGGCAGCGACTCTAGTTGAAATTATTTGTCAATGAGAAAGCAAAAAATTTATATATGGTGGAAATTTTTATACATTGTCTTAAATTATTTGTTTTTTTACATAAATCGCTCATTCACCTTTTTACTTTCTCGTATACGTACGTATATGCGGACTAATATACTAGTGTAGGGAAAGTTATGTAATGCTGCGCGAAAAAACCCGTGGAGTTTCGGCAGAAAAAATCTTGTTACAGGGCCCTGGTAACTAAAAAGTGGATAAATCCGGTTGTTAAATTAAGAAAAAAATCTCCTAACACGTGGTTCAGCCAGAATCCCTATTTTGGGGATCCTAGATACCGAAAAACAAATTGGAAGCAAAACGTCTGTCTGTCTGTGAACAACGTTAGCGAGTAAACCGTTCTGACGATTTTCTCCAAAATTAATCCTTCCCAATAGATCTGAATGATCTCGCGGCCCCTAGAATTTGAAACCGATATTTCAATTTTGGAGAGTAATTTACATGAAGCCCCTGGGATATTTTCAAAATTTAAAAAAGTCGCCAACAATTTTGACTAAATTTTGTTGGATAGTCTGAAGGTCATTTGAGAGAATGGCGTAGGTCATGTTGGTTGAAAACTCTGATTTTTCGAAAATTGAAAAAATTCAAAAATTTTTCCTCATCTTCCTACAGCTACAATTATGAAGATAAACTTGTTTCCTAATGAAATGTGTTCATAAAAAATAGGTCTTCAAATAAGGTCATGTTTAATTGTTCAAAAACATAAGTATTTTTTTCGAAAAATTATGTCAAACAATTTTTTATTTTTTTTAAACCATTTTTTATTTGACTTTATATACACTTATTAAGGTGGCATGGGTCCGATTTTCACAGTTAACTCTGAATTTTTGAAAAGTGCGAAAGTTTGAATTTTATTCGGAATTTTCAACCACAAAATTTCCAAATATAAAATTACTTCCTCCAACTATTAAATTGCAGATACAGATTTTCCCTTCAAATACACTTTGTTCTTCAAAGTGAGTTGTTTCATTAAGGTCACGTACATTTTTTTTCAGAATTTTAGTAGTTTTCGCAAAATATTGCGTGCAATATGTGCAGCTTAAAAAAATTCTCAAAAACGGATTTTTCCAAAATTTTTCTTTAAAGTTTTGGTAGGGATAGTGTCTAATGCACTGTATAAGATAACATAAACGCCAATTTCCTGTATTCTTTTGTTTTTTTCAAAAGAATTACAAAAATATAATTTTTTGACGCCTCTCAGATGGTTAATATTTACAGAGGCGGCGATTTGTTGAGATAATTATATTAATGAGTACGTGTGCTTTAAATAATGTTGTAATAATGTAAATAATTGAAATACTTTACAAATTCAAATGAGGAATTTATTTACAATTGCTCATACATTACCTATCAATATGCTAATCTCAAATAATGTTGGGCTAGAACAGTTCTTATTGAAAAAGAGAAGAATATTAATCAAAACACTCCCAATTTTTTCCGATATTCAATATTTCCATTCTTAGAAAACCTGAACTACAAGGATTTCGTTCCTGAAAATTTCTACATTGTCCGGGGTTTCAGGCTTCTTTTTCCAATACAAGTTTACATACGTTTTGTATTAAATTTTTATGAAATTGTAGAATTCACATAGTTTTGACAACTCTGCCATGGAAACAGTAAGTTTTCAGCTTCTTGGTTGAATTGGACGTTTTCAAAAAATAGCGAAGATGTCAGTAGCACAGAAAATGAAATATTTCAATTCTACGTAACTGTTTCAAATAACACGGGAAAGTATGCGCTGTATGTAGCACCACTAATTTTATTCTAGCATTGTGTCGTACATGAACATGTTCTGCATTGCGATATCCCCCTTAGTCGTCATAGCCTGTGGTATTCGGTAATTGCGACGTTTATATGACGAAGATTTTATTAGGAAGAATAAGGATTGCATTGAATATATGTAACGGGATATTGCATTGTAACTTTTTTTAAATTGCGTTAGTATCATGGGCAATATTAAAAAAAACGTAAAATAACCCTCGTCAATTTGAAAACGCCACAGATGTTTCATTGCTTTAATGATCGACAACCAAGGAAACGAGTGTTACGCAACGAAAGAAACGAGTATTAATTGACTGTAAATAAAAGGACGCGAAGGGCAATGGCAGTGTCTGTGGCGCAATGCCGAGTCTCAAGAGTTATACAGTGGCAGGGTGTCGACATGGGCAAATATTATGGGCATGGGCAGGGGCATAATGTTAATATTAATGAGTACGTGTGCTTTAAATAATGTCAAGTAAAGTTTCTCGAAAACTCAAACACTTTCTGCGAAAACTAGCTGAAAAATCCGCATTTTCAGAAACGCTAAAACGCCATTTTCTCATGAATGGCTTAAAATATGTTCTTCAACCTTTTGGAACGGATAATGCTAATTGCTTTTTTAATATGACGTAAAGTTTATTTTGAGGTATTCTTTCGTTTTTTCAAAAAATACACAAATGTAATTTTTTTGAAAGATTTCTCACATCTTAATATGAACATTCCATGCAATTTGTAAACATGATTATATTTGTGAATGTGAGTGCTTCTAATGACTTTAAATAAGAGCTTGAAATTTCGCATTTTTAGTAGCGCTGAAACGCTATTTTCTTAAAAACTGCTACACATTTTTAAAAGAAAATTGCCATTTAGAACGGGGTTTTTGTGTTCCTTAATATTCTAAAATGAATATTTCCATTTACCATTTGGAAATCGAAAAATTCAGAAAATGTCAAAAAATTTACTTTGGGTGGCGATAGATGGCAGCTGAGAAGAGTATGTGGTAAATAACAAATAGCTAGCCCAGACCCAAGGAAATAGAAAACCAATACGGGAAAGTCTGTGCCATTCTGTAGCACCATTAGTTATGCCTCTGCCCGAGTTCGTTCTATACGTCGCTTATACGTCGTAGTGGTATGAGTGACGGCACGTTGACTTAAAAGATATGAGTTCGGGTCGGGAAGGGAAAAATAAATTGCTAGTTGAAATCACTTTTGCTGGTTTTTGTACTAGAGTAATAACATTTAGGAGCATTTAGAAACAGCGTGAAAAAATATGTGCTTTGGAGTCATGTTCAGTTGATACTTCATTTCTTCTAGCTAATGTGGAATTATCAAAATATGGCAAAAAATATCACGGTTACGACAATTGGCAAGTTTAATCTACCAAACGGGCTCATATTCTTCCTTCCATGGGTATAGCGAAACGGGCTAAAACAATTGCTAATTGTACACCCAGATTTGACAATTGTTTGAATATACTTTATTCTCGAAATTCGTATTTCTATCATGACGAGACCCCTCAGCAGTAATATTTATAAGAAAATGCATCTCTACATTTCAGAAGTTAAACTTCCCTCAATTTAAATGTATTTTCTGGTCGAGAATATGCGCAAAATTTTTTTTTCTAAAAGTTCTAAATATCAATTGAAATTCTTATTGACTTGTGGTGAGAAAACTTTTGCAACTGAATGCGGTGCATGTGTACGCATCTAATTGGTGCCGCTTTAACGCTAACGCATCTAATTTGCGCCACCTTAATACAACTTTAGGCTGCAAGTTCACTGCGCCTCTTCATTACGTGACAGAACGTTTTCAGGCCACGGGTTGGGCCCCTTGGCTTTCGCGGTTCACCTCTCTCCTCGGGTGCGCGCAACCCTCTGTGTGCACAAAGACGCGAAGCCCTTTGAAAGGACAACGCCCCGGAATCTGGGTCATTTATTGATTGGTTAGCGTTTCCGAGCGCGTCGATGACAAAGTTCGTTAGTCCCGTAGGTGTAGTCCAGTTTATACCACTGAGGATAGTGATGATATTCCCCCGGTAATGGTGAGATCCGACGCGCCATATTCCCACAATCAGATATCTTCCTCTAGAGGGTCCGAGACGTGCCGCAAACTCCCAGCTGGCCACGTATGGTAGTGTAGTGTGTGTAAGTGTAATAGCGTATATGTAAGGGAAGAGAATAGGCCTAAGGATGGGAAGGAAAGATCGGGCGCGGTTGTTTGTTAGGGTACGGCTCCGGAATTTGCCTGATTTTAATCGTAGCAACCACGTAAATCTACCAATCAGAGCAGCCGGCCGTTGCAATTCTCCTCCAGGCAACGACTGCATTTGACCGAGCTGACAAGCTGTGCCGAAAAAGCTGCCACCGTCTGTACTCGAAGCCTAGGACCTCCCGGACAGAGGAAGTGCAGTGACATCAATTGAAGCATGAGCCACCTCGGCGTCAGCTTGAAGCTGAACAGCTGTCCGACGTGGTCCTGGGGCCGTAAGCCCGTCGGTAAAGCTAGCACCTCCACTTTCTCAAAACTCAAAAATTCTTGCGCCATAATTTTGGACTAATTTCCGCACGCTTCCAAAAATTTTGGGCTACCTCCCAACACCCCGAAATTACGATTTCAAATTTTGGCCGGTAAAGCTAGCACCCCCACTTACTTAAAATTCAATTTTTTTTGCACGGTCACAACAAGTGTATTTTGGGTTCCAGGGGACCACTTTTCAAAATTTCAAAACTCACCTCTATACACGAAAACAAAAAATAAAAACCACCCCTAAATCTCAAATTTCAAAAATTCTTCCGCCACGGGTTTGGAATAGTTTTGGGCTCCTCAGTGACACCAAAAACATTATTTTTGGTGCCCCACAACACCCCGAAATTGAGGTTTCAAAAATAGGGGTGGTAAAGCTAGCACCCCCACTTCCTCAAAAATAAGATATTTTTGTACGGTCAAAGCAAGTGAATTTTGGGCTTCTGTGGACCACTTTTCAGTATTTCGAAACTCACCTCTAAATACGGAAACAAAAAATCAAAACCACCCCTAATTCTCAAATTTAAAAAATTCTTCCGTCATAAGTTTGGGATATTTTTGGACTTTTCAGTGATATTAGAAACATTATTTTTGGTACACTACAATCCCCGAAATTAAGGCTAAAAATTGTGGGTTGTTAATTTAACACCCACCATTACTGAAAATTCGAAAATATTTGTGAGGTCGTAAACATGCGAAATTTTTGTTCCTTTTCAAAATTTCAAAACTCACCTGTAAGTACGATAACAAAAATTTAAAACCAATAACAACTCAACTCAAAAAATTTTGCGCCATAACTTTTGGTTCTTTAGTGTCATTAAAAAACGCCCCGAAATCAACTTAGCAACAACAAGGATGGAGGAATTAGCATCTCACTATCTCAAAACTAAGAAATCCGGAGAAACTTCACATATATTCCGGGAGAATTATACCATACACGTGTATTTCCAACATTAGCAAAGCAAAAATGTATTTGTTGTGAGTTTTACACTTTATTACCACAGGATAAATATCAAGCCGTTAAATAATTACTTCGATTCATTCCTATGTAAACATCCAATATGGACTTGTTAGATATTTCATACAAGAAAAATTCTCTCCAAAATATAGCGGTGAATTAAAAGATAAAATAGTTATTTAACCAAATATCTACAATTCTAAAATCACAATCAATAATATAGAACTCTAAAAATAGATAAAGAATAATGCCTTGTATAAATGGCAAACTACATAATTTTCTCAATCTTTCATTAGACAATTAAAAAAACCAACTTAACTAACAAATGTAAATAGGGAATTTACCAACAATTGTACAGATACCAGCAAATAAGATGAGATTTTGAAATAATTTGGGCATTGTCATCTTTTTCATGAAAAAGAAAAGCAAAGTAAAAAAAACTGTCCGAAATTCTTACCGATCTTAAATATTTGGGTCTTTTTTCAAAACTAAACTACAGATATTTCGCTTCAAGCAATCCAATGTTCTACAAATAACATGCACATTATGGCGAAAAAATTGCGACTCGCATATATTTTGGGGTAGATGCATTTTTATTGAAAAGAATTATCAATCAAAACATCCTATTTTCCAGCAACATTCAACATTTGTGTTGAATTCGCCCCTGGCAATTGAATGTCATATACAACACATGATAGGGAATACGGTTATACTCACAAGTAATTTTGGACTATTCACTTTTTTTTCCAAAGAATGGAAAATTAGTGTGAAAACTATTATATAAATTTTGATCATATTTTCGTTTATCACTAAATAAACTCCAAAATACTGTACTAATTCAAAAGAGGAATTTATTTAGAATTACTCATACATTGACCATAAAAATGTCAACCTCAAATAATTTTGGACTAGATTCGTTCTTATTGAAAATATAAGGAATATGAATCAAAACTGTCCCAACTTTTCTCCGATATACAATATTTGCGTTGTTATAAACACATTAACTACACGGATTTTGCTTAAGATAATCAAATGTCATTTTTAAACGCATGATAAGGAATACGCCAGTACTCACAAAAAATTTTAGGCTCCTCTCCTTATTTTCCAAAAAATGGAAAATTCGCGTCAGAACTAAAATATACTTTTTGACCAGGTTTTCACTTCTGAGTAAGTAAACCCAAAAATCTGTACTAACTAAAATAAAGAGTTTATTAACAGTTGCACATAAATTGGCTAACAATATACGAATCTCAAATAATTTTGGGCTTTATTAGGTCTTATTGAAAAAAGGGAATATTAATTAAAACAGTCCATATTTGTTTCCGATATTTAATATTTCCATTTTTATAAAACCTGAATTACAAGGATTTGCCTCATGGAAATTGAACGTCATACACAACACATGATAACAAATAAGAATATACTCACAAATAAGTTTGGGCTTCTATCTTTGTTTTCCAAAAAATGGAAACTTCTCGTGAGAACTACAATATACCTTTTAACTAATTTTCATTCCTCACAAAATAAACCCTGAAATACGTAACTAATTCAAATGAAAAATTTTTTTACAATTTCTCAAACATTACCTATCATTATGGCAATCTCCAATAATTTTGGGCTACCAAAGTTCCTACTTGAAAAAATGAAATATTAATCAAAACACACTCATTTTTTTCCGATATTCAATATTTCCGTTCTTATAAAACTTGAACTACAAAAATGTGGGTCTTGGCAATGGCCAGTGACATACAACACATAATAGAGAATACGGTAATACTCACAAATAATTAGGGCTTCTCCCTTTCTTTTCCACAAAATGGAAAATTCTCGTGAAAACTGCAATATACTTCTCAACCAATTTCTCATTCCTCCCAAAATAAACTCTGAAATACTTTACAAATTCAAATGAGGAATTTATTTACAATTGCTCATTCATTACCTATCAATGTGCCAATTTCAAATAATTTTGGGCTAGAACAGTTCTTATTGAAAAAAAGAAGAGTATTAATCAAAACACTCCCAATTTTTTCCGATATTCAATATTTCCATTCTTAGAAAACCTGAACTACAAGGATTTCGTTCCTGAAAATTTCTATAGTGTCCGGGGAATCAGGCTTCTTTTCCCAATACCAGTTTACATAAGTTTTGCATTATATTTTTTATGAAGTTGTAGAATTAACATAGTTTTGACAACTCTGCCATGGAAACAGTAAGTTTTTAGCTTCTTGGTTGATTTGGACGTTTTCAAAAAATAGCGAAGATGTCAGTAGCACAGAAAAAGAAATATTTCAATCCTATGTAACTGTTTCCAATAACACGGGAAAGTATGTGCTGTATGTAGCACCACTAATTTTATTCTAGCATTGTGTCGTACATGAACATGTTCTGCATTGCGAAATCCCCCTTAGTCGTCATAGCCTATGGTATTCGGTAATTGCGACGTTTATATGACGAAGATTTTATTGGGAAGAATAAGGATTACATTGAATATATGTAAGGAGATATTGCATAGTAACTTATTTTTTTAAATTGCGTTAGTATCGTGGGCAATATTTAAAAAAACGTAAAATAACCCTCGTCAATTTGAAAACGCCACAGATGTTTCATTGCTTTAATGATCGACAACAAAGGATACGAGTGTTACGCAACAAAAGAAACGAGTATTAATTGACTGTAAATAAAAGGACGCGAAGGGCAATGGCAGTGTCTGTGGCGCAATGCCGAGTCTCAAGAGTTATGCAGTGGCAGGGTGGCGACATGGGCGGTTGGTGGCTCGGCAGGGGAACAGGGCTTCGAGCCCTGGGGCTGGCGCTGGCGGCGACGCTGTGGGGGGCGTGGGCGGGGGTAGAGGCGCGGGGCGTGTGTGTGCCGTGGGCGGGGGCGGGGAGGCTTGGCGGGAGGGGAAGGCGGCGGGGCGAAGGGGCGGGGCTTCGAGCCCTGGGGCTGGCGATGGCGGCGGCGCTGTGGGGGGCGTGGGCGGGGGTGGAGGCGCGGGGCGTGTGTGTGCCGTGCGCGGTGGCGGGGCCGCCCGTGGCGGGCGTGCAGTGGGCGCTGGGGGGCGCGGGCGTGGGTGGGGGCCGGGCGGTGGGCGTGGTGGACCTGGGCGACGGCCCGCGCTGGCTACGCGCCCTGCACGCCCGCGCCGCCGCGCCGCTGCTGCTGTGGCGCCCGTCGCTGTCGTTGCTGATGTGCCATCAGTGTCCAACACAATGTAAACGCAAGGCGCCCGTGTGGTTGGAGAGGCGAGGCGGCTACGTGCTAGCGGCTCACAGCCACGACCATATTCTCGCCTTCCTCCTCAACCACACAACGGTCGCATTCCTAGACCCCTTCAGAAGGGTGAGTAAACTTAAAATGCAAAATGTGATATTTCCATTGATTTTTAACTTGATATTTAATTGGTGAATAAGGTATCAGTACTTCCCGCATCTGTGTGATTATATCCTCTTTCTTTTATCATTTACAAAAGGTATTTTTTACGTATTAATAACTCGATATAAAGAGGTGTTTTAATAATTATGTATTATTAATCTCGACACAAAAAACACGGCCGTTAATTTCCAATCTGTGCATCTGATGGCAACTGATGACAAACAATATGTGTTACTTACAGAAGTTCTTTCGTGGCGTCGTGCGCAACGCTGTGCGCGACGTGCAACTGCATTCTTCAGCGCCAGTCGTCCTAGCGATTGGAAGGACGCCAGAGGTTCATAACTGTAAGAAAGAGAATAAACGACGGCAGGAGGAAGGCGCGGCCGGGGCGCAGCTGCGGGCGGGGCGGCAGGCTTTGGACGCGCTGTGGCGGCGCCACCAGGGCTTCCGCGGGCTGCTGCTGCGCGAGCGGGCGGCGCGGGGGCGGTGGTGGGCGCTGGCCGTCGACGTCGTCGGGGGCGGCGGGGAGTGGCTCACCCAGTGCGACGCGCGCAATGAGGCGTGCGTTCGCCAGGCCAAGGCGCTGGTGGCGACGCGCTCCAAGGACCTCGGAGGCGCAGTCGTGTCTTACGTGCGTCGCGAAGGCGACAAAATAAAACAGTTTGTGTATGTTGGAAATGCTCTCACACCGGTGTTATACCCCTTCCGCTTAGAGTACAAAGAGCTCGAAGCGCGACTTCACCTTCGCATTTTTTGGAAAGGAGGGATCTTGAATAATGCTGCAACATTAGGTGTAAGTATACCGTCATTAAAAAATGATAAATAATTTGTTTCCATTATTAAGTGAATTTAGTACTAGACGTACAATATCTTTAAAGGGAAAATTGATGCTGTTTTTGATAAATGACCTTTCGAGCTTTCACGAAAATGCGATATTTGAATTCATTATCACAAAAAACTTGTTGTAGATTTTGAAAAATCAAAAGTGTATATTTAAATGGCGTTTTGATGTTAATGTTAACTATGGAAGATGAAGGTGAGACAGGCGAAGGGACTGTCAGACGCACCAACGGACGGAGGAACTGACGGATGGACGGACGGAGTGATTGACAAACGGAGTGATTAACGGACGGTCTGATGGACGAACTGAGAGACGAACTGACAAACTGACGGAGTAACGAACGAGCTGACGGACGGACCGACGGACGGACGGTAAAACTGAAGAATTTGCATACGACCGGTCATGCATGTGAACGAAGCTGAAATGGACGTCATGTTCCGAACGTTGAGAATCACGATCAATTGTTACTGTCGTTAGAATAGGGGAAGGCGCGCGGGATATAACGGGAAATTAAAAAATAATACTTCTTGAGAAGTAGAATTTCCATGTAGGATATTACAAAAAAAATATGTCACGATTTGCTATCTTATATGATACGACAAAGAGAAAGATTACGATCAGCTCATTAACGTGTTCAATGTCAAAATTAGTTACAAATATATACAAAAAAAGTACAATGGTTTCGTTTAAAAAATTTTTGACGTCTTGTTAGACAGAATGAATTTGCGACAGATGTACAGAAGGAGTTTTGACTTGTACGTAGGTGTGGAGATTGATTTTACTGTCACAGACGGACGGGGGGTCCGTTTTCGGGATGGACGTCAGATTCAATGCCAGTTTTATCGAGGAATTCCCATTCTTGCAAAATACGTGCATTCAACATAAATTTGACCAATTTTGTCTTCAACTTTTTCAGGGGCAACCTTTGGGAGAATCAGACACTGGTATTTTAACAAATATTCTTTTCGGTAATGTGGACATCACTTTTGGAGAACTTCCTACAGGAACGGGTCATATGATTACCTGTGGTTTCTTGCCGGCATCACAATCCACCTACAGGAAGATAGTGGCCGTGCCTCCGCCTGCGAAGCTGCCGGCGTGGTCGCTGCCGCTGCGCGTGTTCTCCCCACGCATCTGGCTCGCGCTGCTGGGGACGGCGGGGGCGTACGCGCTGGCGTGGCGCGTGGTGGCGGGCGAGTCGCTGGCCGCCAGCGCCGCCGCCGCGCTGCGCGCCTTCTCCTCGTGCGGGGGCGCCCCGCAGGACAGGGTGCGCGCCACGCCGCAGCGCCTGCAGCTGGCCGCCGCGCTGCTCGCCTCCGCCGTCGTCGTCGCCGCCGCCTGCCAGGTGAGGACACGACTATATTCCTTTGCTTTACTCACTTGCTTTCTTCTAGTCAAAGTTACGTGAGATTTGATAGTTACATTCCAAGTTTTTATTGGTTACAAAAGTGACGTCATTTCTGTTCTGAAAAAGAATTCCGCTTTTCAACAAAATGACGAAAAAGAGGAAATATACTCCGAAATATCATTCTTCTGTATTTAGAATCTAATTAATAATTATCTTTGGGATTTTTTGGGCTCCTAGATCTGCAATTTTTACTTTCCCGTATACGTACGTATGCACGGAGTGATATACATAGTATAGGGAAAGTTATGTAATGCTGCGCGAAAAAATGGAGAATTTTCGGCGGAAAAATTTCATTGCCGGGCCCTGATGACGAAAAAGTGGATAAAATTAGTTGCTAAATTAAGACAAAAAATCCCCTAACACGTGGTGTAGCCAGAAACCTTCTTTTGTGGGTCGTTGATATCGAAAAACCATTTGAAAGGAAATCGTCCCTCTGTCTGTCTGTGAACACTGCTAGCGCCTAAACTATACGTACGATTTCTTCCAAAATGGATATTTCCCGGTCGATCTGATTCTAGATGAAGCTTTGAGATTTTGAAAAAGATTCTTTTAAATTTGGGAGTACTTTACATGAAGCCTCCCGGACATTTTCAAAATTTTCTCAAAAACGGCTCCAAATTTTTTCTTTAAATTTCTTGTATGAATAGAGTAAAATACACTTAGTAACATGGCGTAGGTCCAATGCATAGGTCAAATGGCGTAGGTCCAATTATCACGAAAAACTCGTAATTTTCGAAAATTGTGAAAGTTTGAATTCTTTTCGGCCTCTCTCCAACTACAAAATTGAAGGTAGAGATTTTTCCTTCAAATAAAATGTGCTGTCCAAAGTGAGTTCTTTGTTTAAGTTCAGGTACATTGTTCTGAAAAATGTAGTAGTTTTCGGGCAATATTACGTACAATATGAGCAAGTTTAAAAAATTACAAAGTATAGATTTTCTCAAAAACGGCTCCAAATTTTTTTTTTTAACTTTTGGTAGAGATAGTGCTAAATGTACCCTATGAGATGACATAAACGACATATTGCTGTAATCTGTTTTTCCCGAAAATTGCAAAAATGTAATTTGTTTTGACTTGTCTCTCACGTCCGTAATATTTATACCAGTGGTGAATTGTTCACATTATTATATTTATGAGTACATGTGCTTTAAATAATGTGAAGTAAAATTTATCGAAAACACAACCGTTTTCTGAGAAAAGTAGCTCACAATTTCGAATTTTCAGAAACGCTCAAACGCCATTTTCTCATAAATGGCTACAATTTTTTTCTTCAAACGTTTCGAACGGATAGTGCTAATTGCACTTTTTCGTATGACGTTAAGTTTATTTTGAGGAATTTTTTTGTTTTTTCAAAAATTACACACATGTAATTTTTTTAAAGGATCTCTCACATCTTTAATATTCACATTACCAGAAATTTGTAAACATTTTTATATTTATGAGTGTAAGTGCTTCAAATAACTTCAAATAAAACATTTTGAAAACTCAAAATTTTTCTGTGAAAAAGAGCTTCAAATTTCGCATTTTTAGTAGCGCAAAACGCTTTCGCATTTTTAGTAGCGTGTTTTTTAAAAGACACATAATTTTTAAAAGAAAATTGCCATTCACGGCTAGGTTTTTGTGTCCTATAATATTCTAAAAATAATATTTTCGTTCTACTAATAGGAAACCAAAAAATTAAGAAAATTATTAAAAAAATGTACTTTCGCGGTGATAGATAATAGCTAGGAAGAAAGAGTATGTGACAATTTGGAATAGCTTGCGAAGACCCAAGGAAATAGAAAACTAATACGGGAAAGTCTGTGCCATTCTGTAGCACCACTTTCCTTATATATTCCACTATTCCTTAAATAATGTTATGTCTAATATGAGAGTATTTATTTATAAATATTTTCGATTGCTGTTGCCTGGCACGACAACTGCTGTGGTCATATGTCCCGTTATTATAGTGAGTGTTTTATTGCGGAAGGAGTTCCTCTCTCACTCGGGAAGCAACCTTGCCTGCAGGGTATTTCTCTCTCCAGGTTTCTCCGCAACTGGGTGACGCCTCAGCCAGGACGCACATGAACACACCGCATATTAATTCTGCTGCGGGCCTCTCGGATTGGTTACTGGGCGGGATCCTGGAAACAGAGAAACTTTTCAAGATGGGCTACTGTTGATTATGACGCGTTATTTGTGTTTCATTTTAAGCGTTTCGCTATGAATTTCTAAAGTGAACGAGTATATTTAGATTTATTTATAGATCAGAAATTTGCGTTCATTTTAGAATTATTTATGCGATTACAAAATATAGCGAAATTTAAACGCCAAATTGAAACTTGCACTAAGCGTTTTTTTTCAGACTGGTTTACAACATTTGGAGAAATTCCTTCAGAAACGAGAGCTTTTACAATTAGTTTTTGGTGCTAGAGCCTCTGTCAAATGGATCTTTTTTTTCATTTTGAATGCATATGTTTAATTTCACATTTGTCCAATGCATAAATAATGATCTTCATCTTTGGAACGTAAGATGCATGTTTAAACTTAATTTTGGTGTTTTTTTAGTGTTCACATAGAATACTACTTAAGAATTCAGGTGATTTATAAAGATATGTTTACTTTTCTTTTCAACTGCGTAGGTGAAGGACGGGCATAACGGCCAGGCTAAGGTTATCCGTCTGTGGTCAACGCTAGCGCCTAAACCGTTCAACCGATTTTCTTCAAAATTGATATCCCCTCATCGATTTGGCTCTTGTCGAGGCTCCTGGAATTTGAAACCGATATTTTAATTTTGGGAGGTACTTTACATGAAATACCACAGACATTTTCAAAATTTTCAAAAAATGGGTCGAAATTTTTGGGTTAAATTTTGTTGAAAATTGCGAAGGATATTTAAGACAATGAATCAGGTATCATTTGCGTTGATATCCTAAATTTTTCGAAAATTGAAAATCACTATTTTAAAACTGCAACATTGAAGATTATTGCCTCAGAAAAATCGATTGTACAAAATTAGCTACTTAAATAAGGTCATGTACACTTTTTTAAAGAAATGAGTAGTTTTTGCGTAAATAGCGTTTGAAATTTACCAAAATTTTGATTTTCAAAAACCGCTCCAAATTTTTTGTTTAAATTTTCATCACTTAACATAATAAGGGACGGTAAAAAATATGGTGCTAATCCTATTTCAGGGTGAAGCTTTGTTTTTGAAAAATTTCAGAAAATATTTTAAAAACTACGAAATTATAGATAGAGATTTTGGCCTCGGACAAAATTGTTGAGTTGTAGAAACTCAGTCCTTTAAAAAAATTTCATGTACAATTTTGTGAAAAAAAAACGATTAATTTTTGCGCAATTGGCTCTTGAAATTTGCGAAAAATAGTTTTCTCAAAAACCGCACCGAATATTTTCTTTAAATTTTCTCCACATGTGTAATAAGAGACGACAAATAAATAAATAAACTAGACGTGCTATAGAATGGCACAGACTTTCTCGCAGAACTTCGTTTTCTAATCTCTATAGTCAGTGGCGGACTACCCACTAGGCAACATAAGCTGTAGCCTAGGGCGGCAAATTTTATTTTAGAAAGTCGTTTTTTACTGTTTTATAGTAACTTTTTATATGCATTTATTTAAGTTCTTCTCACATAACATATTTTTTAGGATTCACCTTAAAGCCAGTTTACAAAAATCAGTGCAAGGGTTTGGCAACGCCGCGTACCCCTTCCACCAGCTGTCAAGTACACAGAAGTATTAATCGGAGAATATTATGGTGGTTTCTATTTTAACTCTTTTTTCATAACCTTTAGTAATTAAATATAAAAATGAGTGACGGAAGAATTAGACACAGTGGCTTTGAATATCGGAAACGTGCTCGTGAAAAAGCAAGATCCAGAAGAAGAAGTTTAAAAAAAACATTAAAATTAGATTAATTTTTTAAGAAAAATATTACACCAATCGACAGCAATATAATTACAAGCATGAATTTGAAAAATAATATATACAAATAGACTATTTTTAAATTCATTAATTGGGTAACCTTTCATTAATTGTATTCGTTGTTATTAGATAAGTTCTACTTATGTTACTGTGGATCCCCTAAAGAACCCAAGCGAATTAAACTTAGATGATAATTCTGACGTAATTTCAGGTAAAGTAAATTCTGCTATTTTTATTTTATAGATATCTATGGTGGGAATCAAGAATAGATAGTAAAAGTGGAAATCAATAATAGATAGCTATGCATTCATAAATGAAAGAATAGTTACCTTAAGACTAAAGATCAGTAGAGGATTTATGACAATCATCGGAATATATGCTCCGGAAGAAGGAAAACGTGAAGAAACAGAAATATTTTATGATCAGCTGCAAAAACAATTGGAAAAAAACAACAAAAATGATTATATTATTTTATGTGATGATTTTAATGCAAGAGTTGGAAATACATCAATTCCAGAAATAATGGGAGATAATGGAGAACATCACCTGAATGCCTATGGGAAAGAACTGAGACAATTTGCCACAATGAACCATCTAGAAATCTCCAACACATTTTTTAGAAAACGTGACATCCATAAATACACATGGAGTGCAAGAGGGCTGCGATCAATTATAGATTATTTTTCATAAATGACAAAATGAGGCCACAGATAATAGATGTCAATGTATATAGAGGATGTGACATTGCCTCAGACGACTACTTGATAGTAGCAAAATTAAGAATATGGATGAAATGGAAGTCTCAAAAATCAAGACAAAGAATACAGGAAGAGGTTTACAAAACCTACTTGCTGCAAAAAGAAAGCATTCAGCGCCTTTACCAACAAAGACTGCAATATTATCTTCTGGAAACACCGACGGTAGAATGCATTGAAATTGAATGGGATAATGTAAAATTTTGCATGGAAAAAGCAGCATCAGAAGCCATTGGTAAAAAGTAAAAAATAAGACGTAGAAAAGGGTTAAGAGTCTGGAATGATGAAATTCAGAGTGCTATAAAAAATAAACAAGAAGCATATTGCCGATGGTTACAGAAAAAAAATGAAGAAACAAGAGAAAACTACACGAAGAAGAGAAATACAGCAAAATAATAATACTAAAATTGTGAGAGAGGCACATAGAATCTCTTGGGATAACTTCATTAGCCAAATTGAGCAAGATGTACATGGGAGGCAAAATTTTACATATAAATTTTTAAAGAACTTCAATAGGTCAGAAAAAGATGATGCCAGAATAGATGTAATAGAAGATACCGAATGGATAAATCATTACAAGAATTTATGGTATCAAGAGAACACCGTGCAAACGAACTGGGATAACACAAATCTTACAACTACAGACCTAATTACTATAGAAGAATTACAAGAAGCCTTGAAACAGTTAAAGAATAGGAAAGCTTCTGAAATAGATAAAATTAATTCTGAATTACTGAAGTATGGTGGGATGCTGTTACAATGGAGGTTGCTACATATAATAAACACTTGCTGGCAGAAACTCAAGATTCCAAATACCTGGAAAGCAGCAGAAGTAATATCCATCTTTAAAAAGGGGAGATAAGAAAAATTGTGAAAATTATAGAAGCATAAGTTTACTCTGCACAATGTATAAAGTCTATGCCAGAATAGTGAATGCAAAAATAAAAGCATATCTGAAGCCTTATTGGGAGAAGAACAAATGGGTTTCGGACAGGTAGCTCAACCTCCGACAGTGTGTTCATCCTACAGCAAATTTGAGAGAAAAGGAGTGAATTCAATCTGCCAACACATCGTTCTTTATAGACTTTGAAAAAGCATTTGATAATGTTAATAGGACAAAATTATGGGACATAATGGAAAACAAGGCTACCCAGCACACATTGTAAATGTAATGAAAACCAGTACGAAGATACAAAAAATTATAATAAACACCAGAAGAAAAGAAGACGGAGGAAATACCTTTTAATAAAGGAGTCCGACAAGGGTGCCAATATCGCCCACGCTTTTTAACATATATATAAATGACATAATACAAAAATGGAAGCTTATTATAAAAAAAGGAATATGTATTACAAAAAATGACTATTTAAATATTTTATTATACGCTGACGACGCCGTAATTCTACAAGAAGGAGAGGATGACTTACAGAGATCAGTACACCACTTATACAATATATGCAAGGGATATGACATAAAAATCTCAAAAGAGAAGACAAAATTATGGCCTTTTGTGGAATATCACCTGTTAGAACAAAGATTGTAGTAGACAACAAAATCATTGAACAAGTTTCTTCTTTCAACTATTTAGGGTGTGAAATAGGACATGATGAAGATACCAATAAGAAACTGTCAAAATTTCAATCAGTATGTGGTATAATTCATAGGACAATTGAAAACAAAACAAGGAAAGAGATGAGAATAAAGTTATAACCCAATGGCCATCCCTGTCCTCCTCTATGGAAGTGAGAGTTAGGTCCCTAAAAAAGAGCACTTACACACAATTGCAAAGTGCAGAAATGAAATTTCTTAGAAGAACAAAAGGTTGCACAAGAGAAGATAGATTTAAGAATGATGAAATAAGAGAAGAACTGAATGTGAAGAGCCTCAATGAAAGAATGATGGAGTACAGGAACAAGTGGCTACAACATGTACAAAGGATGGATGACTCTCGTTTACCGAGGTTGGCCTTCCAATATAAACCAAGAGGAAGAAGAGATATAGGGTGGCCGAAAAAGAGATGGAGAGAGTTCTGTGAGGCCGGAACAGGCAGACGCATAATCCTGGAAGTGAAGAAGAAGATATTTATGGATACTAAATGTTTATATAATACTTAAATAATTTTAATAAACATAAATATAACAGATTAGAAAATTATTATTATTCAAAATCACAGCTAGTTACAGTTATTACAGTTATTATTGTAATGTACCAGTTATATAATGTTCAAAAATAAACCCAAGGATTACATGTACCTTATTATTAAAAATAATTATAAAAATTTTGCAAAAAATATATTTTTATTTTATTATTAGAATGTAATTTCGTGATTAATATTTATATTTATTTATGGTTAGAGAAGTTATTATATTTTCCTTGCATTTTAACATATTGAAATTGTCTACAGGGTTCATGAATTCCCTTGAAAAAGACAATCACCTACAAGTATCTGAAACCCCTTTTCCTCAAGACTGAATAAAGATCCAGCTTTATGGTTAATTGATGAATTTACTCGTGACTATTTAGCACTGCATGGTTATGACCAAAACAAGAATGGAGACTTTGCAAAGTCGAAACGACATTATAACGATTATAGTAGATAATTTTCACCCGCTTTATTTGAAAGAAAGTTACTTAACGGTAACACAAACTTAACACAAACTCGATCATGGTTAGTGTATTCAGAAAGTGCTGGTGCAGTATTTTGCGGACCATGTTACTTTTTAAAGGTGACTCTCAGTTTTCTTCAAAAGGTGGATTCAACGATTGGAAGAATGCAACAGCACGATTGAGTGGTCATGAAAATTCGGATGGACACAAGACATGCGTGTTAAAACTCAAAGATAGAGGAACGATATAGGTCGCATTGATAAAATTGTAACAGTTCAGTTGAATGAAGAAATAGCATATTGACGATCTATTTTACAGAGAGTAGTAGCTGTTAACAAATCATTAGCAGTTCGAGGCCTTCCTTTTAGAGGTCATAACGAGAAATTTGGTTCACCTCAAAATGGCAATTTTCTTATGTCATTAGAATTGATGGCTGAATTCGATCCATTTTTAGCTGCGCATATTGAAAAATTTGGTAATAAAGGTAAAGGTAATGTTTCCTACTATCAAAAACCATATGTGAGGAATTTGTACAGATTATGGCAACTGCAGTTGGAAACAAAATTATTGAAGAGATAAAATTAGCAAAATATTTTGCTATAATCGTTGACATCTTCTCCTGATGTTGCACAATCGATCAGTTATCTCTCATTGTACGGTATGTTCAAAATGACGGTAATCCAGTGGAACGTTTTTTAAACATTTTTGGAAATCCAGGACATAAAGCTCAAGATTTGACAAAAGTTGTTTTGGAAACTTTAGATTCACGATCTATAAATATCAATGATTGTCGAGGCCAAGCATATGATAACGCTGCCAATATGTCAGGATCATATGCAGGATTACAAGCACTAATAAAGGAAGTCAACTCCCTTGCAGATACACCTTGCTCAGCTCACTCTCTTAATTTAGTGGGTACGTGTGCAGCAGCAAGCTGCACAGAAGCTGTTTCATTTTTTAATCTAATTCAACATTTATATATATTCTTCACAGCATCAACTCATCGATGGGAAATACTACTATCTTTTCAAAAGCCGAACTCGCACACTCTGAAACAGCTATCTGCCAGTAGATGGTTCTCGCGTAGTGATGAAGTCTTTACGTTAACAGGATCGTGGAAGGAAAATATAAATGCACTTAATGCAATAGAAAATAATCATTCTGAAAAACCAAATATTAGATGCGAAGCAGCAGGTTTATTAAGTCAGCTCGAGAAACTCGAAACGGCCTTCATGCTATGTCTCTGGAGCTTTTTACTGGAACCAAAATTCTGTTAGTAAAACATTACAGAAAGTAGATATCGATATAAGCAAAGTTATTGAGCTCTGCGAATCATTGATTGGTCTTGTTGATAAAAATCGTAATGAGTTTGATTTGTACGAAAAGAAGGCATTAGAATTTTCAGAAATTCAAGAATATTATGTGCAGATATCAAGAAAATCAAAGAACAAAAGACCATTTGACGAGAATAAAGAGGAAAACAGCAACATGACAGGCAGAGATCAATTCAGAATTACATTTAACGTAATATTAGACAATTTGTATAGATTGTTTGATTAATATTTTACGTGGGGATGTTCAGCATCTTTGCGTCCCCTGACGCTACGCCACTGAGTAGCACTATTTCGTTATCAGATCCCAGCTATAAGAGTTTTCTGGCGAAAATCGCCGTTTTTCGGCGCACGATTACCTAACTTTCAGTTGTTAAGAAGTATTCGTAAGGCAAAAAGTAAAAATGTTGTGAAGTGTTATTTTAAATGTGAATTGATATTTTAAATATATTAAATTAGATGAAGTTATTGGTAATATCAAAGTTGATAGCTTTGTATTTCTTTGACCAGTGGTCATATTGTACTATATATTTATAGTTTGACCTAACAAAATTAAAAAATGCCAGCAAAATTATTCGTGAGCATTCAAGTGAACAGCGCTACGAGAATCACTAGAAATAATGAATCACAAAAGGAACCAAAGGAACCGTGCCACACTAAACCCGTGATCAACCTTCTTTCCGCAAGCGCAAGGAATAAGACAAAGTTTTATCGAACCGGATGAACGATACGACACACAAAAAAGAATTATCCAATTTGGTGCCAGTCGTTGGGACGTTGTGCGCTGGCATACATTTCGGCGATTGCATTCAGGAATAAATGTTCAGCTGAAAAAAATGTCAATATTTGCTCTAGTCAGAAACAATGCAGATTGTTTTATACTGTCAGTCCTTTTTCAAGTGTACATGAATAAACCTTGTTAATTTAAAAAGGTGGTTCTCGATTTTGAACATGCCTTGTTGCTTTAACAGTTATGAATCATGAAAAAAAGGCTTGCATGATTTATAGCTGTTCGGATCTACTAATAAGAGTAGCCGGACCCTGCGGCTGAAATCAGCCTAGCTATTTAGCAAGAGTCGAATATTCACCCCCGGATCCGAACCCTAGGAATTCCTGGTCAGAATGGATGGAGAAGCATCGGCAATGATGATTCTGAAATAAAAGCAGTCGAAATTATAAACGTAATATATTTCTAAAAAATGCCACATCATTCGAAATTTGATAATTCTTGTGTGAAACTGTTGTAACATGGTAAAGTCTCAATCCTTCATTTGTAAAATAAATTATCTTCTAAAAAACATTATTTTCCAGAGCCGTCTCTTCGACCTGATTGTGATACCACAACGCTTTCCGGACATCGAAACAATGGACCAACTGATTGCCACTGGAATGACAGCTTTAGCTCGTATTGACTCTCAGGATTTCATAAATGAGTTAAAACTAAAATGTTCGCACTCAAATTCGAGTGTTTGTGAGGATGGGGATTTCAAGATATTTGTACACCTGAATGTCAAATATTTTAATCGTTCGGGGGAATTTCTATTGTATCTTGCTGAAAGTCGTTACGCTACACTTACAAACGATAGAGTTTGGCCCATGTGGGTTGCTATAAATCGTCGAAAGCTTGGGACAATGAAATTTTTCGACGCAGTGGTACCCGTATGGGAATATATGATCACAAAATGGTAAGTATTGTAAGTAGTACAGATTTGTAATCACTTGGTTAAAATACTCAGATTAATCTCCTTAATGACTGGTTGGAATGAATATATCGTTAGAAGTAGTATTAATATATATTAGCAAAATACCTGGCATTGCACGAGTTTTTTACTTTCCCGTATACGTTCATATGTACGGTGTATAGGGAAAGTTACGTAATTCTGCGCGAAAAAACGGAGAATTTTCGGCAGAAAAAATTCATTACCCTGATAACAAAAAAGTGGGTAAATCCAGTAGATAAATTAAGAAAAAAACCTATCAAGAGGTGCAGGCAGAATCCCTGCTAGCGACTAAACCTTTTTTCTTTCCTGTCATCTTTTACAGATTCTGTTTCGACTTCAATTCGTCTCATCAGCTTGGAAAGTGCACGAAAACAGCAACATGGCTGTCTGTGCTATCGAAGGACAGAAAGGGATGTTTTGGAAAACTTTTGAAACCATTCGTACCCCACGAAGCTATGCCGGCTTTGGCTCACGCCTTTGCTTTGGCTTTAGCGACTAAACCGTTCAGCCGATTTTCTCCTAAATTGATATTCTCCGATCGATCTGACTGATCTCATCGCCCCTTGAATTTGAAACCGATATTTTTATTTTTTCATGAAGCCCCTGGAACATTTTCAAAAATTTCAAAAAATGGCGCCAAAACTTTTGACTAGTCTTTTGTTGGATTGTCTGAAGGTCATTTAAGAGAAGGGTGTAGGTCTTATGTTGGTTAAAATGTCTGATTTTTCGAAAATTGAAAAAAAAATCAAATTTTATTGGCGTCTTCCTACAGTTACAGTGCCAACCAAAATAATAATGACACCCCTCTCTCTTACATTCTTGTAAGGTGTCCTTGACACATTTGTTGACTAGTTATGATAGCAGTTACCTTTATGACATTAAATTAAGAGCAAAAAGCGCACTTTTTTTCATAAAAAAATATATATGATAACTAAAAAAGTAAGGAAGGAGTTCTGATTTTCTTTTATCGGCAAACTGAAAAGAATATCAATTTTTGATAATTAAAAAATGCTCAATAAAAAACAATTACATTTATATCGACCAATTTTGTTTATAAAATGTACCTAATTTATGCTCGTATTCGACTATAAAACCTTTTGCTGAAAAAAATTGAAACATTCCTGAAGAATTTAAAAAAATAGGAAAAATAAAAGTTTACAAGACAATCAGTAGAAATTCAAAATTGGCGCAAATTGGTAAGCTTACTCTTTGGAATTGTTGACTTTGGAATTGTTTGTAACACCGTAAAACTATTACAATATGCATATCGGTCGTGTTTTGGTTGTGTTCTGTTGAGCTCGGTTCTTTGAATTTGCAAGTTAGTTTTGGATATCTGAAATTTGCAAATGGGGGCGTAAAAGTATATGTAACGATAAGAAATGTATGATAGTTGGTATGCACAAAACAGGACGCTTTAACAGGCAAAGTTGCTGCACAGCTTGAAATTTCCAAGCTATGTGTAGCCCAAACCATCGTCATATTTCCTATTTTTTTTGTTGACGATGCACCTAAAAGTGATCGACCACGCAAGTCATCAATGCAAGAGAGGTAGCTTGATTTATGTAGCAAAAAGGCTAGAAATGCTCGTTTATATGATATTCTGCGTGATTGTAAACTACCAAATACCAGCATGATGACTGTTTCACCGTGACTGACTGAAACTGAAATGAAATCATATCACCGTAAGAAAATCTCTTTTAGTAGAAAGAAAGAGACAGCAATGTTTAAAATGGTATATAGAAAGACTTGGATTGGACAAATCAGCTTCTCCGAGAGTTAATTTCAGTAATGAAAGTCAATTTGAGTTATTTTCAAGACATAAAATCAGGGTACGCGGCACAACAGAAAGGTTTTGCACATACAGCATCCCTTCTGCAGTGCAGCAGGGAGGTTGTGCCATGACGATACTGAGCGTCATCACAAATAAAGGCTACGGAATCTGTTCTGTTGTGGATGGGCCTGTGAACCCATCGAAACAGCAGAATTATGGAGGAAGTTATGTTGCCATTGGTTTCGCAGCAACTTGCCCCAACTTCATCTTCCAGTGGGACAATGCACCTGCTCACAAGTCTCGTATACCAAGCATACGGCTCCAGGAGAACGATGTTGACGTCTTTCCATGGACTGCCAAAAGTCCGGTCTTAAATCCTAGAAAAATTGGATACATATTACTGAAGAAGAAGCCTGCAAATAAGGAAGAACTGAAGCTGAAAGCTGTCAGACTTTGATGTTGTCCCCTGATTCCTTACCCTCGTTTATTTGTTTGATAGTCTATTTACATTTTACCTGAAGTTTGCATTTCCAAAGATATATAAAACTATCTGGTTCAATATTTTTGTTTAATACCTAAAATTTCCTCGTTAGGATTATTTTTACTTTTACTCATAATTTAGCACTTTTACTCATAATTTTTACTTTTACTCATAATATTGAGAAAACATATTGTTAGTACAATTTTTTATGACTATATTGTATTGCACAAAACGTATTGTCGTAATAATTTTCTTATTTCTCCCTTATTTCGGTTACCTAAAGCTTGGATTTACAGATACTCCGCGCGAGCAAAAACTGTCCTACTGATCCTGTGAGTCTCACAGTGTTAATAATTTAACAATGCCAATCATTTGTTTATAATAGTTGTTTTCAAGCTTGATAAATTGGAAATAGAGTGCCATCGCGAGACAGATTGGCTGGAAAGAGCTATTCTCCCGATCTGGGCAGAGGCCCAGAAAGTATCCATTTTCAGCGTACTCTAGCGCCTAAACTGTTTTTTTTACAAATTTAAAGTTTATATATGCATTTAAAGGAAATTTTATATACTTTAATTTTATAAATAACAATAACTTTGATATAAAACATAGTTTTGAAGATGTAGGCGAAAAACTAAAACAAGGGCGACATTTTTAGGGGGTTTTGAAATTTTCTCTGTGAAGCCGACTTTTTTGAGGTGGCAAACATCAAATTCGAATTCAGCACCGTCAAAAACATATAGGACCGTTGAGAAAAAAACTTCCTGAATTTTTGAATCGGGCCTTTTTGAACACCATTTGACTGGACTGTATATACTTGGTTTTTATTTCTTGGCGCGTGGGGACTTGTCTTCACGATGCAATATCTCACGGTTTTTTATGTCGTTATCGGTCGTGCCGCTAGGAGTCGCATGCTTGCCAGCACTGCTAGAAACAGTAGTGATCATGCGACTGCTGGCGGCAAGAAGAAAAACGACGCGAAATTCTGTGAGATATTCCATCGCGAAAACAAGACCCCACGCGCCAAGAAATAAAAACCCAAGTATAATGTCATGATTCCATTTTACACCTTAGGCCAGGACATTGTGGGCTTGAATGGTAAGATTTTGATTTTTTTTAAGTGTTAACGAATTGTAGTTAGTTTAGTTTGGTTGTTATTGTTTATAGTTATTATTTAGTCATAGTTTAGTAATTTAGACTGTATCTTCTTCTTCTTAGCCGTTTGGTTCACCCTTATGTGGGTCTTACGGCGCCTAACTTCTTCCACTCTTCTCTGTTGTTCCATGTCCCAGGAGGTATCTGCCATCCAGCCAATGTCTTCTCTACGTTGTCTTTCCAACCAGGTCGCGGCTAGCCTCTTTTCCTTCTTTCTTGCGGTTGCCAATCCAAAAGTTTTTTTGGAAGTCTATTGCTCTGCATTCTCTGCACGTGTCCAAACCATAACAGTTGTTTCTTTTCAATTTCGTTCAGTACATCCTGCTTCAAACCCATGATCGGTGAGCTTCATGTAAAGTACACCCAAATTTTAAAAAATCTTTTTCAAAATCTCAAAGCTTCGACTAGAATCGAATCGACTGGGGAATATCCGTTTTGGAAGAAATCGTACGTATGGTATTCTCTGTGAACGCTAGCAGTGTTCACAGACGGACAGACGGACGGACGGACAGACAGACAGAGGGACGTTTTCCTTTTAATTGGTTTTTCGGTATCAAGAACCTAGAAAACAGGGTTTCTGGCTACACCACGTGTTAGGGGATTGGTTTTCTTAATTTAGCAACTGGTTTTGTCTACTTCTTCGTTTTCACGGCCCGGCAATTAATTTTTTTCCGCCGAAAATTGGCCATTTTTTCGCGCAGCATTACATAACTTTCCCTATACTACGTATATCACTCCGTGTATACGTACGTATACGGGAAAGTAAAAATTGGAGCCGTTTTTGAGAAAATTTGAAAATGTCTGGGGGGCTCATGTAAAGTACCCCCATAATTAAAAATTGATTTCAAATTGAAGGAGCCACGAGATCAGTTAGATAGATTGGGGAATACACATTGGAGAAAATCGGCTGAGCGGTTTAGTCGCTAGCGTTGTTCATAGACGGACGGACTGAAGTTTTGTTTTCAATTGATTTTTCGGTATCAAGGATCCACAAAACAAGGATTCTGGCTAAACCACGTGTTAGGAGATTTTTTTATTAAGTTAGCAACTGGATTTATCCACTTTTTCGTTACCAGGGCCCTGTAATAAGTTTTTCTGCCGAAAATCCGCCGTTTTTTCGCGCAGCTTTACATCACTTTGCCTATAATATACATACGTATACTATACGGGAAAGTAAAATGTACTCTATGAAACTCGATGTAATGGTACACTCGTGTGAAGTTTACAATACACGCTCGTATCGCAATATCACACTGGTGTATTGATACCCATCATTACATCATCGTTTCATAACGTACTAAAGAATATTAATGAGAGTAAAACCTCGTTTTAAATAAAAATTTTCTTTAAAAAATTTGGAGCCGTTTTTCAGAAAATGACGTTTAAGCGCTACTATAAATTCTAAATTTGAAGCTCTTTTTTCATAGAAACCTTTTGAGTTTTAGAAAAACTTCATTAGAAGTCATTTTAAGCACTTTAAAAATTAAAATTTTTTTGGAAGTTAAATACATTAATTAATAAAAGGAACTATAAACATTACCATACTATTTACTTACCTTCGTGAAAAAATGTTAATGTTTTCAAAGAAAACAAATGACAGATCTGATTTTGATGAGCATAGCATTAAGGAAAACAATTATATCTTCACAATTGTCGTTGCAGGAAGTGGCTGAAATTTTTTAAAAATTTTTTCAATTTTGCAAAATTAGAAACTTTAACCAACATTAAACCTCCATCATTGTCTTTAAAACACATATTTTTCTTAATCTAATATATACATTTCATTTGCCGTTTGGCTTAATGTAAATTATATCTTCCTATATTATTGCTATTCTCCTTCCTATACTACTGTTACATTTACAATATGTACTTAGTTGATTACACTGCTCAACATAAAAAATATCGTTTTTTTCACTTGCCCAGGATTTTTCAACGAATTAACAGTAAATTGGGTATGCTGAATCCAGGTATGTCATTAGTTTCATTGAATTGGCTCTAGTTTTTGTGCTACGATCGTTGTAAACGAATGATGATATCACAACACTTACTGCATTTAATGCAAATTTCTTTATACAAACACTGTTTTTTTTCATTTTAAACATTGAATATCGCATTATATTCAGGATACTGTAATAGAGCTTAGTTAGGGTGTTGGTTTTATCAATACACCTTCTTTGATAGAAAAAGAATTATTCAGGAAGACGTTATTTGAACGAGTCTAATGAATTTTAGTACATTTTTGGGAAATTTACACTACAAAAACACAAAAAAATATTAGAAACTTTATAGAAAAAATATATGGCACATATTTCGGTATAAAACTTGGAGATCAAGCTGAGTCATGTGATCCCAATATGGTATGCAAAACTTGTGTAGAGTGCCTCCGTCAGTGGAAAACTGGAAAATTGAAGAGTTTAAAATTTGGTGTATCTATGGTATGGCTAGAGCCCTAAAATCATCATGATAGTTATTATTCTTCGAAAGTAAAAGGCTTCAATTGTACAAGAAAAAGAGTACCCTGATTTGGAATAAGCAAGGCGATCTGTGCCACATGGACCTGATGTTCCCGTACAAGTGTTCACCACACACACTGAAATTCCTGTGTCAGATAGTGAGGATATACAGATTCTAGGGGGAAACACAGAAGTTAGCAGAGGCAGAGAATATTGGATGGAAGTGTTGTTACAAAAGAGCACTTCTCCTAACATAAGCTTAGTGATTTAATACGTGACCTCACTTTCCCAAACCAAGCAACTAAACTTCTAGTATCCAGACTTAAAGAAAAATGTCCGACATTGGAAGTGAAAAAGGCACTGATTACTGTTACAGCTTTAACATTGTTGTCAAGAACTTTTTGGTTAGTCATAAAGCAGAAAATTACGAAGAACTGGTGCAAGAATTGCTTTTAAACTTTCAGAATTTGGGTGCAACTATGAGCATTAAGGTACACTATCTCCATATCAATTAGACCTATCCCTTCCAAAGTTTGAACAAAAATTCGGAGCCATAGATAAAACTAGTGGTCTGCAGAATGACACAGACGTTCCCGTATTAGTTTTGTTTCGTTTGGTCTCGGCAAGCTATTCGGACTTGCCAATATATTCTTGACAGCTGCCATCTATCGCCACCCAAACTACATTTTTTTGACATTTTATTAATTTTTCGGTTTTCCAATAGTAGAACAAAATATTATTTAGGAATATTAAAAAAAAAACAGTTAAACCTTGCCTAAATGGCAATTTTAGTAAACAATTGGAGCCGTTTTCAAGAAAATGCCTTTAGTGCTAATGTAAATGCGATATTTGAAGCTCTTTTTACAGAAAAGTTTTGAGTTCCGAAAAACTTCATTTGAAGTCATTTGAATCACTTACACTCACAAATTCAATAGTATTTACAAATTGATGGAAATGTGCATTTTAATGGTATGAGAAACCTTTCAAAAAAAATATATTTGTGTAATTTTGAAAAAAACAAAAAAAATAAATTTACTCCAAGTTAAAGAGTGCGATTAGCACTACCCATTCGAAAAGTTGAACAAAAAAATTGGAAACATTTTTTGGAAAATGGAGTTTAAGCGTTTCTGAAAATGCGCAATTTTGAGCTACTGTTCACAGAAAACTATTCAATTTTTGAGAAAATTTATTTGACATTATTTAAAGTACATGTACTCATTAATATAATAACGTAAACAATCGCCGCTAATGTAAAATATAACGACATGAGAGACAAGTAAAAAAAACTACACTTTTGCAATTTTTGAAAAAACAAAATAATAGAGGAATATAGTGTTAATGTCATCTCATAGAGCACATTTAGCACTATTTTCTCCCAAAAGTTTAAAGAAAACCTTTGAAAACGTTTTTGGAAAATATGCTTTTTGTAATTTTTTAAAAATTTCAAATATTGCGTGCAATATTGCGCAAAAACTACTAAAATTTTCAAAAAATGTGACCTTAACGAAAGAACTCACTTTAGACAACAAATTTTATTGGAAGAAAAATCTCTATCTTTAATTTTGTAGTTCTGGGAAGACGCCGAAAAAATTTCAAACATTGGCAATTTTCAAAATTCAGAGTTAACTGTGAAAACGTGACCTATGCCACCTTAACTGTATTTTACTCTATTCTTACAAGAAATTTAAAGAAAAAATTTGGAGCTGTTTTTGAGAAAATTTTGTAAATGTCCGGGGGGCTTCATGTAAAGTACCCTCAATTTTGAAGGAAGTTTTTCAAAATCGAGGCGCCTTGAGTGGACGCAGATCGATCGGGGAATATCCATTTTGGAAGAAATCGCACGAATTATGGTTTACGTGCTAGTGTTGTTCCAGACGGACAGACAGACGGACAAGACGTACGGACGGACGTTTTGAAAAGACCCACTTTTTCGGTGTCAGGGGACCTCAAAACGTATATTTCCGTTGAAATATCGAACTCGATTTTCCGCAGCATTACATAACTTTCCTTATAATACGTATATATTTACTCCGTATATACGTACGTATACGGGAAAGTAAAAAGTAAAACATTTAGGGAATACCGTATAAATATTAAATACCATTAAGAAAAGAGCAACAATATGGTCTACAAATGTGTAATAATTTATACGAAGTTATGCACTGTTGTATTGTAATGGAATACACGTTGGGACACACGTTACAAAACGTTTAATGACCCACTCCTTGTAAAGAAACTAAAGAACCTCGTGGAAAGGGGCGAAAGGTAATGGTTGTACGCTCTGAATTCTTACTACGGAGCCAAGCGCTACTCAGACCAGCTCTCTAGGAGCCGGCTGATGAGAATATCGTCGGTGGGCAACTCTTGCGGAATGATGCAGATGATTGCAACACTTGGGGAATGAACCGACTTTGTCTGAGGGAAAATCTTTATTTCAATTTTGCAGTTTTGAAATACTTTTTTGCAATTTTCGAAAAATTGGGGATAACAACAAAAATGATACCTGCTTCATTTTCTTAAACGTCCTTCGCACTATTCAACATCAAAATTTAACCAAACTATTTGGTGTCCATCTTTTTGAAGACTTTGAAAATGTTCGACGGTCTTCATGTAAGCTACTTGCAAAACTTAAAATACGTTTCAAATTCCAGGAGCCTCGACATCAGCCAACATCGGGAAATATCTATTTTGAAGAAAATCAGCTGAACGGTTCAGGTGCTAGCGTTGACCACAGACGGAGAGACGGACGTTTTGCCGCTAATCGAAAGTTTTCAATATCAAGAAGCAACAAAAACATGGATTTGGCTACACCACGAATACTTTGTATAGGAGACAAAGTTATGTTATCGGCGGTGGAAAACGGCGAATTTTAACCAGAAAAACATTAAGGTGGGGTCTAGTGAAAAGCTATAAAGAAAAACCTGTTGCTAAATTTAGAAAAAAA
>JAHLJT010005437.1:38994760-39083504 GCA_031308135.1 Acheta domesticus | reverse complement strand
TTTAGCACTGCATGGTTATGACCAAAACAAGAATGGGAGACTTTGCAAAGTCGAAACGACATTATAACGATTATAGTAGACAATTTTCACCCGCTTTATTTGAAAGAAAGTTACTTAACGGTAACACAAACTTAACACAAACTCGATCATGTTTAGTGTATTCAGAAAGTGCTGGTGCAGTATTTTGCGGACCATGTTTACTTTTTAAAGGTGACTCTCAGTTTTCTTCTAAAGGTGGATTCAACGATTGGAAGAATGCAACAGCACGATTGAGTGGTCATGAAAATTCGGATGGACACAAGACATGCGTGGTTAAAACTCAAAGATAGAGGAAACGATATAGGTCGCATTGATAAAATTGTAACAGTTCAGTTGAATGAAGAAATAGCATATTGACGATCTATTTTACCGAGAGTAGTAGCTGTTAACAAATCATTAGCAGTTCGAGGCTTTCCTTTTAGAGGTCACAACGAGAAATTTGGTTCACCTTAAAATGGCAATTTTCTTATGTCATTAGAATTGATGGCTGGATTCGATCCATTTTTAGCTGCGCACATTGAAAAATTTGTTAATAAAGGTAAAGGTAATGTTTCCTACCTATCAAAAACCATATGTGAGGAATTTATACAGGTTATGGCAAATGCAGTTGGAAACAAAATTATTGAAGAGATAAGTTAGCAAAATATTTTGCTATAATCGTGGACTCGTCTCCTGATGTTGCACATATCGATCAGTTATCTCTCATTGTACGGTATGTTCAAATGACGGTAATCCAGTGGAACGTTTTTTAACATTTTTGGAAAATCCAGGACATAAAGCTCAAGATTTGACAAAAGTTGTTTTGGAAACTTTAGATTCACGATCTATAAATATCAATGATTGTCGAGGCCAAGCATATGATAACGCTGCCAATATGTCAGGATCATATGCAGGATTACAAGCACTAATAAAGGAAGTCAACTCCCTTGCAGATACACCTTGCTCAGCTCACTCTCTTAATTTAGTGGGTACGTGTGCAGCAGCAAGCTGCACAGAAGCTGTTTTTTTTTTAATCTAATTCAACATTTATATATATTCTTCACAGCATCAACTCATCGATGGGAAATACTACTATCTTTTCAAAAGCCGAACTCGCACACTCTGAAACAGCTATCTGCCAGTAGATGGTTCTCGCGTAGTGATGAAGTCTTACGTTACAGGATCGTGGAAGGAAAAATATAAATGCACTTAATGCAATAGAAAATAATCATTCTGAAAAAACCAAATATTAGTATACGAAGCAGCAGGTTTATTAAGTCAGCTCGAGAAACTCGAAACGGCCTTCATGCTATGTCTCTGGAGCTTTTTACTGGAACCAATAAATTCTGTTAGTAAAACATTACAGAAAGTAGATATCGATATAAGCAAAGTTATTGAGCTCTGCGAATCATTGATTGGGTCTTGTTGATAAAAATCGTAATGAGTTTGATTTGTACGAAAAGAAGGCATTAGAATTTTCAGAAATTCAAGAATATTATGTGCAGATATCAAGAAAATCAAAAAACAAAAGACCATTTGACGAGAATAAAGAGGAAAACAGCAACATGACAGGCAGAGATCAATTCAGAATTACATTTAACGTAATATTAGACAATTTGTATAGATTGTTTGATTAATATTTTACGTGGGGATGTTCAGAATCTTTGCGTCCCCTGACGCTACGCCACTGAGTAGCACTATTTCGTTATCAGATCCCAGCTCTAAGAGTTTTCCGGCGCACGATTACCTAACTTTCAGTTGTTAAGAAGTATTCGTAAGGCAAAAGAGTAAAAATGTTGTGAAGTGTTATTTTAAATATGAATTGATATTTTAAATATATTAAATTAGATGAAGTTATTGGTAATATCAAAGTTGATAGCTTTGTATTTCTTTGACCAGTGGTCATATTGTACTATATATTTATAGTTTGACCTAACAAAATTAAAAAAATGCCAGCAAAATTATTCGTGAGCAATTCAAGTGAACAGCGCTACGAGAATCACTAGAAATAATGAATCACAAAAGGAACCAAAGGAACCGTGCCACACTAAACCCGTGATCAACCTTCTTTCCGCAAGCGCAAGGATAAGACAAAGTTTTATCGAACCGGATGAACGATACGACACACAAAAAAGAATTATCCAATTTGGTGCCAGTCGTTGGGACGTTGTGCGCTGGCATACATTTCGGCGATTGCATTCAGGAATAAATGTTCAGCTGAAAAAAATGTCAATATTTGCTCTAGTCAGAAACAATGCAGATTGTTTTATACTGTCAGTCCTTTTTCAAGTGTACATGAATAAACCTTGTTAATTTAAAAAGGTGGTTCTCTCGATTTTGAACATGCGTTGTTGCTTTAACAGTTATGAATCATGAAAAAAAGGCTTGCATGATTTATAGCTGTTCGGATCTACTAATAAGTGTAGCCGGACCCTGCGGCTGAAATCAGCCTAGCTATTTAGCAAGAGTCGAATATTCACCCCCGGATCCGAACCCTAGGAATTCCTGGTCAGAATGGATGGAGAAGCATCGGCAATGATGATTCTGAAATAAAAGCAGTCGAAATTATAAACGTAATATATTTCTAAAAAATGCCACATCATTCGAAATTTGATAATTCTTGTGTGAAACTGTTGTAACATGGTAAAGTCTCAATCCTTCATTTGTAAAATAAATTATCTTCTAAAAAACATTATTATTTTCCAGAGCCGTCTCTTCGACCTGATTGTGATACCACAACGCTTTCCGGACATCGAAACAATGGACCAACTGATTGCCACTGGAATGACAGCTTTAGCTCGTATTGACTCTCAGGATTTCATAAATGAGTTAAAACTAAAATGTTCGCACTCAAATTCGAGTGTTTGTGAGGATGGGGATTTCAAGATATTTGTACACCTGAATGTCAAATATTTTAATCGTTCGGGGGAATTTCTATTGTATCTTGCTGAAAGTCGTTACGCTACACTTACAAACGATAGAGTTTGGCCCATGTGGGTTGCTATAAATCGTCGAAAGCTTGGGACAATGAAATTTTTCGACGCAGTGGTACCCGTATGGGAATATATGATCACAAAATGGTAAGTATTGTAAGTAGTACAGAATTTGTAATCACTTGGTTAAAATACTCAGATTAATCTCCTTAATGACTGGTTGGAATGAATATATCGTTTGAAATAGTATTAATATATATTAGCAAAATACCTGGCATTGCACGAGAATTTTACTTTCCCGTATACGTTCATATGTACGGTGTATAGGGAAAGTTACGTAATTCTGCGCGAAAAAACGGAGAATTTTCGGCAGAAAAAATTCATTACCCTGATAACAAAAAAGGGGGTAAATCCAGTAGATAAATTAAGAAAAAAAACCTATCAAGAGGTGCAGGCAGAATCCCTGCTAGCGACTAAACCTTTTTTCTTTCCTGTCATTTTTTACAGATTCTGTTTCTACTTCAATTCGTCTCATCAGCTTGGAAAGTGCACGAAAACAGCAACATGGCTGTCTGTGCTATCGAAGGACAGAAAGGGATGTTTTGGAAAACTTTTGAAACCATTCGTACCCCACGAAGCTATGCCGGCTTTGGCTCACGCCTTTGCTTTGGCTTTAGCGACTAAACCGTTCAGGCCGATTTTCTCCTAAATTGATATTCTCCGATCGATCTGACTGATCTCATCGCCCCTTGAATTTGAAAACCGATATTTTTATTTTTTCATGAAGCCCCTAGAACATTTTCAAAAATTTCAAAAATGGCGCCAAAACTTTTGACTACTCTTTTGTTGGATTGTCTGAAGGTCATTTAAGAGAAGGGTGTAGGTCTTATGTTGGTTAAAATGTCTGATTTTTCGAAAATTAAAAAAAAAAATCAAATTTTATTGGCGTCTTCCTACAGTTACAGTGCCAACCAAAATAATAATGACACCCCTCTCTCTTACATTCTTGTAAGGTGTCCTTGACACATTTGTTGAGACTAGTTATGATAGCAGTTACCTTTATGACATTAAATTAAGAGCAAAAAGCGCACTTTTTTTCATAAAAAAATATATTGATAACTAAAAAAGTGAAGGAGGTCTGATTTTCTTTTATCGGCAAACTGAAAAGAATATCAATTTTTGATAATTAAAAAATGCTCAATAAAAAACAATTACATTTATATCGACCAATTTGGTTTATAAAATGTACCTAATTTATGCTCGTATTCGACTATAAAACCTTTTGCTGAAAAAAATTGAAACATTCCTGAAGCATTTAAAAAAATAGGAAAAATAAAAGTTTACAAGACAATCAGTGGAAATTCAAAATTGGCGCAAATTGGTAAGCTTACTCTTTGGAATTGTTGACTTTGGAATTGTTTGTAACACCGTAAAACTATTACAATATGCAAATCGATCGTGTTTTGGTTGTGTTCTGTTGAGCTCGGTTCTTTGAATTTGCAAGTTAGTTTTGGATATCTGAAATTTGCAAAAGGGGGCGTAAAAGTATATGTAACGATAAGAAATGTATGATAGTTGGTACGCACAAAAGAGGACGCTTTAACAGGCAAAGTTGCTGCACAGCTTGAAATTTCCAGGCTATGTGTAGCCCAAACCATCGTCATATTTCCTAATTTTTTTGTTGACGATGCACCTAAAAGTGATCGACCACGCAAGTCATCAATGCAAGAGAGGTAGCTTGATTTATGTAGCAAAAAGGCTAGAAATGCTCGTTTATATGATATTCTGCAGTGATTGTAAACTACCAAATACCATCATGATGACTGTTTCACTCGTGGACTGACTGAAACTGAAATGAAATCATATCACCGTAAGAAAATCTCTTTTAGTAGAAAGAAAGAGACAGCAATGTTTAAAATGGTATATAGAAAGACTTGGATTGGACAAATCAGCTTCTCCGAGAGTTAATTTCAGTAATGAAAGTCCAATTTGAGTTATTTTTAAGACATAAAATCAGGGTACGCGGCACAACAGAAAGGTTTTGCACATACAGCATCCCTTCTGCAGTGCAGCAGGGAGGTTGTGCCATGACGATACTGAGCGTCATCACAAATAAAGGCTACGGAATCTGTTTCTGTTGTGGATGGGCCTGTGAACCCATCGAAACAGCAGAATTATGAAGGAAGTTATGTTGCCATTGGTTTCGCAGCATCCTTGCCCCAACTTCATCTTCCAGTGGGACAATGCACCTGCTCACAAGTCTCGTATACCAAGCATACGGCTCCAGGAGAACGATGTTGACGTCTTCCATGGACTGCCAAAAGTCCGGTCTTAAATCCTAGAAAAATTGGATACATATTACTGAAGAAGAAGCCTGCAAATAAGGAAGAACTGAAGCTGAAAGCTGTCAGACTTTGATGTTAGTCCCCTGATTCCCTTACCCTCGTTTATTTGTTTGATAGTCTATTTACATTTTACCTGAAGTTTGCATTTCCAAAGATATATAAAACTATCTGGTTCAATATTTTTGTTTAATACCTAAAATTTCCTCGTTAGGATTATTTTTACTTTTACTCATAATTTAGCACTTTTACTCATAATTTTTACTTTTACTCATAATATTGAGAAAAACATATTGTTAGTACAATTTTTTATGACTATATTGTATTGCACAAAAAGTATTGTAATAATTTTCTTATTTTTCCCTTATTTCGGTTACCTAAAGCTTGGATTTACAGATACTCTCCGCGCGAGCAAAAACTGTCCTACTGATCCTGTGAGTCTCACAGTGTTAATAATTTAACAATGCCAATCATTGTTTATAATAGTTGTTTTCAAGCTTGATAAATTGGAAATAGAGTGCCATCGCGAGACAGATTGGCTGGAAAGAGCTATTCTCCCGATCTGGGCAGAGGCGCAGAAAGTATCCATTTTCAGCGCACTCTAGCGCCTAAACTGTTTTTTTTACAAATTTAAAGTTTATATATGCATTTAGAGGAAATTTTATATAATTTAATTTTATAAATAACAATAACTTTGATATAAAACATAGTTTTGAAGATGTAGGCGAAAAAACTAAAACAAGGGCGACATTTTTAGGGGGTTTTTGAAATTTTCTCTGTGAAGCCGACTTTTTTGAGGTGGCAAACATCAAATTCGAATTCAGCACCGTCAAAAACTATAGGACCGTTGAGAAAAAAACTTCCTGAATTTTTGAATCGGGCCTTTTTGAACACCATTTGACTGGACTGTATATACTTGGGTTTTTATTTCTTGGCGCGTGGGGACTTGTCTTCAAGATGCAATATCTCACGGTTTTTTATGTCGTTATCGGTCGTGCCGCTAGGAGTCGCATGCTTGCCAGCACTGCTAGAAACGGTAGTGATCATGTGACTGCTGGCGGCAAGAAGAAAAACGACGCGAAATTCTGTGAGATATTCCATCGCGAAAACAAGACCCCACGCGCCAAGAAATAAAAACCCAAGTATAATGTCATGATTCCATTTTACACCTCTAGGCCAGGACATTGTGGCTTGAATGGTAAGATTTTGATTTTTTTTTAAGTGTTAACGAATTGTAGTTAGTTTAGTTGGTTGTTATTGTTTATAGTTATTATTTAGTCATAGTTTTAGTAATTTAGACTGTATCTTCTTCTTCTTAGCCGTTTGGTTCACCCTTATGTGGGTCTTACGGCGCCTAACTTCTTCCACTCTTCTCTGTTGTTCCATGTCCCAGAGGTATCTGCCATCCAGCCAATGTCTTCTCTACGTTGTCTTTCCAACCAGGTCGCGGCTAGCCTCTTTTCCTTCTTTCTTGCGGTTGCCAATCCAAAAGTTTTTTGGAAGTCTATTGCTCTGCATTCTCTGCACGTGTCCAAACCATAACAGTTGTTTCTTTTCAATTTCGTTCAGTACATCCTGCTTCAAACCCATGATCGGTGAGCTTCATGTAAAGTACACCCAAATTTTAAAAATCTTTTTCAAAATCTCAAAGCTTCGACTAGAATCGAATCAACTGGGGAATATCCGTTTTGGAAGAAATCGTACGTATGGTATTCTCTGTGAACGCTAGCAGTGTTCACAGACGGACAGACGGACGGACGGACAGACAGACAGAGGGACGTTTTCCTTTTAATTGGTTTTTCGGTATCAAGAACCTAGAAAACAGGGTTTCTGGCTACACCACGTGTTAGGGGATTGGTTTTTCTTAATTTAGCAACTGGTTTTGTATACTTTTTCGTTTTCACGGCCCGGCAATTAATTTTTTTCCGCCGAAAATTGGCCATTTTTTTCGCGCAGCATTACATAACTTTCCCTATACTACGTATATCACTCCGTGTATACGTACGTATACGGGAAAGTAAAAATTGGAGCCGTTTTTGAGAAAATTGTGAAAATGTCTGGGGGGCTCATGTAAAGTACCCCCATAATTAAAAATTGATTTCAAATTGAAGGAGCCACGAGATCAGTTAGATAGATTGGGGAATATACATTTTGGAGAAAATCGGCTGAGCGGTTTAGTCGCTAGCGTTGTTCATAGACGGACGGACTGAAGTTTTGTTTTCAATTGATTTTTCGGTATCAAGGATCCACAAAACAAGGATTCTGGCTAAACCACGTGTTAGGAGATTTTTTTATTAAGTTAGCAACTGGATTTATCCACTTTTTCGTTACCAGGGCCCTGTAATAAGTTTTTCTGCCGAAAATCCGCCGTTTTTTTCGCGCAGCTTTACATCACTTTGCCTATAATATACATACGTATACTATACGGGAAAGTAAAATGTACTCTATGAAACTCGATGTAATGGTACACTCGTGTGAAGTTTACAATACACGCTCGTATCGCAATATCACACTCGTGTATTGATACCCATCATTACATCATCGTTTCATAACGTACTAAAGAATATTAATGAAGAGTAAAACCTCGTTTTAAATAAAAATTTTCTTTAAAAAGTTTGGAGCCGTTTTTCAGAAAATGACGTTTAAGCGCTACTATAATTCTAAATTTGAAGCTCTTTTTCATAGAAACCTTTTGAGTTTTAGAAAAACTTCATTAGAAGTCATTTTAAGCACTTTAAAAATTAAAATTTTTTTGGAAGTTAAATACATTAATTAATAAAAGGAACTATAAACATTACCATACTATTTACTTACCTTCGTGAAAAAATGTTAATGTTTTCAAAGAAAACAAATGACAGATCTGATTTTGATGAGCATAGCATTAAGGAAAACAATTATATCTTCACAATTGTCGTTGCAGGAAGTGGCTGAAATTTTTTAAAAATTTTTTCAATGTTTGCAAAATTAGAAACTTTAACCAACATTAAACCTCCATCATTGTCTTTAAAACACATATTTTTTCTTAATCTAATATATACATTTCATTTGCCGTTTGGCTTAATGTAAATTATATCTTCCTATATTATTGCTATTCTCCTTCCTATACTACTGTTACTATTTACAATATGTACTTTGTTGATTACACTGCTCAACATAAAAAATACGTTTTTTTCACTTGCCCAGGATTTTTCAACGAATTACAGTAAATTGGGTATGCTGAATCCAGGTATGTCATTAGTTTCATTGAATTGGCTCTAGTTTTTGTGCTACGATCGTTGTAACGAATGATGATATCACAACACTTACTGCATTTAATGCAAATTTCTTTATACAAACACTGTTTTTTTTCATTTTAAACATTGAATATCGCATTATATTCAGGATACTGTAATAGAGCTTAGTTAGGGTGTTGGTTTTATCAATACACCTTCTTTGATAAAAAAAAGTATTCAGGAAGACGTTATTTGAACGAGTCTAATGAATTTTAGTACATTTTTGGGGAATTTACACTACAAAAAACACAAAAAAATATTAGAAACTTTATAGAAAAAATATATGGCACATATTTCGGTATAAAACTGGGAGATCAAGCTGAGTCATGTGATCCCAATATGGTATGCAAAACTTGTGTAGAGTGCCTCCGTCAGTGGAAAACTGGAAAATTGAAGAGTTTAAAATTTGGTGTATCTATGGTATGGCTAGAGCCCTAAAATCATCATGATAGTTATTATTCTTCGAAAGTAAAAGGCTTCAATTGTACAAGAAAAAGAGTACCCTGATTTGGAATAAGCAAGGCGATCTGTGCCACATGGACCCGATGTTCCCGTACAAGTGTTCACCACACACACTGAAATTCCTGTGTCAGATAGTGAGGATATACAGATTCTAGGGGGAAATACAGAAGTTAGCAGAGGCAGAGAATATTGGATGGAAGTGTTGTTACAAAAGAGCACTTCTCCTAACATAAGCTTAGTGATTTAATACGTGACCTCACTTTCCCAAACCAAGCAACTAAACTTCTAGTATCCAGACTTAAAGAAAAATGTCCGACATTGGAAGTGAAAAAGGCACTGATTACTGTTACAGCTTTAACATTGTTGTCAAGAACTTTTTGGTTAGTCATAAAGCAGAAAATTACGAAGAACTGGTGCAAGAATTGCTTTTAAACTTTCAGAATTTGGGTGCAACTATGAGCATTAAGGTACACTATCTCCATATCAATTAGACCTATCCCTTCCAAACGTTGAACAAAAATTCGGAGCCATACATAAAACTAGTGGTCCTGCAGAATGACACAGACGTTCCCGTATTAGTTTTGTTTCGTTTGGTCTCGGCAAGCTATTCGGACTTGCCAATATTCTTGACAGCTGCCATCTATCGCCACCCAAACTACATTTTTTTGACATTTTATTAATTTTTCGGTTTTCCAATAGTAGAACAAAACTATTATTTTAGGAATATTAAAAAAACAGTTAACCCTTAACTGGTATCATGGGTTTTGGTTACGTAAACGGTATTGTCGGGTCACCGCAGACCCAGAAATTAATTTTGTAATTTGGCATATTAATTCTTACTTAATGAAACTAGAAATCGATATAAATCTTAAAACAACTTCCCTCAAGGATTGTAACTGAAATACTTCTTCAATTAAATTCATTTTGTGTGTCTATAGTACCATATTTCTGAATTCGTATATATTTACATGGGTTAGATGAGATCAATTTGAAAAGGGATTGAATTTTCAAAATACTAGAAATGTTTTATTGGCACGGGTCAAAATGAAGAGCTAGCACTTGTATAAACATAACAGGGACAGAAAAACACAAGAATGCTACTTAATTCATAAAATTTGCAAGCATGCAAAAGTGGTATACAGCAAATGTTTAATTTTTTGTCTGTTTATAATTAGCCAAATAATTATGCAGTTATGGACTGGATGTAATTTATTCAGACTCAATGCACTCATTACAATACACTTTTACTAACTGTGGGTTTTGCAAACAGTTTTGTTGCACTGACAGCAGACTGTGTTATATTTATTGACCTTGATGACGGTCAAAGAGAGCAGCGCTTCCGTTTCTTCGGCTCGTTACCCTCATCATTTTCACTGCATGAATCATGATCTGTCTATTATTGAAGCGTCACTGAGATCACTATCTACCTCTGCATGCTACTGTTCAATTTGTACAGAATGTTCTTCATTTTCCATTGTTGAGAAAACAGACTTCGATGTTCACACTATAATTAAAAGACTAACGTCAACGGTATCGTCGGGTCTCCACTGACCCGGAACACACACTGCAAGGACAAATGAACTTCCTTTCATGAGTTCTAAAACACCACTGCCCATAAGTATAGAGTGTAGGGATCAGGTGGCAGCACAGGCAAATTGCGGCAAAATTGCAAGGTTTAAACAAAAAAGAAATTCTTCTGGGTCAAATGTGACCCGATGATACCAGTTAAGGGTTAAACTTTGCCCTAAATGGCAATTTTAGTTAAACAATGTGGAGCCGTTTTCAAGAAAATGGCCTTTAGTGCTAATGTAAATGCGATATTTGAAGCTCTTTTTTACAGAAAAGTTTTGAGTTTTCGAAAAACTTCATTTGAAGTCATTTGAATCACTTACACTCACAAATTCAATAGTATTTACAAATTGATGGAAATGTGCATTTTAATGGTATGAGAAAACTTTCAAAATAATATATATTTGTGTAATTTTTGAAAAAACAAAAAAAATAAATTTACTCCAAGTTAAAGAGTGCGATTAGCACTACCCATTCGAAAAGTTTGAACAAAAAATTTGAAACATTTTTTGGGAAAATGGCGTTTAAGCGTTTCTCAAAATGCGCAATTTTGAGCTACTGTTCACAGAAAACTATTCAATTTTTGAGAAAATTTATTTGACATTATTTAAAGTACATGTACTCATTAATATAATAACGTAAACAATCGCCGCTAATGTAAATATTAACGACATGAGAGACAAGTAAAAAAACCACACATTTGCAATTTTTGAAAAAACAAAATAATAGAGGAATATAGTGTTAATGTCATCTCATAGAGCACATTTAGCACTATTTCTCCCAATAGTTTAAAGAAAACCTTTGAAAACGTTTTTGGGAAAATATGCTTTTTGTAATTTTTAAAATTTCAAATATTGCGTGCAATATTGCGCAAAAACTACTAAAATTTTCAAAAAATTGTGACCTTAATGAAAGAACTCACTTTAGACAACAAATTTTATTGGAAGGAAAAATCTCTATCTTTAATTTTGTAGTTCTGGGAAGACGCCGAAAAATTTCAAACATTGGCAATTTTCAAAAATTCAGAGTTAACTGTGAAAACGTGACCTATGCCACCTTAACTGTATTTTACTCTATTCTTACAAGAAATTTAAAGAAAAAATTTGGAGCTGTTTTTGAGAAAATTTTGTAAATGTCCGGGGGGCTTCATGTAAAGTACCCTCAAATTTTGAAGGAAGTTTTTCAAAATCGAGGCGCCTTGAGTGGACGCAGATCGATCGGGGAATATCCATTTTGGAAGAAATCGCACGAATTATGGTTTACGTGCTAGTGTTGTTCACAGACGGACAGACAGACGGACAAGACGTACGGACGGACGTTTTGAAAAGACCCACTTTTTCGGTGTCAGGGGACCTCAAAACGTATATTTCCGTTGAAATATCGAACTCGATTTTCCGCAGCATTACATAACTTTCCTTATAATACGTATATTTTTACTCCGTATATACGTACGTATACGGGAAAGTAAAAAGTAAAACATTTAGGGAATACCATATAAATATTAAATACCATTAAGAAAAGAGCAACAATATGGTCTACAAATGTGTAATAATTTATACGAAGCTATGCACTGTTGTATTGTAATGGAATACACGTTGGGACACACGTTACAAAACGTTTAATGACCCACTCCTTGTGCGCCGAAGAACCTCGGCGCACAGAACCTCGTAAAGAACCTAAAGAACCTCGTGGGAAAGGGGGCGAAAGGTAATGGTTGTACGCTCTGAATTTCTACTACGGAGCCAAGCGCTACTCAGACCAGCTCTCTAGGAGCCGGCTGATGAGAATATCGTCGGTGGGCAACTCTTGCGGAATGATGCCGATGATTGCAACACTTGGGGAATGAACCGACTTTGTCTGAGGGTAAAATCTTTATTTCAATTTTGCAGTTTTAAAATACTTTTTTGCATGTTTCGAAAAATTGGGGATAACAACAAAAATGATACCTGCTTCATTTTCTTAAACGTCCTTCGCACTATTCAACATCAAAATTTAACCAAACTATTTGGTGCCATCTTTTTGAAGACTTTGAAAATGTTCGACGGGCTTCATGTAAGCTACTTGCAAAACTTAAAATACGTTTCAAATTCCAGGAGCCTCGACATCAGCCAACATTGGGGAATATCTATTTTGAAGAAAATCAGCTGAACGGTTCAGGTGCTAGCGTTGACCACAGACGGAGAGACGGACGTTTTGCCGCCAATCGAGTTTTCAATATCAAGAAGCAACAAAACATGGATTTTGGCTACACCACGAATACTTTGTAGGAAGACAAAGTTATGTTATCGTGCGGTGGAAAACGTTGAATTTTCACCAGAAAAACCTTATAGGTGGGGTCTAGTGAAACGCTCTAACGAAAAACCTGTTGCTAAATTTAGAAAAAAAACCCTCCAGATCGTGTAGCCAAAATCCATGTTTTGTTCTTCTTGATACTGAAAACTCGACTGACTGCAAAACGTATGTCTTCCCGTCTGTGGTCAACGCTAGCACCTAAACCGTTCAGGCCGATTTTCTTCAAACTTGAAATTCCCCAATCGATTAGACTGATGTCGAAGGTCCTGGAATTTGAAACCGTTATTTTAACTATGGGGGGACTTTACATGAAGCCGTTGGACATTTTCAAAGTTTTCAGAAAAATGGTTCCACATTCTTTTATTAAATTTTGTTGTTAAATAGTGCGAAGAACGTTTAAGAGAATAATGCATATATCATTTTGGTTGATATCTTCAGTTTTTCGGAAATTGCAAAAAAGCAGTGTCAAAACTGCAAAATTGAAGATAGAGATTTTTGCCTCAAAATAATTCTGTTGCACAAAATTATCACTTTAAATAAGGTCATGTACATTTGTTTGAAAAAAACGAGTAGTTTTTGCGTAGATTTGGCTTGAAATTTACCAAAATATTGTTTCTCAAAAATCCGCTCTACATTTTTTCTTTGAATTTTCTTCACTTTTGTAATAACTGATGATAAGAAATATGGTGCTAGTCCTACTTTCGGCTATCGCTCGATTTATGGAAAATTCAAAAAAATATTTTTAAAACTACCTAATTGTGGATAGAGATTTCGCCTCAAAGTCTGTTGTACAAAGTTAGCTCTTTAAAAATGGCATGTACAATTTTCTGAAAAAAAAACGAGTAGTTTTTGTGTAATTTCCGCTTGAAAGTTACGAAAACAAATTTTCTCTAAAACCGCTTCAATTTTTTTCTTTAAATTTGCTCCACTTGTGTAATAAGGGACGGCAAATAACGAAACAAAACTAGTGGTTCTGTAGAATGGGCCGGACTTTCTCGCGGGACTTAATTTTCTAATCCTTTCACTCTTTAACCCGCACTAGAATTTTGTCAAGCTTAATTTTGTCGCCCCCCTTATCCATTATACACCCGAGCGTAGGCTAAACCAGCGCAGGCTAGCCCTGGTGAAGATCGCGAAAATGACAGTCGAAACGTCGGCTACACAGCCTAGAACGCGGCGTCACCCGGTTAGGCGAGATCTCAACTCTGACCGCGGATGCCCAAGACTTCGTTTAGAAGCTTCGCTGGCTCGAGTTCTGGTCAGGGAATATTATTTGTCAAAATTCTGTGTTGTTTCAGGAAATAATTGAGAATTCTATAAACTTTGTTGCTAACCATTTGAAGCCATTCAAACCACAAATATTGATAATTACGATAAATCAACTGGATGTGTGTGTGTAATTTTCGAATTTTCAACTTTAAAAGAATATTTCACATCTCTTCTTGGATTTGTAAAACATATGTACTATCATATTAATTATTTTTGTATCAGGTACTTACCGTTTTATGTCTCTGTCCGATTGATTTTATGGCTCTGTTCGACCCATAACGTGCTTGTGTCGCGTAGTTGAATAAGTGCCGGCACGATAACTTTGAGGGTCTGATTTCGGGTCTCGAAGCCGAAAAAAATTTGCTGTTTGAAAACACTTTTGCTGTTTCTTGTAGTATTATTGCTGGGCATTTAGAGACAATGCTATAAAGAACGTGCTTTAGAACGCCACTAGTTGCCACTAGTTGAATTTGAATTTCAATGGGAAAAAATATATCTATGCTGGCATTTCTTATACCTTGTCCCAAATTATTTTTTTACATGCATATGGCATTTACCCTTTTTGCATCTGCCCGTCCCATACGACGCTTGTTTGTCGTAGTGGTATGAGTGCCGGCACGTTGACTCTGAAGATCTGTTTTCAGGTCGCGGAGCAGAAAAATAATTTGTTGGTTGAAAACCCTTTTGCTGGTTTATGTAGTAGTCTAATAGCATTTCGGACCATTTAGAAACAGTGCGAGAAAGTATATGCTATGGTAGCACCACTAGTTAACTATTATATTAAAAATAGTCTCCATCTTTTTTACATTATTTTTTCCTCGTATGCAACAACAAAGAAAAGAAATTGAGATTGTTCCCATTTTCTGTGAACTTTCTGTATTACCGGAAATTGAAAACAACAACTAATGAAACATTTCAAAAGTGTAATTTGAATGATGAAGTTTAAATGAAAACTGTTTTTTAAAAAATGAGTTTTTAAAAAGAGGTTGTGTACTATTTTTTAAAAAAAATATGAGGGAAGAAAGCTAGATTTAGTACTTACCTGCAAAGCAAAGGACAATTTCAGAATTGTTAAGTGAGTCAAGAAAAGGGAATTGAAAATAATAGAGACCTGGAGTTCTTTTCACGAAACCGTTAACCTAAGGTTCTTGTTGTATTTGACAAACTACTACCAAAAATTTGTTGCACTTCACTGAGTGATTCCCCTTGCGAATATCTTAACACATTATCTTAAGAATGCTTACACCGACATTTAGCCCAGTCACAAATATTTTGTCAAATTCGACACGTTATTTGATGTCTATTTTCTACGCAGCAATACTTTCACAGTCACCTATGTTTTCTTTAAGATCCCGTTCTACTTCCTGGATTCCACGTCTGTTGAAAATTTGTATGTGCTTATTAATTTCAGGAACTGGCCGTGGATCGACGCAGTTAATCTGAAGATGATTCAGTTCCGAGACGCAGGACTTAATCTCAAGTGGGCTGACGATTTCAACAGAACTCGGGGGATGTTCATGCGTTTGCACCCAAGTAATCCTTGGCATGGCACTGAGACAGAGGCGCCGGGCGACGAAGCCAGGACCCTGGAGCTGCAGGACCTTTGGCCGCACCTGGCGCTGCTGTGCGCGGGGCTGGCGCTGGCCGCCGCCGCCTTCTGCGCAGAGATCGCGCGCAGTCGGCGGGGCGCTGCGCGTGCGCGGATGAGCAAAGCTCTGCGCGCCCTGCTGCGCAAACTCGTGGCGCCCCCCAGGCCGAAAAGACCCCGCGGCGCGCGCAGAACGAGGGACTGGAAGATCGCGCGCAGTCGGCGGGACGCTGCGCATGCGCAGATAGGCCAAGCTCTGAGCGTCCTGCTGCGCAGACCCTAGGCCGCAGCGACCCCTCGGCGCGTGCAGAACGAGGGACTGATGACTCAGAAGAGAAGGAATGTTTTCCAAGCCCATTCCAGTGCATATCTTTTTCGTGTGAGCACTCCAACTTCATTTTTATTCAAGAAGGACTGCGAGCGAATATCTATAAGCAGCAGAGAGTAGAAATCTGAAATACCAGGATCCGGACGTATTTGGGATTTTTAATAATTTCAAAGTTTCGAAGAAAGGATGTTACTTCAAGGTACAAAGAAACGATGTATAACAGTCATGATGCATATTACATTGGACACTAAGGATTGACGTACATTGCTCGGTGCAGGCAGCACTCTTATTGTTGGCTATTCTATTGGCACTGAATGAATAACCATGAGAAAATGTTTCTATGAACAAGTTTTAAGTCTGGGGCGTTAGTATTATTAACGGTTTCAACTTTTGAGGGTCTAATTTTATGGACTGTTTATTGTATTCAGACTACCCAGGGGTCCTTCGGGCGATAGATTGATTGGGCATGTTGATGGAAGGACTTCAATTCTGCATACCAATATCATTCCGAATTACGAGTTCGCCAGACAAGAACTGGGGTGTTATATTGGTTTTTATTTCCTTATTAATCTTGGCTTCACGTGATAAATTTCACAAAGATTGGGACTTTTTTATCATAATTTGCACACGTTTATGGGGTTTTACATCGATAAATGAACACCTATTGCCATGATTCATTAGATTTTCCAGAGATGCGAATCCGTTGAAGACTGGCCCTAAATATTGAATACCTATGTCTTTGCTGGGCTTTCTCTCGGGTTGTCGTCTTTGATTACTATCTGCATGGCCACTTTTCCCGACGTTTCCTTTAATGAACACTGTTTCCCTTCTGTTGAAACATGCATTCACTGTGCTTTTGCATGGAGTTTGGCTATTGACCTGTTGAGGGCATCTGTAACCAAGTCAAGGTATGAAACATTTGTACCGTTTATGCTGCTGTCTTGAAAAAGCAGGTTTAAATGTCCGTTGTGTTGATACCCATGCTGTCGATGCTGGTAGATTGACTTCCATCCAACAGTTTAAATTAGGAGCAACAATCTTATCTTTCCAAACTGAGCACGTAATTGTTATTGGCACCAATAGATAGGGTAGAGATCGCCTGTAAAGCTCTTTGGAAGCCCTGCGCTGAGTGCATCCACCGTCTCAGTGGGAATGCAATGATCAGCAGATATACTGGCGCGCATGGGCTCATTCAGTCGAGGTCGCCATTGGAAGCAGCCGGCCAATTGCTACCAGCGTGAATCACAGCGGGCTCCATATGTGTTTATCTGTTCAATGGTATTAATTTACTTTTCCTTCGAGCCCTTTTTTTCTTGTGCTGGAAATCTGTCAAGGCTACGTTGAAACATTAAATTATTACTTACTGATTTAAATAATTTACACAAGATAGTGAAAAGACATTCAAATTGTGAAAATCATTTGACCAGAATTTTGAAGTTAAAAACTTTTAATTCAATACGAACTCGGTTTCCCAGAACATGACGAGTCATTTGACTCTACAACATAAGGGGAGCATTAAAGATTTTTTAATCTTAAAAGCAAAACATGATACATGTTTGGCACAGCATCTCGAGAATTCATCTGTATTTGTTGGTATTTCAAATTTGATTCAAAATCTTCAGTTATAAATGTTTATTTCCAAAACATAAGGCAATAAATAAATAATAGTAATTTCGTTGCCATTGTATTATATGAGAGCACAGATGTTGGAAATCTAAGCCAATTGTCTAGAGTAGTGCGTTATTTAAATGCGGAAGGAAATGTTGAAGAGAGATTCCTAAGATTCCAAGACGTCTCTTCAGACAGAACGGCAGAAGCTTTCTATAGAATTGTAGGAGATATTTTTGAAGATTTAAAATGTGAATCAAAATTTATTTCACAATGTTATGATGGTGTTGCGATGATCGCTGGTCAATTAAATAGGCTACAGGTTAAAGTGAAACAGACATACCCTAATGCACTGTTTTGCTCATAAATTAAATTTGGTATTATCTCAGTCTGTTTCCAAAATTAAAATCTATAAAATATTTTCCAAAACTTTATCTGGTTTATTAACATTTTCCCCGCAGTCTCCTAAACGTTGCTATTCACTAGACAATGAGGTCAAAAAATCGCGTCCAAAAGCAGCTCCTACCAGATGGAATTACAATAGTAGATCAGTTCAAACTGTATATATGAGTATCAAGAATCTATTATGAATTTGTTTGAAAATATTGTCGAAGGGGGCAGTGCAGAAACTCTCATGCCATCAAGAGGATTTTTAGAACTATTGAAAAGAGAGTTTTGATTACAAGTTCTTACTATTACCAGTACTGTCTTTACAAGTGGTTTAAATTATCCATTTGTCATCAGATCCATGTGAAAAATTAAATATGTTCCATCTGAAGTGTAATTGCTAGCCTCGAAATAAATTTCACCCCTCGCCACTGGCTTAATGTAACATGGTTTGATATAAATATATCAATAATTTCTAATTTGTATATATTTGAAGATGCATATAAATAACACGCGATACGCTGTGTATGAAAAATAAAGACTTTTTAAATAAAAAATTTCATTGTTTGTCAGAAAAGGTAAAGGTTACTTGTGTTTAATTTTTAAAATGTACGTGACAATCATAATTTTCATGTACCTGTTTAATGCATTAAGTACTATCGTCAATTTGAAAAATATTTTGATTTCGGCGGTTTTCTGTCTTGAATCTCGTCGTTTTGGGGGAAATGTGTAGAGTCTCAGACGTCCCAAACTCAACAATACACGAGTATTGGCCCGATTTGTAGTACAAGTAAGGCTTACAAATTATGCATTCAGAAATAGGATCAAAACTGAAAAATGCGATTGCGTAATGTGGTAACGACGGTTAATTTATTAGGTACATCGCAGCTTTGTCTCTGGTTGCCATCCGGCCTCACACGTGTTTGTGTTCAAAGGCATAGCATCTGCTCTAGTAGGTTCAGGAGAAACGATCGCCTCTACCTTCAGACCTCTAAGAAAGCACTAAGCTTGCCATCTGACGGTAATCAAACAGAGCGCGGTTTTCCTGGATCGTTTGTGTTAGAACGGAGATTATTTTCTCTGTTTCTTTATGGGAGTGGATACTACACACACACACAAAAATAGTATTCCTTGATATAGGCTGGGCAGTACATATCTACTTAAAAGGTGGGGAATAGATAAATTAATTTCTTCACCACTAACTGAGATGAAGAAATAAACTATAGACACCCGATAGAAGCTAAGAAAATAAAATTAATGTAGATTATTAGAATAAATAACGTATTGAAGTCGTTGCTTTACCTATGAATTTTCCTTTAACAGATGTTCGCTCTGGCCAGAACGTTCTTTCCACATTAAAAATTGTAATACATTATTATCACAAGTAATATCACGAGAAGTGCTGTGCTAGCCGGTAAATTCACGACTCGCGTAGCGAGGAGTGAATTTACCGGCTAGCACAGCACTTCGAGTGATATTTAGTGTGACTATTTTCACGAATAAACACATTAGACGATTTTAAAGCATAATTTAAATCACAGGAATTACGAAAAAGGGAAATATTACTCAAAATTACAACCGAAAAATGAAAACCTTCCTTTCAACCCCGACTTATCACTGCCTCCTGGAATAACTTATAATCAAGTAACATTTGAATAACAGTTTAATGCAGAAAATTATTTCAAACATGTTTCAATTTTATGGTAAAAAAACTTTCGAAAGACAATTATAACAAGGCTACTTACAAGAACATTTATTAGAAGCACAATTATTAAAGTTGTAGGAGGTTGTTTTCCAAGTCTTGCCCTTCCGTGGAAGTAATTGAAATGGAAGATGTACAAGATGAATCAGCAGCGGAATTCGTCGATTTCGAATGGATTGAACACACGTGTGCGCTCATTAAAGTATTTTCCTGAATAATTTTTTATGTAACGTTCCACATTGTTTAGATAGCACATTCTTTGTACTCTTCACCATCTCATCTTCGTATATTAATTACCTAAAATATGTGTAAATTCCTCATTTGTAGTTTGTGCTGTCCATTTGTATTTTCTCTCTTCATTTTTAATAATATATTCTATTTCAGAGTTTTAAAGATAACCAAAACGACACATTTTAAAATTATATTGATGCACAAGAGCTATTTTGGAGGTGAAACAATTGCTATCGTTATCTTAAAAAGGTAAACAAAGGTTTTACAGCGATAAAAAAAGGTAAACCAGCTGATGGTGATAAACATCTGGGATTGATTTAATTTGAATATATCCTTGCTTACCATTGGCTAATTACGACGCGGACAGACATGAGTGAAATAGTCAAAGTAATTACAAAAAAATGAGGTTTGAACCTATCCGTTTTTAAGCAAAAAAGCTAACAAAACACAGTCTTGTAGCTGAAAATATATTTAACGGATGGTGAAGATCAATAGTGTCTAGTTTATATTTGTAATTTTGAATGTATTTACATAAGTAATAACCTTCTGAATACGTGTATTTAAGAGTACATGCGAGTAAACCCATTTCAGATAGTACATTTATTTCCATACAAATTAAAAGAAAAAAATGTTAATCATTAGCATGTTTTAAAACTATTTTGTAAGATCGTTATCGAGTTTGATCACTTTTAATGAGACACCAACGTTTGATGCCACAATGTCACTATGAACAGACGGATTCCTCTTCTACGTGTGTTTAGGGTTGTATTTGCTCCATTTTACTGTAGCAACTGAAATATATTAAATTCTTTGTATTTCAAGCTTTCTGATGTATAACCTTCGTCAATAAAGCAAACTTGATACTCTGAACGAACTTTTGTGACTTTATATATATATATATATATATATATATATATATATATATAATTCAATTAAACTGCTGAATACGAAATAAACGCAAAATTACACGTTTTTTCCTGTGTTGTTTCCCCCTTCTATGTGGTCTCTTAAGTGCTTTTTTACCATTCTCTCTCTCTCTCTCTCTCTCTTTGTCACACCGATGTAGTGTGACGGTACTTCGCGAACATAATCCTTATTATTTTGATGGGACCTGTAAAGGCGCAGGGGTCTTGGCAGGGAGGGGCCGTGATTCGGGATCACATGTGATATGAATTTCAGCGACACCTTTCTGATAACAAATTTGGATTTATTCCAATCAACAAAATTCCCAAATCCAGCAAACACAAATGCACAAGAAATAAAAACATTTATCGTCTCAGGTATCATTAATAAGTTACTCAACAGAAATTTATTAGACCTTTGCGAATGGGATCCCTCGCTTACTAAATGCAAAACCGTTTACTGCTCAATGAACACACACAACTTGACCATTTTCCCCATCCAAAATGCTTGAATTTATTTTACAAAATCAGTTTTTCCTTTTTTTTCTTGACTGAAAAATATTACGTGAGATCACAATTTTGATTTAAATTTGAATTCCTTTTTTAGTCTTCGACTTGGAACATGGAAAATATTATTGGTCATTTCCCTCCCCGGTTCTAGTGATTAGTTCTCATTAACTAACATGTCCTCTCGTATTTCCACTTTTCACTTTGCCCAGAATGAAGCCTTTGATACTTATCGTGCGCCGTCTCCTCACGCCATCCGACGGGGTCTGCTGCGAAGGTCGCGCACACTCGCACTGCCGCCACCTCGAAAGCCCAGCCGCTATGCGCCGCCAAGGGCGAATTCCAGCCGGCCACGAGCCCTCTCGCGTCGCCTCCACAGCACGTTCTACCAGGTTCCTCCGTCTTCGTTGCTTCTTGTCCGGTCCTCGAGTTTTAATACTGTCCGTGCGTTCGTGTACTCGAGCGCGGCCGTCGACACGAGTCAGTTGCTTCACTGCAGTTCTGTGTTCGCACTATCTGCCGGGTAAATAATTTCTTGATTCACTTTTCTAACTCACTTTTCAAAAACTCGATTTTGTTCAACCTAGCCATTCAATCACAGTACATCTCCTATTACTGCGTCACGAAATATCGCCTTATTAGCTAGCGAAATTACTGCCGCTATTACGAACACCTTCACTTTCTACAATTCAATAGTCTTTCCACGAATCTAGCATGTGTCCGTTTTTCTGATACCGCCGCTCAGACACGGAATAGGCACGACCGATCGGTATCGCTGCTCGGACCAGAAGAGTGAAATTCCTTTTCGGTTAGCCGCACTTCCCCTCTTTTCCCCTCACTATGTGACGTGAGTGGGGGTTTCTCTCTTATCAGCTTGGCCGGTACACCTTCTGGTCAGTAAGCGCTTCTCTGAACGCGCCCAGCTTTGCGCGGCCATCGTCTCCTGTATTGTTTCAGTAGTATACCTTTGGGTTCCGGCTCTCACACGCAACCAATCTTTATAAATGAGGGCTCTAAAGAAAGATATTTCACGGAGACTTGACGAATTTCATTGTGACTTTAAAAATATGGATGATTTCTTTTAAAAAACGCATCGAAATATCCATGTAAAACGCAACCCGCATCACATGTCAACATATATCTGCAAATAACTCATTAACAAAGCGTTTTCGAGCTTTAAAAAGTAAAATTTTGAAGCCAAATGCCTCAAAGAAACGTTTTTCACACCATAATCTATAAGATGAGACATTCTCCAACCCATTCAATTAACTTTTTGGTTCCACGCTTCAATACTATCAAGGCCATCTCAATATTTCAGTCCTTCCTGCTGGTAGCAATTTTTGTGGCGACACGCTTAAAAGGCTTAGATTCGACAATCTTTATTTACGCTTTCTGTTAACACCGTAGTTTGTGCAGTCTGACGAGGTTTATTTGCATAATCATTAATTCAAGATTTGCTTTCCAGCAACAACTAGATGTACTATTGTAGTTGCTTGATACCTATACCTATGAAGATTGTTTCTTATGCGTGTAGTGAAACTATTCAATTAATGTTTTTTCATGGTCTATAAGTGCTGTGTACTTAATTGTGGAGGGATGTGGGTTTTCAGTGAAGAGTGAAGACTGTGTTTGTGTTTTACCTGTACCAATATTTTCTTTATCAATCGATGAAATTTTCAAGTCAACGGGTTTAGACACGTAGCTTTCTCGAAAGTAAAAAGTTAATATTTTTGTGACTGTTACGAAAAACTAAAACCTAATTGACAAAGAATATTGAATATTTACTTCAAATGTCTTTAAGTAAGTGTTGGGAATTGTTCCAAGCAAATTCTCCATGATATTAAATAAATATTTATTGAATATTTCTTTTACACATTCATTGCTTTGTTATTTATTTTTATTTGTAATTGTGTTAAAACATTGCAAGTTACCTTTATAGATTTTAAACAAATAAACACGTTTCGTTAACTACTTTCCCTCTTAGAATGAAAATAGAAGGATAGGGACGAGTGTGGGGTCTAACATGCGAGAGTTCTCGCACGGGTACGCAGAGGTTGTGGGAGAAAACGTGTGCTACGGCACAACACAAAGAACAATTTTTTTTAAAGTAGCTAAAGTAAAATAGCTTGAAATAAATGGAAAACAAAAATCAAAACGCGCGAGGGTATGAATCTCCATATTACGAGAGCTGAGTAATTCCGAGGACCTTTAATGCCTTACAATGAATCCTTCATCCCTTAGCCTTAATAGCCTTAACCCCTTAGCTCGGAGTTGAATAGCTCCGAGACCCCTTAATTTCAACGCATTGTAAGTTTATCACAGTAAAAATACGCAACAGATGTAATTCCAACACTCCCCTAAGACCGACCGTGTAAGAACAATGCCGCCCAATAAGAAAATTTCCGGAAAATATGCCACTACAATATGGATTGCCCGTAACCAATGAACACAACATCCGCTGTAGAACCTTCTAGAACGTCGTAAAGTGCATAAGAAGTATTTTTGCGTACACGTGATCGGTCAACTGCGCGTCTGAAAGGTAAGGGAATTTTTGGCGAGGAATCTTCGTGTCTGGGAGAAAACGGGGCATATTCGATTTTATTTCGCAGAATGTGTCCGCAGTTCGTCGAGAGCGGACCAAATCTTTTCTAGCACTTTCAATCCCCATTCCGAAGAGTTTGTACAACATTATTCTTGTTTTTCAAAGTCACTCAGTCAAGCGAAGAGCTCATTCACATGCGGAATTAATTCCGTGAGTTACGGACGTGAAGGATTGCCGCCGACGGGCACCTTCCTAGGTATTCCCGAAGGCAGCATAACGCGGGAAGCAGGCGTATGACGGCCTTCCTTGGAGTGTGCAACCCGCTCCAGCGCCACCACAGAGAGGGGATTCCCCGCGAGACAGGCTGTGCGCCGCCGCCGACTTCACTGGGAAGCGCGAGGCCGCTTCTAGTTCGCGCTTGCGTCGCCACGTGGCGCCATCTGCCGCGCGCATCCCGGGCAACATCTTTAGTGGTCCAGCTGATGTGCCAATTGTCAAGGCGAAGTAACTCTGGTCAGGGTAACTCATCAAATATTATTTCAGACTTTGCTAACATAAACACTGTAAACTCACTGGACAGCGGAATTTTACCAGTCATTTTATTAGAATAAGGATCAGCGATGCAATGTTGTTTTTAAAATCAGAAATGAACGTACATCCGTCACTGTAATGCATAACACTAAAATAGACTTGCATTGAACATCATTCATTGGAGAAATAGCAAACATCTGCATCATTCGTCAAGAGTTGTCCACCCCCGAGATTCTCGTCAGCCGGCGCCTGGAGACCTGTTCTGAGTAGCGCTTGGCTCCGTAATAGAAATACAGTGCGTACAACCATTACCTTATTGTTACCCCGTTCCAAGAGGTTCATTAAGTTTTGGCGCACAATGTGTGGGGTCATTAAAGTTTGGGCATCCAACGTGTGTTCCATTACAATATAATTGTGCATATCTTCGTCTAAATTATTACACCCTTGCTGCCATTTTGAAAAGATATTATTGTTCTTTCTTTCCTGTTATTTAACATTCACATGATATTCCCTAAATGTTTCTCTTTTTACAAATTTATTTCTCATTGAGTTCATTTGATGATGAAATTGATGTGTAAATTATTTTTAATATATCCTATTGTTTTGATAATACCATTCCTTTTATCCTGCTATAAATTGCAAAAGAATATTTGTTTGTTTGATGCTCCTAAGAAAGGAGTGACATACTTTACAAATATTTAATTGCACAAAATTTCCCCTTCTTCTTCGTGGGGGAAGGGCTATCCAAAAAAAAGCGCGAACCCCACATTACAAGGCCCACAGATCGCGTTTGACTGCCCGATTTGTCTCTCGTTCTATCAAATCACCCATTCTTCTTCGTAGTGAAATGCCCTTCCAACCAATAGCGCGAGCCCCACATTCTACGGTCCGTTGATTGCGTTCGAAGGCCCGATTTCTCTCTCTACCCTACAACTCGCCTTAAACCTTCTTCTTAGAGGAAGGGCCATCCTGTCATCTCCGTCCAACCAATAGCGTGAGCCCCACATTAGACGGTCCATAGTGCGTGTTCGATGGCCCGAGTTCTCTAGCGCTCCCTGGCGGTTTACAAAATTGTAATAAACTCACAGGGCATCGTTCTCATTAACTATCTTTCGCAGGGAGATCCATTAAATTCATTACAAGGTTTCTTTTTAATTGTATATTTATTCAAATAACGTTGAGCTTTCCTTATTTGATTTCATTAATAGACTAAGTCCATATATGCAATTTAAAGTCGTGGTTTCTTCAATTTCTATTTTTATTTTATTTATTTTGTCAAAAAAACAGTAAAAACTGTATATGACGTGAGGGGAAAGAAATTTATCTGCGCACATTTTCTTGAGGGCCAGAATTTTATTTTAAAAAAAAACGAAAACGAAAAATTAATTTAGAAAATAATTATTTTAGAAAAATAATGATATTTGAAAAATGTTTTTTCTCGAGTTATAGAAAATCAATTTCAACTGTAAATGAACTACAAGCAAAAGGAGTGCTCAACAAAACGTGCGCACAGTAAAGCTACATTTACGTCCAGAAGCAAAACAAGGGGCCATCTCAGCATTTGCTCAATGGATCAGGGAAACTGGACAAAAACCTGATCGAGATGGGGGTCATTGACCCGGAAGCTGAAGTACATTACTTGTTACAGGCGTATTAAATATTTTTTTAAATGTATACAATGCAAACATAAACTAATTCATTATATATCTTTGTTTTGTTACATTATTTTTCTTTTTCACGATCAGTATAGTCTCTAATTGTATAGAAACAGTTTTGCAGCAGAAAAGATTTTACTTTTAACTTAAATTTGTGTACCGACTTTAATTGTTTTATGTCATCTGGCAATGCGTTGTAAAGTAACGTACATGTATTGTATGTTGATTTCTTGTACTGAGCTGTTGATACTGACACTTGATGCACGTGATTTCTACGGCGTGTGTTGTAATTATAAATATCAATATTGCATGAAAATATGTTCCCTCCGTTAAGTAGGTCATTTTTGACAAATATTACAGATTCGTAAATAAATAGACAAGGCAATGGTAGGATTCCCAGCTCAATGAAAAGAGGCTTGCAGGAATCACGTGGAAGGCATTTTTTCATTATTCGAATAATTTTCTTTTGCAATCTGAACGTCTGAATACTACACGATGAGCTTCCCCAGAATATTATGCCATATCTCAGGCGGGAATGCACATTTGCAAATTAAACGCAACGAGCTGCATGAAGGCTGACAGAATTTGAGAGAATTCTGAATGCATAGCATAATGAACTTAATTTAGTGTTTAATTCTGTTATATGCACATTCCATTTGAGGTTTGATTGAATTGAAAGACCTAAAAATTTTGTTGCCTCAACATCAGCTAATTGCATACTGTTCATTTTCAATGGAACATGCGGTTTCCGATTTGAGATGCAAAAATGCATTGAAACAGTTTTTCTTTCGTTAACAATTAATTTGTTATTATTAAACCAATTTGAAACTTCTGAAATTGTACTATTTACTGCTTCTTTTTTGCAAAGAACATTCGTGTCATCAGCAAACAGAACCGTTCTTCCATTTTTAATAGACGAGGGCATATCGTTTACATATAACAGAAAGAGAATAGGACCTAAGATCGAACCTTGCGAGACCCCATGCACAATTGGCAAAGAATTGGAAATATAAGTATGTAATGTCCTTTCCTGCCAGTATGGTATTTCTACTCTTTGAGTCCGATGTTTAAGGTAAGAAGTTATCCAATCTAGGGCAATACCACGAATTCCATACGAAGGTAATTTTGAGAGCAAGATCTTATGGTCAATAACGTCAAAAGCTTTCGAGAGATCTAAGAATATTCCAATGGGTACTTCCTTTTGGTCTATTGATGAAGCAATATCTTTGAGAAAAGAAAAAATGGCAGTTTCCGTAGATTTTGATTTTCTAAAACCGTGTTGTGAGTCTGAAAACGCTCTGTTTTTCCTGAGAAATTTTTCCATTCGTAAGTAGAAAAGCCTTTCTAATATTTTTGAGAAAACTGACAAAAGAGAAATTGGTCGGTAATTTTGAATATCATTTTTGTTCCCATTTTTAAAAAGTGGCTTAATTTTTGCTGTTTGAAAATATCTGGAAATATTCCTGTACGTAAAGAAGCATTGAAAATGTGAGTTAACGGATGTATAAAGGCAGGTGCACAAGTTTTTAATAAACAATCCGGAAATTCATCTAAACCAGATGAATATTTATTTTTTAGTTTACTGACTATTCTGAGGATTTCGTTGGGAGAAGTTTCGGGAATAAACATCGTATCTGAAATTTTTTGGGAAGTGTAAAATGTTGAATTTTGTGATTTTAGTCCCTTCGTGAGATCAGACGCAATTCTGGAAAAGTGTTTGTTGAAGTGATTGGCAACTTTTTCCGGATTACTCGTTTCTCTTTCATTATCCTGTAAAATAACATTCTCTACAAGGTATCGAGATGATGTGGTTGTATTTTTTACGATATCCCACATTGCTTTAGTTTTGTTACTAGCGCTCAAAATTTCCTGACTATTTTTCATTGTTTTTGCCTGAACTATTACTTTTCTTAAAATTCTTTTATATTCTCGGAAGTATATATGGAAACCGGGTGATACGTTATGATGTTTAGAAATAAAGTAAAGCGTACGTTTGTTTTTACACGATGTTCTAATTCCTTGTGTGTCTATTATTAGTATTACTAGTATTATATCTAGTATTACTTCATTCTCTGAGTCAAGTGTCATTACCAAATTTTTTTTCAACAAAATGCTTATTTCACACTTACTGTTCTCAATGCCCTCAGTAATATGTAGATTAATGCGGATCAAGGCTACAAGCAATGGCAGCTCCGTGCGTGTAGAACAGTTGAGCGTCACATAATAAATTCAGTATACAATTTTTCATCAGTGTTGACGGCAGTTCTAAGATCCATGATTGCAATGTCGGAAAGCACTGAATGCCTTTTTGGCAAGGTGTTCACTGATGTGCATAAATTGTTTTTGAGAACACACTTTTGTGTACTTTTCCGAACATACACGCATTATTATTGACACTTAGTAAAGCTTCAACTTGAAACAATCCCTATTCAGTGCAGGTGGTAACAAACAACATGTACTTAATCAATTCTCAGGATGTGATTGCAGCAAATTAATGCACATACGTGAAGACATATAGTCACAGTGCAGCAGTAGTGTGAGCAGCCGTTAACTACTCGGAAAACATGTGAGAAGCTAACATGTCTTGTAATGCGGCACCAACGGACAGCAGAAAGCGATTGCGATGTCCAGCGACGAAGCAAGTGCAGATAATCATTCGAAAGGTCAAATAGGAGTATAAAACAGCAATTCTCTCCCGTGACCTTGAGAAGATAAAGGCGGAACGACGAACGTAGGCTAAGATTAGTTTGTATAAAAAAGCTCGAAACTAAGAAACGAAGAAGTAAGAAATAAAATACAAATTCTGACTTACGAAGCATCCTGCTGGAAGTAGCGCTATTCCGTTCACGGCGCGCAGTCATTTCCAAGAGAGCTATTATGTTTGTCGCGAAATTACACAAAAACACTCGTATTTTCAAAAAATTCAACATTACCTAACGTCAAGGTTGTTTTTCGTGAATACATTTTATTAAGAAAAAATGTATCTTCACCATTGAATTTGTAGCCGATTTTTTTTTAATTTAGCAACATCAGATATTTTAACGAATATGAGACCTGCACCATTCTTTGACCTACACTCATTCTGCGTACCTTGTCCTATCTAAGGTTCTAATTAAATCGAAAAATATTGTGCGGTTTTTAAGGAAAATCGGTTTAAAGAAAATAAAAATGGCCTATCTTCGACACAAAGTGTCACCAAAAATAATCATGTTTTTGAAATATTGAACATGACCTTGTTTGATGATCTGTTTTTGATGAACACATTTCATTAAGAAAAAAAGGAATTTTCATAATTATAGTTGTAGGAACACGCATAACAAATTTTGAACTTTTTTCAATTTTCGTAAAAATAGGATTTTCCACCAATGTGAGACCTGCACCATTTTCTTAAATGTCTTCCAGACTATTCCACAACGAAATTTAATCAAAATCGATGGAGTCGTTTTTGAGAAATTTTTTTTTCAACAAAATGCTTATTTCACACAAAATTAGGGGAAAAGTACTAAAGTTTTCGAAAATATATACATGACCAAATTTCAAAATCTATCTTTAAGGAACAGATTATACTAAAGGAAAAATCTCTACCTTAAATATTTCAGATGTAGGAAGACGCCGAAAAAAATTGAATATTTCCAATTCTCGAAAAATCAGTTTTCAACCAGCATGAGACTTGCTTCATTCTGTTAAACGTCTTTCCGACTGTCCAACAACAAAATTGAATAAAAATTGATAGCGCAATTTTTTTGAAAATATTGAAAAGGTCCCAGGGGGTTCGTGTAAATTATTGCCAAAATTAAAATAAAGGTTTCGTAATCAATGGACTGCGATATCTGCCAAATCAATCGCAAATATCAATTTTGGAGAAAATCGACTGAACGGTTTAGCATGTGGCGTTCGTTGTTCACAGACTGACAAACAAAAAAAGTATTTTCGTCAATCGACTTTTCACTATCAAAGACTCAGAAAACATGGATATGGCTACACCACGTGTTGAAGTATTTCTTACTTTCTCGCACTAACTAACGTAAGAAGAAAAATTATTTTAATCATGCGCCGAAAAACGGCGAATATTCACCATATTGCCGGGCCTGGAAACGAAACAATGGATAAATCCAGTTTTAAATATAGAAAAACTAGTAGCGCTACTGAATGGCACACACTTTTCCGTAATAGTTTTCTATTTCCTTTGGTCTCGGCTAGCAATTCGGACTTGACACATACTCTTGCCAGCGGCCATCTATCGCCACCCTAATTACTTTTCATTAAACATTTTCTTAATTTTTCGGTTTCTTAATAGTAGAACGGAAATATTATTTTAAGAATATTAAAGAACAGTAAAACCTCGTCCGAAATGGCAATATTCTTTGAAAAATGTAGAGCCGTTTTTAAGAGAATGTCGTTTCATCGCTACTGTAAATGCGAAATTTGAAGCTTTTTTCACAGGAACTTCTTGTTTTTTCGAAAAACTTTATTTGAAGTCTTTCAAAGTATTTTAACACGCAATTACAATGGTGTTTACTAACTATAGAAAACGTGCATGTTAAAAGTAAGAGAAATCTTTTAAACAAATTACATTTGTGTAATTCCTGAAAAAAACAAAACAAATGAATAACTCAAAACAAACTTTATGTCATATAAAGAGTGCAATGAGAACTATTCGTTTCAAAAGTTTGAAGAATACATTTGGAGCCATTTATTAGAAAATGGCGATTGATTGTTTCTGAAAACGCGGAATTTTGAGCTAGAAAACGATTGTTTTCGAGAAACTTTACTTGACATTATTTGAAGCACATGTGCTCATAAATATATAATGTGAAAAAATCTCCGCTAATGTAAATATTAACAACGTGAGAGACAAGTCATACAAATTAAATTTTTGTAATTTTTGAAAACACAAAAGAAAACAGCAATATGGCGTATATGTCATCTTGTAGAGTACATGTAGCACAATCTATGGGAAAAGTTAAAAAAAATTGGAGCAGCTTTTGAAAAAACTTCTTCTTTTTGTAATTTTTTAAAATTGCAAATACTTTAGCAATATTGCCAGAAAACTATTACAATTTTCAAAAAAAATGTTCATGATTTTAATGAAAGAACTCAATTTCGAGAACAAATTTTATTTGGAGGAAAAATCTCGACCTTCACTTTTGCAGTTGTAGAAAGACGCCAAAAAAATTGAAACTTTAGCAGTTTTTGAAAATTTACAGTTAACCGTGAAAATTGGACCTATACCACCTTAAAAAGTGTAATTTATTATATTCTTACAAGAAATTTGAAAAAAAAATTGGAGCCGTTTTTGAGAAAACTTTTAAAATGTCCGGGGGCTTCATGTGAAGTACCCCAAATTTTCAAGAAAGCTTTTCAAAATGTCAAAGTTTTGAATAGATCAGGATCGACAAGTGTTTCTTCAAATTGGAAAACTTTCTACGCGTGGTTTTGGCGCTAATAGTCTTCACAGATGGACAGACGAGCGGACGGACGGACGTTTTGCTTTCAATTGGTTTTTCGGTATCAATTAGTTACAAAAAAGGGATTCTGGCTACACCACGTGTAAGGGGATTTTTTTCTTAATTTAGCAACTGGTTTTAGCCACTTTCTTATCAGGGCCCGGCAAGGATTTTTTTTCTGCCGAAAATCCGCCGTTTTTTTCGCGCAGTATTACATAACTTTCCCTATGTTATGTATATTACTCCGGATATATACGTACGTATACGGGAAAGTAAAAATCCTCAAACACGTTGTGTAGCCAGAGTCCATATTTAGTACACCCTACCTACCGAACTAGTGGTGCTTCAGAATGGCACAGATTTTCCCGTATTATTTTTTTATTTCCTTGGGTCTCGGCTAGCTATTCGGACTCGACATATACTCTGGCCAGCTGCCATTTATCGCTGTCCACATTACATTTTCTGACATTTTCTTAATTTATTGGTTTTCTAATAGTAGAATAGAAATATTATTATAAGAGTTTTAAATACCAGTGAAATCTCGTCTTAAATGGCAATTTTCTTTAAAAAATTTGGAATCGTTTTTAAGAAAATGGCGTTGATGCGCTACTGCAAAAACGAAAATAAAAGCTCTTTATTACAGGAATCTTTGTGATTTCGAAAAACATCTTTAGAAGTCATTTGAAGCACATTACTCACAAATAAAATAGTGTTTACAATTTGCTGCAAATGTTTATATTAACGGTATAACAGATCATTCAAAAAAGTTACATGTGTGTAATTTTTGAAAAAACAAAACAATAGAGTAATACCTCGTTAATGTCATCTCGTAAAGTGCATTAGGCACCAAAATGTTAAAAAAATTGGAGCCGTTTTTGAAAAAATCTTGTTTTTGTAATTTTTTAAAATGCACATATTGCACCCAATATTGCGCATATACTACTACATTTTTCAAAAACATTTACATGACCTTCATAAAAGAAATCACTTTGCAGAAAAAAATGTATTTGAAGGAAAAATCTCTATCTTCAATTTTGTTTTTGTAGGAAGACGCCGAAGAAAATTCAAACTTTTGCAATTTTTGAAAATTCAGACTCAACCCTGAAAATGCGACCTATACCACATTTATAGGTATATTTTACACTGTTCTTAAAATAATTTTCTTTTAAAAATTCTGAGCTGGTTTTGACCAAATTTTAAAACTTCACGTGGAGGACCCCCAAATTTTATAAAAAGTTTTTCAAAATCGCGGCGTCTCAATTGGAAACAGGTCGACCGGGGAATATTCATTTTGGAAGAAATCGTATATATGGTTCAGGCGCTAGGGTTGTTCTCAGACACGCGACAGACGAACGTACAGACGGATGGACGTTTTGCTTTCAATTGGTTTCTCGATGAAGGACGCTTTTTCTATGAAGAAACCGAAAAATTAAGAAAATGTTTAAAAAAAGTAAATTGGGTGGCGACAGATGGCAGTTGGCAAGTGTACTCGTATATGGTAAGTCCGAATAGCTAGCCCAGATCAAAGGAAACAAAACTAATACGGGAAAGTCTGTGCCATTCTGTAGCACTACTAGTTTAAGTATTAAGATATAACTCATTATTACAAAAAAGTATAAGTTTTTACATAAATATTATTAATTGCAATGTTCAGAAACAGAAAATAAAACTACTCAAGCATTTCGTAGCGTCGCAGTCTCAAAAACACTTCTAATTCTATTATTTTAATACAAATTCAAATTTCCCGCTTGGAATGTTGAATTTTTACTTTCTCGCCTTAGGAATACTTCGTAAGAACAGAAAGTTATGTAACCGTGCGGCGGAAAACGGAGAATTTTCGCCAGAAAATCTCTTATAGCAGGGGTCTGGTGACAGAAAAGTGGATAAAACCTGTTGCTAAATTTAGAAAAAAAAAATTCTCTATCTCGTGGTGTAGTCAAAATCCATGATTTGTTGCTTCTTCATACTTCAAAATCGATTGACGGCATTCCGTCCGTCTGTCCGTCTGTCTGTCCGTCTGTGGTCAACGCTAGCGCCAAAACCGTTCGGTCGATTTTCTTCAAAATTAATGTTCACCGATGGTTTTTACTCGTCTCACGGCCTCTTGAATTTTAAACCGATATCTTAGTATTTGAGGATACTTTACATGAAGCCCATTTTGAGATTTTATGAATTAAAAAAAATGGCTCCAAATTTTTTGATTATATTTTGTTGTTGAATAGTGCGAAGAACGTTGAAGGGAATGACGTAGACATCATTTTCGTTTATAGGCCCTATTTTTCGAAAATTGCAAAAAACTGTTTAAAAACTCCAAAATTGAAGATAGAGATTTTCGCTTCAGACAAAGTTGTAGAAAATTAGCACTTCAAGTAAGGTCATGTACCATTTTTGGGAAAAACGAATAGTTTTTGCGTATATTGCGATTCAAATTGACAAAAAAAACTTTTCTCAAAAACCGCTCCAAATTTTTTCTTTAAATTTTCTGCACGTGTGTAAGAAGGGAAGGTAAATATATAAATAAACTAGTGGTGCTATAGCATGGCACATACTTTCTCGCAGTAGTTACTTTCCAAATGCCGATCATCCGATAAATTATGTGAAGTTAACCGTTTACCGCTGCCTTTCTTGGTCATGTTTTTTGTAAAGACATGTTTTTCGCCTGTTGACAATTACCTTCTTCCTAATGATAGAACTGATTCAAGATCGTTTTGACTGAAATATTAAGAGTTGTTCCCCATGTCGCTCCCGTTGCGCGATTGGTTAATGCACCTTGGGGTTGAGATCTTCAATAATGAAGGTACCGAGTTCGATCCCCCGTGGGAAATTTTAATTTGATGAATGTGATGTTTCAGGAAAAAAACACTGAAGAGTGTAGATACTTTATTGAAAATCATTTGAAGTACTTCTACTCACGAATAGATTCAATATAGAAAAATAGACAGGATTTGTCTGTGTTTTCCCTATCTGCGTCTTTTAAACTATTTTTCAACTCTGTTATTCGATTTCTGAAGCGTATGACATGTCAAATCAACCGCTGTCTAGTATATATATATATATATATATATATATATATATATATATATATATATATATATATCTGTATGAACCAATTTAAAATTATGAGCATTTTAAATGTAATTGTAATATAATATATCCAGGAGGCATGCGATGAACGTACATATCCTTAACGGTTCCAAAAATGGTTATTACTTTCTAGCTTTACGAATACATCGTAATGCGGTTTATCGCTGCCTTTCTTGGTCATGTTTGAAAGACACCTTTTTCGCATGTTGAAAATTACCGGCTCCTAATAATAAAAGCGATAGAATTACGTATAGACTAAAATATAAGTAATTGCGATAAATGTCCTGGAAATGTCTGAATATATTTGTTCAAATATTTTTTAACAATTTTTTACTTCTCTTGTATTTGTAAAGCGTTTTGCCATCGCATCAATTGTTTCTTAATCATGCATTTACCATTTTATTGGTCGGTTCTATTCTTTCATGGTTCTGTTCGACAGAGACAATGTTGGTGTTGCGTAGTGGTGTAAGTGCCGGTTCGTTGAATTTGAGTTTCGGTTGTCGGATTTTGGTACCGAAAAAGTTTGCTGGTATAATACACTTTTTCTGGTTTATGAAGTAGTGGAATAGCAAAAAGCAGCGTATAGAAGCAGAGCGAGAAAGTATGTGCGTTGGAAGCACCACTAGTTTCTTATCGGGAGGATTTCCATCCTTCTAACACCGGATGCTTGTACGAAGCATGTGGCAATCCTGCCCAGCGCTCGCTTCCGACCGTCCTCGGCCACCTCGTCGTCGCCTGACAGTGCAGCGCCCGTCCTGCTGACAGCGGCCCGATCTGTTCCCGTGGCTATGGGGACTCGTGCCTGAGCTCTCCGCAGGACTCCCGGCTGCGAGACTTATCGGCCGACTCCTTGACTGCGGCTGCCCACTATGGTGCCCACTCGCCTCCTGTACTTGGGTTTTTATTTCTTGCCGCCTGGGGGCTTATCTTCACACTGGAATATCTCATTGTATTTCGTGTCGTTCTCGATAGTGCCACTAGGAGTCGCGTGATCTTCAGCACTCCATGATACAGTAGCAATCATGCGACTCCCAGCGGCACGGCCGAGAATTCTGAGTGACAATGAAACTATTTGCTGAAAATTTGCGTTATTCTTTATAAAATCTTAATCATTTGTTCTTATTATGTTTAGTTTCCAAGATCCTGTTATATCCTGCAGTATGACACCCCTTTAAATTAACTTTAACTAACAAACAATCTTATTTCAATTCATAATACTTATGACAAATCCGTATTTTCAATCCTTAAGTAGTAAAAAAATCAGAAATTGCGGATGGATGTAAAGCAGAGGACAAGGGAAAAAACGCAACAGCTTTGTGAATATTTGGAATATGTATCGTATCTTCAAATATTAAGATCCCTTCCCTTCCCTGAGCGCGCGTTCGCTGGTGGAGCGATGCGTGACCTTCAGTGGCGAACTGTTAAATTCAAAATATCCGTTAAACACCAGTCGCAATAAAATCAAAATTTCTCAAAAAAATGCTTATCTAACATATAACAATATATATATCATTGGATTAGTCTTTTTACGCTCGTCATGACAGACTGAAAAAATATGTATAGTTCTATTTAAAACTAGTGGTGCTACAACAGCACTTACTTTCCCGTATTAGAGGAAACAGCTAAGTAGTACTGTAATATTGCACTTTATGCGCTACTAACATCTTCGCTTGGAACTCACTATTTCCATTGCAGTGTTGTCAGAACTATGTGAACTCTACAACTTCACAAAAATAGAATGCAAAAGTTTTGTAACCCTGTATTGGAAAAAGAAGCCTGATACCCTGGAAATATAGAAATGCCTTCCATTGGGCCATGATTAGGGAACAGTATTTTAAAACCATGCAACAAATTCTCTACTCACTACAAATGGTACAGCATTTGGTGCAAAACTAAATATTTGCCTGCAAATATCAACATAAATTAGACAATTATAACTCCTTTTCATCCAGCTCCATTAGGTCACAACAATGACACTAATTTACAGATATTCGCGAGCGCAAAGTGAATTCCATTGTTGCAGACCCTGCATTGTCGCTATTCTGAGAGCTATTAATTCTTTTTACTTATTTCAAATATTTCAAAATAAACAATTTCTAAAATATTAATGTGTAAGTCTATAACAAAGTTCGAATGTAAGAAACGAAGAAAGAAATAATATACAAAATTGCACATTCTAATTTACGACGCATCCAGCTGTCCGAAGCGCAGTAAATTTACAGCGGCCTATTACGTTTGTCACAAAATTAAAGAAAAACTACTCGTATTTTGAAAAAATTAAGCATGACCGTATTTATTTTATTTATTTATTTGTCAAAAAACAGAATCAGAATGGCACAGACTTTCCCGTATTAGTTTTCTATTTTCCTGGGTCTTCGCTAGCTATTCGGAATTGCCACATACTCTTTCTTGCCAGCTACCATCTATCATCGCCAAAAGTATATTTTTTTGTCATTTTCTTAATTTTTCGGTTTCCTATTGGTAGAACAGAAACATTAATTTTAGAATATTAAAGAACACAAAAACCTTGCCGTAAATGGCAATTTTCTTTTAAAAATTATGTGCCGTTTAAGAGAAAATGGCGTTTTAGCACTACTAAAAATGCGAAATTTGAAGCTCATTTTCACAGAAAATTTTTGAGTTTTCAAAATACTTTATTTGAAGTTATTTGAAGCACTTACACTCACAAACATAATCATCTTTACAAATTGCGGATAATGTGCATATTAAAGATGTGAGAGATCTTTCAAAAAAATTACATTTATATAATTTTTGAAAAAAACAAAAAAAAACTCAAAATAAACTTCACGCTATACTAATGAGTGTAATTAGCACTATCCGTTACAAAAGTTTCAAGAACAAAATTGCAGCCATATACGAGAAAATGACGTTTGAGCATTTCTGAAAATGCCGAAATTTGAGGTACTTTTCACAGAAAACGGTAGTGTTTTCGAGAAACTTTACTTGACATTATTGAAAGCATATATACACGTAAATATAATAATGTAAAAAAATTGCCGATAATGTAAATAGTAACGACGTGAGAGACAAGTAAAAAAATTTACGTTTTTGTAATTTTTGAAAAAACCAACCGATAGACCAAAATGGCTTTTATGTCATTGATAGAGTACATTTACCACTATCCCTACCAAAAGTTTAAAGAAAAAATTTGGAGCCGTTTTTGTAGAACTTTTTTTTGTAAATTTGAAGCGCAATTTACGCAGTGTTACTCGTTTTTTCCAAAAAATGGTACATGACCTTACTTAACCCATTAAGTTCCAAATTATTTTTACTGCAGTTTTTAATGAAATTCAAAATATCATCATAATTAAGTGCTAGTTATTTAATTTTGTCGAAATTAATTCAAATTATTAATTTGGGTAGGCGTGGAGGACTGTCCTCATATGAGGACGCTGGGACTTGGTATGAAGTTTTCCGCAATAATAAAAATAAGTCTTCATAACAAACGTTTATGCCCACTGGATTCGAATTTTTGTAACTAATTTTTGAAATTTAAAAGAAAAATAAAATAATTAAAAAACGTAATTACATAAATTATTGTAATGTATCAAGAAAGCAAATACAATTACACTAGAATATTTTCAAAAAAGAACTTAATGGTAATAATTGAACAGACTTCTACTACAAACATATTTTCTGAAATGATCTTGTACTCAGCTAAGATTGTAGTATAGAAGTAATTTCAGAAAAATCTACTTTACTTTCTGAAGTGGAATAGACCTAAACAATCCACACAGAGTTTGCATTTGCATTTAGTACAATTTTTGCGAGGCTTGCTTATGCATGGTGGCTGCTGATATTGTGCATAAGCAATCCTCGTGATAATGAGTATTTTTCTGTCGAATCTTACGTTAGGCAGCATCCTGTTGGAGAAGACAAAACTGATACCTTCTTTCTTGCAGATTCTTGGAACTTTTATAGTGCGATTTTTATAAAGCTGCCTCTCAAGGCCCGTCTTCACGATGAAAACTATCGCGGAATGCCCCGATATATCCCATCGTGAAGACGGTCCTGGAGAGGCAGCTTTATAAAAATCACGTCTTTCTCAGTCGTGCCGGTAGATGTCTTATAATCAAGCAGATATCGCATGACCAATTAGTGTATGATCAAGCAGTCACATGATCAATCATGCGACATTTAGAGGCACGATCATTACTCGAAAAAAACAACATGAAATGCAAATTATAACTCTTTTACAAGTTCTGCACTTTACGACAAAATTGTATAACATAGAGTCCCAGCATCCTCATATGAAGACGGCACTAAAATATCAACGTCTCGAAAACATTTAATCATAAAACTGCACAATTTTATATTCTTCGTAAAGTATGAGCACAAACTAACACTATGTAGTCAGTTTAGCAGCTCACTGAAATTTAGAAAAGTAGATATAATCAAAATTTTTATCAACACAAACAAAGTATAAAATGCTTTAACTTAGGAAGCTAGACATGAATATAGTACATGAATATAAATCTGAGCGATAACAAACGTTTATATCTGTTGAACGAACTTTTGCGGTGTTGCCAAACAACAATGTGATGGAGAACACAATTTATAATGTAATGAAATAATAAAAACTTCAGTCCTCAAATGAGGACGCTGGTAGGGGGGATGTCATCGAATTCTGCCAAAAAATCGATTTTTCGTTTTCATCAGTTTTCGTTAGTACGGTACATGATATACCTTTCTGCAAAATTTGAAATCGGTATGACGTCGCTAAGTCATTTAAAATTTAAAGAACCTTTCACGAGGTGCAGCTCAGCCGTGGGAGTGCCACGCCCCCTTCTGCATTGCTTTTATTTCTCTCGTTATTTGTAATGAAATACGGCAAGTAATGTTCCTGCTGAATTTCTCATACTCACGAGTTTTGAACGACTACATTCTCATACTCTCATAACTCCATAGAGGGCAGCACTTTCCACGCATTCTAAAGAAATGTAAACATGAAACAGAAGAGCAGCTGTGAGACATTTAGTTATTTTCCACGTGCTGAGTACTGTGTTCTACGAAGATCTTTTATTGGAACAGTATATTTTCCTTCGAGCTGAAATATGGGTAGGACAAAACCTGCATTCAAAAAGCGACGATTCTGTGGCAATCAACATGTTCGTCATGAAAAAAGAAAAAGTGATGAACTTGAAGAATCGCGACTTCCATCACGTGCGTCGGCGAAGCTTGGTGTGAATAGTAATGTTCACATGAACTTGCCAGAGGAAAATTCATCGGGTTTCCGAATTATTGATTTGGAACTACTTTCCCAGGCTGTAAATATGACATGTGCATGCTCAAATTGTGGTGGTAAGAATGTGCTTTCCATAAAGGAAAGTGTTGAACAACGTGTTGGTGTGGCATGCATGTTACAAATAATTTGCAAAGTGTGTGGGATAATGCATGATTTTTCAACGTCAACGAAAAATGGTTATTTCTATGAATCGAATGTGAGATTGGTGTATGGTATGCGATGCATTGAAAATGGAAGGGAAGAAGCTTTGACTTTCAGTGCTCTAATGAACATGCCACCTCCCCCTGTCAGATTTGATAAATACAATAGAAACTTGTGCAATGTTCTCAGTGAGGTGTGTGAGGACAATATGAGAGAAGCTGTTTCTGAAGTTGTTAGTGAATTAGAAGATCAGAAGGACATATGTGTAAGTGTTGATGGTACATGGATGAAACGTGGGCACACATCTCTTCATGGATTGTCATCTGTTATAAGTATTGACACAGGAAAGGTCATTGATGTTCAGTGTATGGCAAAATATTGCCATGAATGTGCAACAAGATCAGTGAAAGATGATATGGATGAAGAAAACAGTTGGCAGGAATCCCATAAACTAAAATGCTGCAAGAACTATTCTGGTGCAAGTGGTGGAATGGAGAGTGCAGCAGTAAAAATGATGTTTGCTCGTTCAGTGGCACAATATGGTGTGCGATACACGAGATATCTTGGGGATGGACATTCTTCTTCATTCAAAAATGTGGTTGAAAGTCAACCATATGGCACTGATTGTGCAATTGAAAAATTAGAATGTGTGGGGCATATTCAGAAGAGAATGGGTGGTCGATTGCGAAGGCTAGTGAAAGACATGAAAAGCAAACATTTATCAGATGGGAAAACACTAGGCGGAAAGGGACGTTTGACAGGAAAGGTAATTGACTCACTGCAAGTGTACTATGGAAAAGCCATAAGAGAAAACTGTGACAGTGTTGAAAAAATGAAAAGAGCAGTTTGGGCAATTTTTTTTCACAAAATCTCCACTGATGCTAACCCTGTTCATTCGTTGTGTCCTGACGGTCCTGAATCATGGTGTGGATTTAGAAGACAGGAAGCAACAAGTGAAAATTACGTTCACAAGAATTCCATACCAGTTCCAGTGATGAGTGCAATAAAGCCAATATTTAAGTCCCTTGCAGATCCTGAACTCCTGAAAAAGTGTGTACACGGTAAAACCCAAAATCCCAACGAGAGTTTCAATAGTTTGGTATGGCATCGTGGCAGAAAAACTCAATTTGCAGGCTCTACTATAATTAAAATAGCCACATATGATGCAGTTTTATGTTTTAATTCAGGGAACTCTACAAGAAATTCTGTAGTAGAAAAAATGAACATTGTGCCTGGATTCTATATGAAGACCATACTCAATGACATTGACAGAAAAAGAATTCAAAAAGCAGAAAATGCCATTGATAAACTAATCAAAGAAAAAAGAACAAAGAAGAGGGCCTTAAACAGAGAAGAAGAAGATAAAAATGAACAATTTTATGGATATGGAGCACATTAATTTATGTATTTCATGCAAAAAAACAGTAGTAAATCTTTGTTGTCCATTTCCCGAAAACTACATTTTTGACCAAATAGTGACATTATCCTTAGAAACTACTTATCCTATTACAACAAAATTTGCCAGGTATGTACAAATATGTGTAATGCAATTACTGAACCAGAAGTTTCCCTCTAACTTAAATAATTTTTTTTTGGTGAGCAAATAAAGAGCATTTTTTTACTCCATATTTTGAGTAAAAAATTCAAATATTAATAAAAAATCAACAAAGTTGTAAAAATTATTAATTCTGCTTCAGTGAATAGTTTATAGTGTTGCTATATAACTGTCCCAATTTCAAAATGGTAGAATAAAAAAATATGAAATAATTGCACTTTCAACAATTGAATACATTGATAAATATTTTTGTTAATATTTTTCTAAATAATCATTTAGAAGCTTTGAATTTTTTTTTAAATACACTTTTACTTGTGTAACAACAATATGTAAAATTTCAAAATTTTAGTGCAAATAGTTAATGAGAAAAAAATATTTTTAATTAGTAATGCAAAATCGTTGACATTCCATAAGGTGCTAATTTTGTACAACCGACTTTGTCTGAGGCAAAAATCTCTATCTTCAATTCTGCAGTTTTAAAATAGTTTTTTGCAATTTTCGTAAAATTGAGGATGTGAACGAAAATGATACCTACATCATTCCCTTAAACGTTCTTTGCGCTATTCAACAATAAGATACAATCGAAACAATTGGAGCCATTTTCTTTTAACTTTGAAAATCTCCGACGGTTTTCATGTAAAGTACCCCCAAAAATTAGAATATCGGTTTCAAACTCCAAGAGCCTTGACCCTAATAAAAACGATTGGGGAATATTGTAATGAATTACAATGAATTACAAGTGTTAGAGGTCCTCCCAAATCTTAAATATTCGATTTTATACAGGTTTGATAATGTTCATAACGGCACAAAGTTACATAAACTTTCAAGCGGCAAGCTATTAATGTACGAGACGTCGCGATTAGCCGACGCGCTCGCGATAATGAGGTAGAGCATGAGAACTTTTTAATGAAAAGACAGTTGAAGCTCGCGGCCGCGCAAAATCAGCGATTTGTGAGAACGAGAAATCCGAATGGGAGATGTAATAGCACGTCAAAATATGACGGCGCTAATTACTCTGCGTAAATTGAAACTTGTTTGACGAAAATCGATCCAGGGAAACGCGAAATATTGAGTACTGAAAATTGGTGTATTAAGAGCATGAAGTGTTGATATGAGAACAATGTGACGTCATATGTGGCAAAAGGAAACTTTTGACGTGAATATTAATATATTGAAACGATGTATAATTATAGAAACTAGTGTAGTAGAGAGCCCTGAAGCTGAATTAACCCATTTCTGCCTAGCGTTACATATATGTAACGTTAATTTTGGCAACGTGTGGCTACGTTGCAAAGATTTTCAAAGCTTCATTTTTATCTCCATGCAGTTTTCTGGAGTCTATTGTTGATTACGCAGCAGTATCTTTCTACTTCTCAGATGTCGTTCTCTTTTTACAGCTGATTGAATTTGAATCTGTGCTTCCATTTCCCGTGTCATGGCATCCTTCAGAAAGTTAGTATTTTTAAAGGTTCCTGAACAAATTTAAAATCTTAATATCAATTGCCTATGTTAGTAAACATATTTAAGAATGCAATGAATTTTGTTAAAGAAGTTAATGTGTTAAATCTTCAAAGTTATCGAACTTAACATTTTGCGTTACATATATGTAACGCTAGGCAGATTATACCTCATATTATCTACTGCCTTTCAAAAGTGTTTCTGATCATGTTATCGTGCAACTTTTGTGACGAAGGCACGATTTAGGTGCCGTAGGGGTATAATGACTATGAAAAAGAAGACATATAAGTAGAAAATTCCTTTTCCAGAAAGCAATTACAAGTGATAATCTCAATTTATCTCCCGTAGAACTTTTAGAACTGGCTTGGAAAGACAAAATAAGACTTTCTAATTTCTGAAGAAACGATTTATGCACTTTTCAAAAATTCCACACATTCTAAAATTACTTATCACGAAAGGAGTTGTAGGAATTCTTTTTCTGTCAGAGTACTCTCCACTCCCAAGAAGGTGTTACTAGGTTTCAGAACTTGATATGAGGAATTCCATAGTATGCAGCACAACGAGAAGAGATAGATTTGAAGTAATATACTGCGATTTTTGTAGGAAGAGCTCTCAAGATAACTCAAATCCCATCTTCGCGATGGAATATGTCACGGCATTTCGTATCATTCACAGTTGTTCCGCTAGATTTCGCACGATCGCGACCGTATGAAGCAGTGCTTGCGATCATGCGACTTCTACCGGCAAGACCGAGAAAAGACGCGAAACGCCGTGACATATTCCATCGCGAAGATGGGATTTGAGTTATCTTGAGAGCTCTTCCTACAAAAATCGCAGTATAATGATATTTATGTATTCATGTGACACAAAGTTGATAAATATGACAACATGTGGAAACTTAGAGCACTGATGGATAAACTCAGAAAACAATTCACTCTACACGGGACAAACACTACTCTACACAAATCCGGCGTTATGTAGTCACATGTTATCTCACGACAAATGCATCACTCCCAAAAGGTCCCACCAGGTCAGTAAACTAATTAGCATGTGCAAGGATGCAGTATGGTCTTAGATATAATAGAAGAAACTATTTGGTCGCAAAAATACAAGACATGAAAGGAATGCAATGTGCAACAACAAACTGCACGAGTTCAACAAGGATATTGTGTATAAAATGTGACATATGAATGTGTGTAGATTATTGTGTAAATATTCCACAGAAAGTAAAATATTCACTTCTTGTGTAATACAGAAGGTATTGATGTATAAACATAAAATAAATAGGATTTTGGTATTGTAAGTTATATGTCCCTAAACCTATCCCCTCTTCTGCCTAGCGTTACATATATGTAACACCCAATAATTTTGTTTCTATAAACAATTTCAACATATGAGCTCTTGATTTGTGTTTCTATAGTCAAAAAGTGTAATTCAACAATGAATTTTCTTAGTTTTACGTGAAATAAAAATTCAGGGAGAAATGAGTTAATGCTTGCAGACAGTGACATGAATTTTAGAGGCCCCAATCAAGAATTAAAGAGGTTTTTTACGCAAACATGTCGAAGTCACGTGTCTGACACTATGTTTGTAACAAGAAGAAAAATATGAACATTTGGCAAATAAAAGCTGTGTGGTACTGACTTAGAAGATAGGAAATATCGAAAATAATTTAGAATAATTATTACGAGGAAGAGGAATGCCCAGGAAAGCCGCAATAAATAAATAAAACCAGTGGCGGCTCTACCATAAGGTCACATGATCACGTGCCCTCCCACTTGTAAAGGAAAATATTAATAGTGGACTGAAATGCGTGTCATATTATCGAGTAATAATTCTAGAGAATTTACGTTAAGGTTTTCACGGGCGATATCGATACTATTTCACAGCACAGATAACGAGGTAGTTGTGGCAGCAGGGCGAAGTCCGCAAGCTTCTTGCGACCAGCTCCCTCCCGTTCAGCAAAGCTTTTCCTCATAGTGCCAGGAAAAAATGGAGGGGGTAATGCTCCCTTAAGGCCCTTCACGGTCACACGTTTTTTGTGACTGCCACTGCAAGCGCCACTTTACAGATGTACAAACAACGCTCATAGTGTCTGAGAAATGAAATGCTGATTAGCTCAGGACCCGCATAATCTTCATAATATCAGCTGCTGTGAATTCTGTGCGAGTTTTTTTTTCTTGACCGTGAGCGTTTGTTGTTTCAATTGAATTGTTCTCTCTTCTCATTCAGCCTAGTTAATACGTGAGAAACCAATGAGGAATTTCAAGAGTTTTTCAGTTTACAGCGCTTAAACTTCAAAATAAAATTTTTATTAGTTATTTTCTAGCTTTTTGTTTTGTGCCCTACCTGGCCTGAAGTTTAGGAGCCGCCACTGAATAAAACGTAAATTAGTGATACAAACAGAGTTGATCGTCAATTTGTTTTGGCCAAAACTTAAAAAAAACTTGCCACAACAATAGCTGTCAGAACGGTAGTTTGAACACGAGAGGAGGTGTTTTGCGTATTGTGTTTGGTAGAATATTTTGCGGAAGAATAATTTATCATTCAATTTTGAACTTGTGTGAATTTAGAATAGTATGTTTGAAGGCGAGTGAACGCGTGTTGCGTATATTGCTAGACGGTAGATTTTCCGAGAGAGAACTTATATTTGAATTTTTGTTACGTGGGAATGTGTTTTGGTGTGAAAGTCTAACAGTTAGGATAAGGAACTTGTAATTTCCGACTTATTGCAAAAATAGAATGCGAAATTAGTCGTGTGGAACATAAAATCCAAATAGAACGTCGTACGACATTATTACTTTAGAAGCGCGAACTAGTGGAACAATCTTCAGTGATACATTTTATTGAAAGTAATGTTGTGAACCATTAATATTTTTGTTTGCGACTTTTGTAGTTTACGTAACTGGAATATAATTTTTGCACCATAAATTAATAATTATTAGAAAATGAATTATATATGAAATATAATTAGAAAATGAATTTAAAGAAAAGTTATTAGAGAAGGTCATTTCAAAATGTGTTGCTAAGACTTCTGCTTTTTCTTCATCAGTAGTAGGTACTGTGTTTTCGGTTTTTATTGTGAAAATTTGTTGTTTATCATTTGTTATTACTCTTATAGCAGACCAAAGGGAAGAAGAGTTAGGTTGTAATTGAGATGTAAATGACCTTCTCTAATAACTCTTCTTTAAATTCTTCATTTTTCACAAGCATTAAACAGACCCTTTTATACAGTGCCAGAAAGAATAAAATTTATTTCACCATCTGAAATTAAATTTCCTATAAAAACTTAAAAATAAAAAAATCCCCATGAATTGATAAGATTTCTAATATTATATTTAAAAAATTACCCACAAAAGTAATACGTTCACTCACTGCAATCTGCAATTCTTGCTTACGAATGAAATACTTCCCTAAATCCTGGAAAATTGCATTAGTAGTACCCATTCCAAAACCAAATAAAGATCATACTAAAACTGAAAAAAATAAACCAAAAAGTCTCCTTCCTACTTTATCAAAAATTTTTGAAAAAGCAATCTTAGCAATTAAATAAATTTATTTATTAAAATTACATCAAAAAATAACATAAACCTCATGCACAGTTTGGTTTCATCAACAATCATTCCACAACACACCAACTATTAAGACTAACAGATTAAGTAGCATCAAATTTTCAAAAATCAAAACATACTCTCACATTATTTTTTGATATAGAAAAAGCATTCGACAGTGTCTGGCATACTGGTCTTCTTTATAAAATGCGACAACTTGGCTTTCCTAACTATCTACAACAAATTATTATACGTTTTCTCACATATAGAAGTTTTAGAGTCCAAGTAAATAAAGAAATATCTACAAATCATCCAATACATGCTGGAGTCCCTCAGGGGTCCATACTTTTATCAAAAATTAATCATCAGATAAGGTCATGCTTAATTTTTTTTAAAAATACGAGTAGTTTTTCTGTAATTTCGTGACAAAATAGCTCACTGCAAAATTACTGCGCTTCAGAGAGCCGGATGCGTCGTAAATTAGAATTTGCAATTTTCTATATTATTTCTTTGTTCATTTTTACATTCGTCCTTTTGTAAAAACATTTACACATTAACCTTTAAAGAAATTATTTCTTTTCAAATATTGGAAATAAAAATAATTAAGGGAGCTATTTAAGGGAGTATCGACAATGCAGGGAACGCAACAATTGAATTTCCGTTCCGCTGTCGCGAATTTCTGAGAATTGCGTGTCAATGTTGTGTCTTGATGGATCTGTATGGTATCAGACTTATTTTTCCCATGCAAGTTTACAAAACTTTTGTATTATATTTTTATGCGGTTGTGGAAATCCCATAGTTTTGACAACACTGCGATGGAAACAGTGACTTGTTCGCACTGTGTAAAATATACATGTGTGTTCACTCCCGTTCTAAAACTGAAGCTTATGAGAGGCAAGTTCTTACAGTTCTCGTATAAGTTCTGCGATCTTTGGGACTCATTTGGGCAACGTCGTGATTGGTCGTGTAATGTGTAACATCCGTAGTTTAAGGTTCATCTTAAGAAATATTTCTTACACCGCGACCCAAACCGATCGTGCGCACCGTACGGACAAGCGAGGAACTAGCCTCAAACTGGCTTCAGAAAATTTGCCCCAAAGGCAGCTAGTTAACACACCTATACATCTGACACCGTGGTTGATCGTGTCTTGGTTGAATTCGACGTTTTCAAATAATATCTAAGAAGTTAGTAAGGCAGAAAGTGCAATATTTCAATTCTACGTAGCTGCTTCCAATAATACGGGAAAGTATGTGCTGTTGTAACACAACTAGTTTCTTTAAACTTTTCTTAGGGTTAGTGCCTAATGTACCCTATGAATGACATAAACAGCATATTACTCAACGCTTTTCTTTTTTCAAAAAGTACAAAAATTTAATTTTTTTGACTTGTCCCACGTCGTTAATATTTAGATTAGCGGCAACTTGTTCACATTCTTGTATTAATGAGTACATGTGCTGTAAATATTTAAGTAGTTTCTCAAAAACTCAACCGTTTTCTGTGAAAACTAGCTGAAAATTCCGCATTTTCAGAAATGCTCAAACGACATTTTCTTATAAATGGCTGCATATTTTTTTCTTCAAACTTTTGGAACAAATAGTGCTAATTTTACTCTTTAATATGAACTAAAGCTTATTTTGAGGTATTTTTTCGTTTTTTTCAAAAATTACACAAATGTAATTTTTTGAAAGATCTCTCACGTCTTTAATATGCACCTTACATGCAATTTGTAAGCATTATATTTGTGAGAGTAAATGATTCAAATGACTTTAAATGAAGATTTTTGAAAACTCAAAACTTTTCTGTCAAATAGTGGTTCAAATTTTGCATTTTTGAAGCGCTGATACCCCATTTTCTTAAAAACAGCTGGAAATTTTTAAAAGAAAATTTCCATTTAGGAAGATGTTTTTGTTTTCGTTAATACACTTAAACTAATATTTCCGTTCTACTATTAGGAAATAGAAAAATTAGTAAAATCTCCAAAAATGTACTTTGAGCGTCTCTAGATGGCAGCTGTCAAGAGTATGTGCCAATTCCAAATAGCTATCTCAGACACAAGGAAAGAGAAAAGAAATACGGGTAAGTCTGTGCCATTTTGTAGCACCACCAGTTCTATCCCATTTTTCTTACCTCTCTTATCCACTGGCCAATCACAGGCTCCGACACGTGTATCTTAGGATGCGGTACATCCCTTTCAGTTATTTTGAATAGTAATAGGTTAGCGAGATTTGGTGACGCGTCTGACGACCAAATCAACTAAATAATTATTTAATTATAATTCGTGAAGCTCCAGAATGACGGAAAATAGAAAGTATATTTGACGTGAATATTTGGATGCGTGTTTTTAAACAAATTCTTTACATTTTTAAAGTCATGGTGCAATTTGTCAAGCCTCCGTGAAATTCTTTCTTTAGAGACCTCAGTTATAAAAAACTGATTGCGTGTGAGAGCCGCAAAAGTGATGTGTTAATCTGAAATAATAAAGACGATGGTACTACATCACCACTGAAGCCCCACCACTGAAAATCAATGAGCAACACCATTCGGTAACCATAAATAAATTAAGACAGACACTTTCATCATCAAACCCACCTGTTTCAGAATCCAACACGATTGTGAATATTATATATATATATATATATATATATATATATATATATATATATATATATATATATATATATATATATATATAAAGAAGTTCCTTCAATATTTAAATGTAAATGTATTTTCCACTAAAAGAATATATGTTTATTACATGTAACGTTTGTTATTTCGAAGCAAAATAAACACACATTTCATGCCGTCTATATATATACACTTTTTATCTCGATTTTGATTACGTACCGACCGCACGGTTTAGCCTTGCTCATCTGCTACATTAGCAGATGACCAAGGTACATCTAGCGAAATTTGAAAGGTAATTGAATGTAGTACATTAATGTAATGTTAATATTTATCACAATTTGTAGCTCTGTTGGCCGTAATGTCATTCGTAGAATAGTCCTATTAAATAACAGTCGTGCTTTTGAAACTCTCAGATAAATTCCAAAGCACTCCTGTTATTACCTATGGTAAATACCGGCAATAGGAGGACAACCGATCGATAGTAATATTTTTGAGCAATTTGTCTTTCGCGCACTGTTACCATTGCGTAAGTGTTTATTTAGGATTCCCCAGCCACCTCTTTGCAAAGTTCGCCTCGCGCGGGCAGTGAAGACGTGTAGAGGCTTTCGGGCGGTCGAGCCAGGAGGGCGTTCGCGTTGTCCTAAAAACCAAGGCACGAATATTCAAAGTTTGTGTTGCTACCTGCGGCCAGCCACTAGTGTCGTAAAACATCTATTGATTCCAGTTTGCATTTATTCTAGAACGTATCGCGATAATTTCATCAAGAGAAGTCAAGGATACACTTCAGAAGGCAAGAACGGTGTTTTTTAAAAAATACTCAAGTTTTGGTGTTGAGTTATAATTACTTTTGACCAGAAACACCTTAATCGTCAGAAAACGTGTACAGAAATAGGAAATAAATTGGGTGCAGGAACAATTTCAGACATGGTTCACTATCTCGAGTATATTTTGCTTGTCATTACGTTGCTTGGTTCTTCTCTGTACGCTGAAACACTGACCCAAAAGCAATCTAGAGGACGAATCCTGCTCCTGCCAACATATGCGAAACCAAATATTGAAAGTTCCAAGACGAAGCAAAATGTGACTCATCGCCCCCAAGATGAGTTAATAATCGTTGCGTCTGACACCTGCAAGCGAAGAGAGCACGTCACATCACCAAATAACGAATTAATACATGTAAGTCATTTATATTCTACGATTAAAAAGCAAAATCACAATTTATTAACTTGTCAAACTTTTAAAACGTATGGTCGTTTTTAAGAGTAGGTCCGTTTTCAAACACGGTCCAAATGCAGCGCCTTCACTAGCGTGATGCCCGCTCATGTTCCATTTCTTCTCTTACTTTGCCCTTTAACACTGCCTTGCACGTACTGTTCTCTTCATATTTCAACTGACAATACATCATCAGAGCTAATGGTACAGAATAAAGAAATGGATTTAAAAAAATTAAAATTCTACTTCAGTTACCCATAGAACGAGTTATTTTGTCGGATAATCACCACTTTTTTCTAGCACTGATGACCCGGTGAACATCATCTATTTATTTATGTATACAAAAATCAATTGCCATTCGTTCGTCTTGCTATTACTCGAAAACAGCTGAACCGATTTGGCCAATTTTGTTTTTAAAATATTTGTCAAAGTCCAAACATTTGATTTTTTAATCCGTCTTTGAATCATGTCACGGATTATCTAATCATTGTGTCAACAAAAAAGCACCTACCTACAATATTTTTGCAGTCAGTACCGTTTCTGGCCTATCACTATTAAATGTGGTTATTAAATAAGACTTGCTTATAATTCAAATGAATATATTTTCATCTACATTAACTTAATATAATATCTTAATCTACTTCCTCTGACGATCGTTGCACATGGCCAGATTTTCTATGAAACGAGTTTTATGAAACGTACTTGAAATGTTTGATGAATCGAGGGAATTCTACAACTACCACCTAAAGTATAGGCCTTGGCTCTCTTGTGTGACATCCCTCGTAACAGACTCAGAAACTCTATAGCAGAACATTCACCTTTGGAAACTGCACTTATCGGCGAGCTCCAAATCTGCAGAATGAGACTGAAATACAGACGCACTTTAGATATTATTTGACATCATTTCACAAAACAATGAAATACTCGTAACTCCAATTTTCGCCGAAATTATTTAAACAAAAAAATTAAGAAATCTAAATTTGGAGACGCACTCTTAGGTATTTTAGAATGCAAAACTTTATAAAACCACATTTTTACATACCCAATGCTAGATTTTGTACTACTCAGTTGAAACAAAAGGATCTATTTTTATACCATTAATAAATAAACATGTTATTTGTTTCTCTTAGAAAACTAGTGGTGCTATAAAAGTAGCTACTTTCTCCCAATATTTCTAACTGCTCCGCTGTATTATATGTAAACCAGCAAAAGTGTTTTCAACCAGCAATTGTTTTTCTTCTTTGAGACCGAATCTCAGATACTTAGAGTTAACTTGCCGACACTATACCACTACGCTCATACCACTACGCCACAGAAGCAGTGTATGGTCAGTACCTTCGTGGGAGTGAGGTCGTAATAATACTCGGAACCGGTAGTGATATCACAGAAAAGATAAACTAAGTTGTCCCGTGGGTAGTGTCTATAATGCATTTAAATTTCATATTGATAGATTCAGTAGTTTTTACTTAAATCGATTCATACAGATGGACAGACAGACAATAATTGTTTTGACTCAAGATACGTTTTAGCAATCTAATAAGAGTTGAAAAAGTGCTTAAAAGTTGAAAGTTCCAAAATCACATACGGACACATCCGATTTATTTATCTCTAATGATTGTATTTGTGAGTAGAAGTGCTTCAAATTATTTTCAGTAGATCTCGAATTCTCAATAGCTTTCTTCGACACCTCATACATGAGTAATTCCACGTCAAATCTCACTCTCAAAATACACTGTTTTCTAGCGACTTTATGTAGAAGTTCTAGAGTTATAAATAGGTGACACGTATTTTTTTATAATCCCATCCCTTTCACAGATATTACCAATTACTTTTTCCGAAGAATCATGGGCGTGATGTAAATATAATTTTTGTAAACATATTATTTAAATATTTAAGATATATTTTAATTTTTTAAGTAAAATTTTTACATTAAGCCAACACTTAAATTAATTGTAAAAATACTCATGTATTTTTACACTAACATTGTATAGATCTGCCAAATTTCAAAGTGGGACACACATAAATAACTTTTCTTAAAATTGTTTGTTCACCGGCGCTCGTAGGTAGCCCGCTGACCGCCGGACTCGCTGCTCGAACTTCGGGACGCCAACGACACGACGCATCTTGACGTCCAAACACAAAGAAACTATGAGAGTTATGCCATGTTATGAATCGCAGAAACACACATACAGTCTTCAATGGAAGTCTCCTGACGAAATGCGACTATTAAGTTAATTTATTAACAACTGACACAGCTAGGGTCTGCCTGAAACAGAGCAGCCTTTTTTCTTAGATATACAAATTCAGTTGTGTAAACATAGGAATCCGGGAAACATGTGCGTTGTTCTGTGAAGTTAGTAGCCACGGATAACCTTACGATAATATCAATAATATTGTTATTTGCATTTTCTTAATGTTAAAATCTATAATTCCAGAATACGTTTAGGTTGTTAAATCCAGTTTTCTTGAGATGTTGAATATTGACTTATGCCGTCAAGAAAAGTATTTTATCGGAAAAACTAGTTTTCAAAATTCTTCGCGTAACGAGACAAGCGAAGTTTTTTCCAAGGAAGTGAGAATCGACCTTACATGTTATTCGGGGTTCTTTGGGTCCCGAAGCAATATTTTCAATATTTTACATGAAAAGCATGGAAGGTGTTGGGATAGTTTTTTGTGACTTTGTTTGCTATGGTGTTTTTTAATTGTACCCACAACCATTTTGCGAAAGCCTTACTGAATAATAAATCAAAACAATCTTTATATTTTTTCAGCCGCAACTAGGCAAGCGGGGTTCACTGGACCCGGGCCTCCTAGTCTACATGTAATATTGCATTTTTTGGTTGTGTTTGGTCGATTACTTGACGAACGCTTCGTGTCTAAGGGACGAATGTTAGGTTGCGCAACGTTATTTCATCGGGATGTTATCTGACACTAACTGTGAGCGATTCTGAGAACGGCGTCTTTGTAGACAGTGTTATTGGGGGTTAGTAAGGGTCAGGAGAATCAGTTTTTGAAGTCGTGTGCTGTCCAGGTTTTGCGGGAAAACTGCACAGCGACAGGTATGTTGCTGACCCTTACTGAATGTTAGAAAACATGAGATCATACGATTATTTATTGTTCATATAGCAAAGAATATGGTTCGTACACAAAATGTAAGGATAAAATCAAACACAGACTAACACGTTTCGCCTATCAATCTCACACGCTATCGGGAAAGAAGCAGTAATTTGCCATTTTCAGAAAAATATGTAGTTCCAACGAACATGAGATATTCACCATTCTCTTAAGAGTCATTTACGCTATCTAAAGACAAAGTTTAATTAAAAAAATCGTTGCCCTTTTGAGCAAATTTTGAAAATGTTTTTGAGCCTTCATATAAATACAATAAAAATCAGTATATTCGTTTGAAACTCCCAAGACTTCGAGTTCATTCAGATCGATTGGGAAATATCAATTTTGAAGAAAATTGGTTTAGGCTCTAGCATTGAATACAGACGGACAGACACAGTTTTGCCGACAATCTATTTTAGGTACCGAGAACTCATAAAACGTGGATACTGGCTACATCATATGTTAAACGATTTTTTCCAAATTTAGCTATAGGATTTATCCACTTTTCGTTACGAGGGTCCGGCAATAAGTTTTTCTGGCGTTTTTCACCGCACGATCACTTAACATTATTTTCTTGAGAAGTAATTCGTAAGGCAGTAATAGTACATTATGAAACGATGGTGTAATGATGGGTTTTAATACACGGTGTAATATTACGATACGAGCGAGGAACGAGCGAATATAGTAAACTTCACACGAGTGTATTAATACCATTACATCAATTTCATACGGTACTTTTTCTACGACTTTTATTAGAAAACATTGAATAGTTTTTTTTGCAAGTAATTCAGCAAAGGGCATCTAGCGTAAAGCTCCCTAACCCTACGCTCGCATGCTACCGCAGGTGGCTTTGGTTCAACAACATTAACATTAATCTGTCCGCGTGAGAGGGAGTACTGCGCTACTCAAATTGGATCAAAGTGATTTTGGAATCCAATTTATTTTAAATAATATTCCAAGAAAAAAATACTAATAAATAATAAAAGAAATTAAAACTGACAAGCATAATATAATATCAAATGCAATTTTAATATACCCAATCGAACGAAACATTTACTAGGACGGTTTTCAATGATTAGTTGTCAATACTTCGTTTGTAAACTTCTCTGTGATTGGTCAAGAACCTGTAACATCATCAAATTTGTATCTTAATGAGTATTATTATGCAACTGGTCGCAGCTCAAATGACACCATTATACAATGAGAGTAGAAAAAGTAATAGAGCAACGAGGTATTGATTGCTTACTTGTTACTTCGTGAAGCCAAGAGTTAAATATGCAATATGACGTATCCGGAATTTTGGTAAAGGTACAGTCGAGGATTGATTACAAAATATGAAAACTCGTATGAACATTAATCTTGTTCATTGTTAGTGAAATCAGATCTTTTTTTGCTGAAAGAAAATGTATTCCATCATACGTCCATAAAAAAACAAAAATAACCTTTAGCATTGTCATAAGTATTCAAATCATTACACTACAAATTGAGTCGAAAGCCATGAAATACATCAAAAAACAATATTAGCGATATATGCACAAATGTTTTAAATTATTCAAAGTAGTCACCGGTAGTATCTACACATGTTTTCCAGCGCTTCACCCATGATTGGTAAGCCCCTGACGGCCTCGACCGGAACCTCGTGTCACAGCCATTTGGATGTCCTCAATGCTCTCAAAACGGCGTCGTTTGAGCCGGTTTTAATCCTGAGGAACAGGAAGAAGACTGGCAGAGAGAATTCGAGACTGTAGTGTGGCTGCGGCAGCGTTGCCAAGTTGTGCTTGGCCAAGTGTAGACTTGTGGCTGGTTGCGTTGTCGTGATGCAGCAGCCAAGAAGCGGCGACCTCTTTTCGCACTCAGAGGACCATTTTCCTTAACGTTTCCAGGACATCTAAAGGGTAACTAGCGTTAACGGTACAAACCCTTTCGATTCAATAATTCACGAACACGATTTGCGTTGTTTTTATTTCTGCTTGTTGACGGTCTTACACAGCGAGGGTCATCGTCCACCCCTTCCTGGCCGTCCTTAAACTTCTTCATCCACGTCGCAACTTGCGCATAGATCGTGGTGGGCTCCCCGTAGGCTTGCTTTAACGTTGCATGAGTGTCGGAAGGCTTTTTACCGAGCTGTGTGTAGAACTTGATTCGTTGTTCGATCTAATCACTCATCGCAAGTCATGATGAGGGTGGGGGAACAGAGGTTACTTTATTCGAAGACGCTCATGCTACCGATGCTCGGAGCAGACTGGGCTTTAGTGCGCTGTAACTCTGAGGATACCCCCCACCTAACCCAACCAGTCCTAACGCGCTGTGACCAATGGAGGCGCGAAAAAAATATTTCATGACTTTTTGGATACACCGTGTATATTGCAAGCATTACCTAGGTCCGGAGGTAAAAAATGTTGGTATTAAAAAGGGCGCAGATTGTTGTCGTTTAAGCTCTTTGCGTCTCCCGGAATGCCTTGGCGAATTCTAATTTGTTGTATTTAGATTATTTAATGTACAATAAGAGAAACGATTTTTTTTCAAGCATGGAATTGTATCGAGTTAAAGATGGATTTTAAAAGAACTACGTACTATAAAAAATATTTAAAATTTGTTGACATAAAAAGAGACCTTCTATGATGTAAATCAATGCTTCTCCTGTGCGCAGCTGCTGATGAGCCGTTTCAAAGAGTGGAAGTGTCTGGAGGTCGTCGATGTTAACGGTGCAGTTTTCAACGGGACTGCGCACATCGCGTCAATACCTGCGTGGAATATGGACGGAAATTCAACAAACTGCCTCTACCCACACTTACGCAACAATATTTGTCTGATGGTGAAGAGACGTCCACGGGTGCGGCAGACCATCCTGCAATCCTTCAGCGGCTCAACATGGACAGCGATAGCTGTCAGCCTCACCGCCGTCGCAGGTGCCCTTCGCCTCATCGGGCGCAGGTATCCTTGTCTTCGTCAACAGCATTCATTCATTCACACTCCTTCAATAAAAAGGCACATAGAAAGCCACAGAACTCATACTCGACGCTATCCCGTGCGCGTGTACCTGCGTGGTGACAGACGCTTACCACGAGACCAATTTCATCCCCTAAAACCGTACTTACATGTATTATCTCCGCTGCACTATTATAAGACTCCTGACCGGATGCCAGTACCAGCGTCTCCGCTTTCAGAAGCACCTTTAGCTTCAATGATTGAAGGTGCTCACCAGGCAAAATGTTCTATCTTACTAGCCCTCAAATAATAAAAACGATGATTCCAGTCATGCTGTAATTATATGTAATTTACAGACGTTTCGGCCTCATTTGCGAGGTCCTCTTGAGTATTCTACAGAGACAAGGTTAAAACAATACGTTAACAGACAATAACTAATTACAGGTCTAATGTATAACAATTGTTAACTTAGATTAAGGTTGCTAAATATACATCAATGGGAAAAGAGCGGGTTACCTGTCGACTCGTGAGGTTATATTACAAACTAATATTCATTCCAGCCTTGTCCCTTTTCGTCTTTCGCATGTGCCTCCACACTCACAATCTAATCACTTGCTCCACCTATGCTAACCCACCGAACGTGTTTGTCATTGATATAGTCACCTTAATGAATGAGTCGAGTTTACTTACTTTTTACGAACGTGATGCTTAAAGTCTTTAACGCCTTCCTCAGCGAGGGTTTCGGGACTCGCGAGAGTGACCGTTGAGGCAAATTCCTTTCTCTTGTTTCAGAAACCTGTTATTTGAGGTCTTAGGAGCCTTCATCCACGGAGGCTTTGCGACATTCGAGAGCCACCCCCTTGGCAACTTCCTGTTCCTGCTGCTGAGCGCATTTGGGATGGTGATCCTTAGTGCCTTTACGGGGACCTTCATGGGCTTCCTGTCGGTCCTTGGGGAACCCCGACAGATTCAGACGCTCGAGGAAGTGGCCAACCACATTACCACACTGTGCGGGCATCCCCAGTGGATGGAGCTGTTGGACAATGTCGACAAAAGCGATGTGTTGTGGAAATTATTTGCTAAGTATATATGATTATTTATTGTGGCATGTAGTGAATGCACGAGATATCCTTGATCTTTTCTGTCATTCGACTGCGAACGATGCAGGCGAATAGCAACTAAAAACATAGAGATGTTTCTCAAACTTTCATGGATTGCGTTCTTTGAGAAGTAATTCTGAAGTGAGATGATTTAGTGTATATTGTCCCGTCTAGGGTTCGTAAGAGACATCTTTAAATTGTTATATCGTGAATTGTAGGCCTCTTGAATAGAATTCCCCGGTCGATCTGCGTCCACTCGAGGCGCCTCGATTTTAAAAAACTTTCTTCAAACTTTGAGGTTACTTTACATGAACCCCCCCCCCGGCCATTTGCAAACTTTTCTCAAAAACGAATCCAAATTTTTTCTTTAAATTTCTTGTATGAATAGAGAAAAATACACTTATTGAGATGGCATAGATCCGATTTCCACGGATAGCTCTGGGATTTCGAAAATTGTGAAACGTTGAATTTTTTCGGCGTCTTTCTCCAACTACAATTGAAGATAGAGATTTTTCCTTCAAATAAAATGTGCTCTCGAAAGTGAGTTCTTTGTTTAAGGTCATATACATTGTTTTGAAAATTTTAGTAGTTTTTGCGCTATATAGTGTGCAATACGAGCAAGTTTAAAAAATTACAAAAACTAGATTTTCTCAAAAACGGTTCTAATTTTTTTCTTTAAACTTTTGGTAGGGATAGTGGTAAATGTACTCTATCAGATGACATAAACTCCATTTCGCTCTATTCTTTTTTTTTTTCAAAACTTGCAAAAAAGAAATTTTTTTGACTTGTCTCTCACGTCTATAATATCTACAATAGCAGCGCATTGTTCACTTTATTATATTTATGAGTTTATATGGTTTAAATAATGTCAAGTAAAGTTTCTCGAAAACACAACCATTTTCTGTGAAATTTCCGCATTTTAAGAAACGCTCAAACGCTACTTTCTCATGAATGTATAGAAAACATTTCTTCAAACGTTTCGGTCGAATAGTGATAAATGCACTCTTTGATATAACGTAAGGTTTATTTGGAGGTATTATTTTGTTTTTTCAAAAATTACACAAATGTATATTTTTAGATCTCTCACATCTTTCATATGCAGATTACCAGCAATTTGTGAACATTATTATATTTGTTAGTGTATGTGCCTCAAATGACTACAAATGAAGTATTTAGAAAACTCAAAAAATTTCTTTGAAAAAGAGATTCAAATTTCGCATTTTTATTAGCGCTAAAACACCATTTTCTTTAAAACGGCACAATATTTTTAAGAGAAAATTGCCATTTAGGACTAGGTTTTTGTGTTCTTTAATATCCTAAAATGAATATTTCTGTTGTACCATTAGGAAATCGAAAAATGAAGAAAATGTCAAAAAATGTAGTTTGTGCGGTGATGGCAGCTGGCAAGAGTATGTGGCAATTTTGAATAGCTAGGCAGACCCAAGGAAATAGAAAACTAATACGGGAAAGTCTATGTCATTCTGTAGCACCACTAGTTTAGATTCTGAACAGGATTCTTTTACCAGTATGAGTTGTGAGACCTATGATCAACTCCCGACTAGGGGTATCAGGTTTGTATTGGGTTTTCTACCTTAGAGACATTGGATTCTTGGGTTCGTAAGGGATATCTTTGCTCTCGATGGTCCTTGAATTGCAAACGATACACGCAAGGAACAACTAAATAATGGATTTATTGCTCAAACGTTTATGAGCTTTATGTGTTTTGAAAATACCTTCTTAAGTAAATATAATTTTGTTTACGTTCATACTTGTTTGGTTGAAATGACGAAATCATCCGATGCACGTGTACTTTTCTTACAAGCTCTGTGCGAAAGCGTTTATAGATAGATAGATAGGGTTTATTCTACAATTGGGCTGATGTTGCCCGGTGGCAGAATACAGAAAAACAAAAGTACATTAAAAGTACAAAACACAATTAACTATAAAAACAATATATAAAAAATCAATATAAAAATCAAACGATCATGCAACTGCATTTACATGCCTATACATATACAACAAATGAAACTACATATATACTAACATTTAAGTAATAAACTTACTTACATATAACACCAACATTCATACATACAAACATACACGCTTACATACATATCATACAAAGACAAAAGAACACTCGCATACACACCAACCTACAAGTATTCACTCACAATCATATTCAGACAAATATGGATAATCACTTTTACCTACAACATAATAATATACAATACTTATAATAATTTTTACATTTCTAACACGTAAAACACTCGTTAACATCAATCAATAAATACGAACTTTTGTCAGAATAGCCTATAAAAGACGCTTAAGATTAGCGAACTAAACTACGAAATGAAATCACTTCACTGCACTTCACTTCACGTCACTGCACCTCATAACACTTTACCTAAATACTAATAGCTCAATACTTTTTAGTTTACTACCCATAATCGCACCTTTCACTTCACTTCACTTCACTTCACTGCACTTTTCACCCTATTGATTAATTTCCTATACTTTTTTTCTAAAACCACGCGCTGAGCAAGGAAAGGGCTCAAAAACTGTCGCAGGCAAATCGTTCCAATCTACGATTGTTCTGTTTACAAAGGAGAATTTGCCTACGTCCGTTCTTTGAATTCTAGTTCTAATTTTATATTTATGATCAAATCTATTAAAATAATCCGGTTTATCTAGCCTTCCCCGTATTTCCTGCCACGCAGGGCCACCAGTGTAGGATTTATACATTACGCAAAGTCGAGCCCTTTTTCTCCGATGTTCTAACGATTCCCAACGTGCAGGTATGTTCTTCCGAAAAGTGTATTTTGCCGCTCTGTTTTGTATCCTCTCTAAGCTCTTCTTAAGTCCTATTCTGTACGGATCCCAACAACTAGCTCCATATTCCATTACTGGCCTAACAAGCGAGGTATACGCGATTTCTTTTGCTTTCGTATTGCATTTTTTAAGATTTCTCATGACGAAATGCAAAGACCTCCAAGCTTTACCCACTACGTAGTTAGTTTGTTTCTCCCATCCCAACTTGCTATCCAGGAGGATGCCAAGGTATTTACAGTTTGAGACTCGCGGAACTACGTCATTACCTAGCTGATAAGGCAATGTATGAAAGTCTCTGGCCCTACAAAATGTGATCGCTTTACGTTTATTTCCATTTACAGTCATTTTATTAGCTCTTGCCCAATCATTAATCTTATTTAAATCTTCCTGTAGTTGAATCATATCGGGCTGTTCTGTAATTTCCCTATATAATATACAGTCGTCGGCAAAGAGTCGAATTTTTGACGTTATATTTTGCGATATATCATTTACAAAGATAAGAAATAACAGTGGGCCAATGACACTGCCCTGAGGGACCCCGGAAGTAATGTTACCCTTTTCCGATAAATGCTGTCCAATTCTAACCTTTTGATTTCTATCGCGAAGAAATTCACTTATCCATACTATTACCCGCCTGTCAATTTTAGCATCAATAAGTTTCAATATTAGTATGTCATGCGGTACTACATCAAACGCTTTGGCAAAATCAATAACTATTGCATCCACTCTTCCCCCAAAATCAATTACTTCAGACAAGTCTTGGGTAAGGGAAATAATTTGACTTTCACAAGAAAAGCCATTTCTAAAGCCATGCTGCCCGCGAAAAAACCATTCTGTCTGATCCAAATGATTTCTAATCGAATTAGATAATAATTTTTCAAACAATTTACAGACTACTGACGTAAGACTAACTGGCCTATAATTTTGCACTTCACATTTTTGTCCACTTTTAAAAATTGGCACTATTAAAGCAGATTTCCAATCATCCGGTACACTTTCATTGTTGATTGATACATTGAAAAGTCTGACCAAATATGGTATTATTGTCTCCCCTGCTATCTTTAGCATATCGGATGTAATACCATCCGGACCGCAAGACTTACAGTTTTTCATTTTCTTCAATTGTGAACGTATTTCCCTTTGATCAATTTTGAATACATGATCCACGTTGTTGTGCCCTATAACAATTTGGTTAGCTTTTTGTTTGTATACGGAACAGAAATAATAATTAAATACATTGGCTTTCTCTTCATCATCTACGATATCTACGTTATTCCATCTTACAGGAGGTGTCTCCTCCTGTTTACCTCGACGGTGACGTACATAGTTAAAGAACTTTGCCCAAGCGTTTTCATTATCATCTAAAATTAACTTAAGATATGATTCTTGCGCAGTTTTCTTTTTATTTTCTACTTCTTTCCTAATTTGTCGGAATTTCTGTAAATGTACCTCGCTGCGATGCCTATTGTTATACGCTTTTCTCATTTTTCTCTTCAATTTGCGAATTTCCGTGTTATAATACTCTGGGTCTGAATTCTTTTTTAAGTACTTAAAGGGAACGAAACATTGCCGAGCTTCCTCAATAATTTCTTTGAATTTTTTCCATATGTCTTCCAATCCTCCGCCTAACTTTTCGAAAACCGCGTAGTTCAGTTTCGCACACATTTAGCTGTATTTCGCACATGCTTCGTAATGTTTTGCACTCTGTTGGTTATAGTGCAACTAATATTGTGTTAAGTTCTATTTCAACAGATAGTACATATTGGTAAACGCTATGATTGAGTTTTCAGTGTTTTACGACAGCCAAAAATATATATAAATGTATATTGTCTATAAACTAGTTTAATTAGTAATTATCTTTGTAACAGCATTATACATTTTGTAAGAGAATGCATGTTAATGTTTGGAAATAGCTTTATTTTAAAGTCACGTTTATTTGATATCTAAAGAACGGCGGTGGTCAGAGCCGTTTACCGCCACCTCCCAATTATTCGCTAGCTGCGATTGGCTGAATGTGTGATGACGCAATTATTCGTGCCATAAATGTCATTATCTATGCCAAAAAACGCAATTTTATAAACGAATGAAATAGTTGAAAGTGACCTTCGTAATGATGGTATACAAAAGATTTTTTTTATTTGATCGTCTTGAGATGTTTACGCCTTCGGGGTAGAGTAACACGTTCATTATTTTATCCGATGCAGTAATGGTTGCCAAGAAACTGTTTGGTAAACAATGCGGTAGATACGAAGTACTGGTCTTTTAAGGCTGTCTAAAATAGCATGCGTTGCGCCTAGTCGGATCAGGTTATTGGTCGCTGGGAGTTCCTAGAATTTAATAGTTGCTGGTGTTTCGTCGAAAATAAAAGTTAATGTATGGTTTGTGTTTAGATGTTTATGGATTTTTCTGTTGAAGAAAAGGTTGATTATTTTATCAGTGCTCAGTTTCTTGATCAGATTCCGCGCAATTAATACAATGATGTAAAGTAGTATAAATGTGCTAATGTAAAGAAAATAATGTATTGTCCAGATTATTACATAAACGAATTGAACACCCCAGTTCTTTGTTTCATAGACAATACATTTTTGTAAAATAAATTATGGCATTTTTGTGAAATAAAATAAAACTAACTTTGGAAAAGGAAATCTGCCCAAAGACACCTTTCATTTTTGAATAGTCATTATGAAAATAGTCAAGAAACTTTTCCTTTCTGATGCCTAATATTTAGTAGAACCTCCATTTTGCTTTCCCATATATTTGTACTATACTCCGTATAGTATAGGGAAACTTATGTAATGCTGCGTGAAAAAACGGCGGATTTTTGGCAGAAAACTCTTATTACGAAAAAGTGGAAAAATCCAGTCGCTGAAATAAGAAAAAATCTAACACGTAGTGGAGCCAGAATTCCTGTTTTGTGGGTCATTGATACCGAAAAACCAATTGAAAGCAAAACGACTGTCAGTCCGTCCGGCCGTCTGTGAACACCGCTAGCGACTAAACCGCTCAGCCGATTATCTCCAAAATTAATACTCCCCGATCGATCTGGCTAATCTCGTAGCCCCTTGAATTTTAATCGGTATTATAATTTTGGGGGGTACTTTACGTAAAGCCCATGGGACATTTTCAAAGTTTTCTCAAAAACGGCTCCAATTTTTTTCTTTAAACTTCTTCTAAGAATAGAGTAAAATACACTTATTAAGGTGAGATAGGTCCGATTTTCACGGATCACAAAAGTTTGAATATAATTCGGCGTCTTTCTCCAACTACAAAATTGCAAATAATAGATTTTTTCCTCAAATAAAATTTGTTCTTAATAGTGAGTTCTTTCGTTAAGGTCGTGTAAATCGTTTTGAAAATTTTAGTAGTTTTCGCGCAATATTGCGTTCAAAAACTGCAATTTTATAAAATTACAAAAACAAGATTTTCTCCAAAACGGCTCCAATTTTTTTCTTTAAACTTTTGGTATGGATAGTGATAAATTTACTCTATTACATGACAATCTATTTACAAAACCGTATTTTCATAAGAATCAGAAGAAGAATCTCCTATCAACGGTTTATAAGATGGTGTCAAAGCAGTTGGCGCGGAAATATTTAGCAAGCCACTTTTCTTCCTCAAGAGTTCCAAAGCGTACTCTTCCTCTTTATCAGTCAGGTTTTTAAACGGACATTTTTAACCCATTAATTGAAGTTTCACGTCCCCTATTACAAATATTCTCTTTTTAGAACAACGTAATTCCACATGCATGTTGAGAATTTGAAAATGCGGCGTTTACTAAAAAAAATGGCAAGTAATTTCTAGCATGCAGATGGACCCCTAACATTAGCCACTGTCTGCAAGAACGGGCAAGTTTCGATGCAATTCGGCAAGTGTTGCCGTGGTCCAACGTTCACGAAATTTAATTTATAGTTCTTTTGACTTAAAATAAAACATGAAGAGGGTATGTGATTAAAAAATGATTTAATATTTTAGTACACTTTAATGTATTGCTAAAAAATGTGTAAAAATATTAAAAAGAAAATTAGACATGATAAAAGGTTGTAGACATAGGTTATCAGCCATTATGTGCAAGTTAGTTGTATATTCACTCCTATGAAAAAGATAGATAATAAACAACTGGCACAGAATGGTCTATTGAACGCAACTTAAAAATGAATAACAATATCATGACACTTGAACTTCTGTCTGCCTGCAGCTTCGAATGGTGTGACGACTGGAAAGGCATGCTCCTCATGGCAGTTCATGGCTTTCCGAATCGCCCACAGCAACCCGGACCAGCCATCCTGGTCAATGATTACCAAGTGGTTTTGTTTCAAAATAACCCAATGCTATGGGACACATCTTCAGAAGCTTCCTTTGGATATAAAGTGCCCGAATGCCTCATCACGCCGGTCTTTGCTTCTTTAGTCGTGCAAATGAAAGAAGGTCTAAAACATCATTTGGACGCGCTCCTACAGGCCATTGTGGAAGCAGGCCTCTACGCAAAGACCGAAAGGTACTCTACCATAGCGACTGCATGGCGTTCTTAACTTTTTCCTAGTATGCTTAAATGTTTAATTTCCAACGCAATGCCATAAAAAGTCTCTTTTGATCATATTCATGAACTTTTGAACATATTTTCTCTTTAACTAATTAGAAATATTTGCTGTCCTATAAATAAGACATTGGAAAAAAAGGATATCATTAGGTATATCTAGTTTTCATATCTTAAAAACCTTGTTTTTACATAAATACTTTGAAATGTTAATTTACTTATTTCCTTGAAATGATTTACGATATTAATTCTTTTTTTGGTAAAAACGAAAATTCTAGTGAAACGCTCTGGTACAGGCAATTTTGGATGGTTCCAAATTTCTTGATGGTGTCGGTTCTAACGTGAAGTTATAATGGCCGCCACCGCCACATTATAACGGTTGTATCTCACTTAATTTCTTAGGTACAGTTGCCGACTCATAAAATGGGTAACGGCCAAATTTAGAGGTCCCAGTCTTTCCGCAAATTCTGCCACACTGTACGGACGATAACGCCATCTGGTTCGTTCATAGTTAACTACTAGCTGAAGAACCCCGCGTTGCCGGGGTATTTATCATAATTTTGTATTAAACAAAAAGAGGAATTCCATCTATTCCCGCCCTATGGCAGAGCCTACGTCTATCTATTCTACTGAATATTCCCTCCGCCCTATCCCGGCTCTCCCTGTCTTGCTCCAATATGGAAATACCTTGTCTTCCGTGCACACTAAATTACTTCTCACTAAAAATATTTAAATTTTAGTCCTATTGGGGTTCCCGCCCCCAAACTCCTTTCTCTTGAAATGAAAATAGTACAAATCTAAACAAAAAATAAAATGCATATGCTTACGTATATTCTGTTTGTGAAATTGTATTTATTATACCAACACTTTCAATCAATTTCCACATTATAAAACTAACTCTTTTTCATATTTTTTCTTCTCGCATATTTATAAAGAAAAGTTTGAAATAAATCTTGCCGCATCAATCGACGTTCACAGTTCTTGGAGTTTTGGATCCCGGCTTGACAACACTTTTTCTATTTAAAATAACAACCTTCAAAACCAGCATTGTCACACATTAAATTCCGCAAAAACTATTTACTAAAACTGTTTTACTTCAATTACACTGCCGTTTTACTAAAAATTATATTATTGCCTAACTTTTAGGAATTTAATCATTCCGTCAACACCCAAAGGTACTCTCTACTATCCCACTTTGTTCTATATTAAAACACTTCTCTAAAACATGCATCCCTCCGTCAGTTTTAGAATAATACGTAAATCGCACTGTCGCTCGTATAATCTACAAATACTCAATAATTATGCTTAATTTACTACAAATAAACCTTTGTGCATTCATGACTTACGGCAATGTTAACCACATCCATCAGACAATTATCTCTTCCAAATATTTAGTCTCTTGAACATTTAATGCACCTACGCCTACACGCAATTAAAATCAGTATTCAAGTTACTTTTATAAATAAGCGGAAAACTCAGAATTATTTCGGGTTAGACAATTGACTGCGAAAAATAAACAAACAGTCCTCTAAGTACGTAATTCTGTACATCGATGAAATCAGTTGTAGATTTCCAGACGTCATCTTCTGGAAATCGCGTACCTAAACTATTGACATTGATGCATTCTTGAATCTATGATGCAACGCTAGGCTAAAAATGTCCAGAAAAGTAATTATTTTGTGAATATGTTACGGTTTATGGTTGTAAATTATAGCCTATGTTACTCCAGACCTGTAAAGGGAGCTAGCACAAAAGTTTCGTCAGTATTGTTCAGTAGAGTCAGAGATTATCGCGCAATAAGTCAGTGCAGTTCTGTCTTTATATATTAGTATAGAGTATAGATATAGATATAGATATAGATTACAAAAGAACATTCGGAACCAACTGCCAACGACTGAGAAGCTGATAGGCTAGATTTCCCGCAATCATGATCTCTAGTTTGAACGTTCTCTATGATACGCGTATTTATCCGAATGATTGAGAGTATTGGCGTAGAAGGCACGGGGGGCGGGGATTGTCTCCATCGCGTCGTGATGTAAGCCATTCGATCGTCTACAAGAAATATATCAATAAAGATAATATCATACATTACGACATAAAAAGTTCAGCACATGCAATAGAATTAGTGGATTTAAAAAGGAAATTTGGAAATTTTTAATTCTGATTTACTTGCAAAGAAATCAATTGAATATCCCCTCTTTTAACGCAAAACAACTTAAATACGTGTACGAATATTACGGATGCGAGACGATGAAGTGAAGTGTGCGAAGGCGGCTCCAGGATCGGAAAAATAATTGGGAGTTGGAAGTTTTGGCGAAGTAATAGTGTTCAAATATCAGTGTTTACGGAATTTAAGGTTTTTGCAACAATTAAACTTGGTATACAATAATAATTTTGCATCGCTTGTCAAAATTGTTATTTTGCAATATTCACCTAAAATGCCATTTGAGGACCCTTCCGGACCGTACAGCGCACGTTTCGGAATTGTTTATAAAATTGTTAATTGTTGAAAAATTGTTAATTCACAGTTTTCGGTTCTGGAATATAAGGGAACCCTTTTCTCTTCAGAAATGCAAAATTTGGAAATTGTTTATAAATTTACAAATTTTGCAAAATAATTTTATTGTCTTTTCTAAACTGCCTTTGAATGAGATGCAAAATTCCGCAATCCGATCTGCGCTATTGCCTTTCGTTTTCGAGATATGTTATTGTTTATAAGAAATTAGCATGTCATGACAACCCCCATTTCTTTGGAAGTCAAAAGCAGTTCTCTGACAAATCTACCCTTCAAGCCGTTTCCCAAATGCAACGTAAATTGAGCGGCACTCCTTTTTTAATCCGACCCTGACACCAGAATGGTATTTGAAACAATCTTCAGAGCTCAAGTCGATTGCTTTGCAAGTCGATTGCTTTCCGCTGTAAACTATTTTAAAAGTATCTTCATGTGTAGAAAATTTCTTTCATACTTCATTTCGTTCATGCGTAACTTGGTTCAAATATGTTCTTACAGGATCTGGCAATGGACTTATCGTAGTAGCTGATATTGTTATACTGGCCTTCAGAAATTCCCAACATTCAATGGCCATGTATGTTACCTTCATATGGCATATATATTGTTGTAATATTGCAATAATAAAATTATAATTGTCGTAAGAAATACTTGAAGGTATTGAAGATGGGAATAATTAAAGTTTAGTCAAGCTACACATTTTACGATTTTTGGTAATATGCGCAATAACACAGGCCGACATCTGTTTAGTTACAAAAAGGAAAACCACTGATTCCGATTAATTTCAGGATGCTGCATTCGAAATGGACACCCGTTTTTCTAGATTAGCTAGTATTTTTGAGTAACGCATAGTAGCCAGTTTTTACCATTTTGTAGGGGCAGCTTCAGTTATCATCAAAGTAACCATGTCCACAATGTTACTCGAGTGAGAAATAAATAGTATTTCATATATATATATATATATATATATATATATTGAAACGAGTTGTTGATTACTCTCACAAAATTTATAAATAAACAAGAGGGGGCAGGAATTCTTTTTCGGGAATGGGCTCCGGATCCAATCATTCACACAATGGAGACTAGGGGTAACGAACTTTTCTTTATTACAAAAAAACAGAACAAAACCATAGCTATACAAAATCAGTTGCTTTTGGCGCTCACAGGAGCATTTACTGTTTTTCCCGTGCTTTATCTGATCCCTTTTTACAATTTTGCGATCGCCTTATGGCTTTACTCCTTTACACTAGTTTTATTACTTAGGGGGGGGGCTCAAATCAAGATCACTGTTTTCTCTTGGTCAATCACTACTCTCCCAACCTTCCGATCGCTTTTACTCACGAAAACCCCGTTGACTTGTGCCGTTTCAATACTCGTCCGTCCGCCGTCGGCTGGCACCTAGCGCTGCAGGAGCCAGCGCGGGGAGGGGGAGCCCCGCAATGCCGCGCCGGCTGCTTGTTCGATGCGTTCTTGCCTGACGAGCCTGGCCGCGCCACCTCGCCCTTCGGGTAATTCCGTCTCCTTCGGAGGTGCTCGGAAGGGCGGCAGAGGAACGCCGCCGCCGCCGCTTCTCACCCCACTCGTGGCCGCCGGGGTCTGCTTTGAAACGTAACCCAACGTTTTGATTGTATCAGAGCGTTGTCCTCCCCAGCTGCTATTCTCTCGTTCTTTTACGATACAGTTCTCGACCTTTATGGTAATGGTCATTAACTGTTCACCTAAGTGGTGCTTGATAATGTTTAAAACTGGCATACTATGCTCCCTCCCTCTATACGGCAGTGTCCGTCCCACGTGTTCATCATCCAACGCGTTTCACCGTCTGTAACACTTTACTACTTTCTTGCACTCTCTCGGTCTCACTTCACTTTTCCGCTAATGCGTTCACTTTGGTCCCACACTATCTTCGCCACAACTCCACTCTGGTTCCACTCTGTCCGCCACTATTCGTTTTTCCTTCCACACGATACCTTACGTCCACTCTCTTTCTCCGCCATTGCTCCACTGGTCTCCTGCTCGATTCGTGACTCTTGGTTCTTCACGTTGAACCGGCTCTGGCCCCCCCCGACTCCGCCGGCGGGCTACCCTCTGCCGCGCAGTTCAAACGTACAAAATTGGTTCGAAACGCATTGTTATCGTCTTAGTGATAACAATTCGTTTCAAATAATATTGATTGTTTGTAAGATTGAGGATCAGGATAAAAGGTGGGCCCGTCTTTTGCGTTGTCTGATGTATCTGACGGCCTGGTTTAAAGGAACCAAGAAACGTTTGCCTTTTGCTGTTCCGATGATATGGAGACTCCGGAATCTCTATAGTGACTTATTTCTGTATGACCAACACAGCACGAAGTAACAAGAAGAAACAGCGTGTCATCGAATATCCAAACTTGCTATCCGTGATAAGATCAGTGCTTCATGGAGAAAATTTACCAGCACCTACTCTTCCGAACGATTGGGAAACTATCAATATTGCAGCACCTACGGGAACCGATGAGGACACTAATTCAATATTTGATGATCTGATAATCCCTTCCATTTAAAATATGAGACTTATTTCATCCTTCAACATGAATTGAACGATTTAGCGAGAGACTTACAACTTACGAAAGAGCTCAATTCTTGGGTGCTGGACTCCATGAATAGTGTTTACTGGCTCCCGGAGCTACTTACACTCATCACAGGAAAAGGAACGAGCCTTTTTCAGAATATTACAGAATGAAAGATTCCCTTTGCGTATGCACGGACATCGATGGCCTGATGAATGAGTTAGGAATCCAACACAATCCATCTGATTGGTGTCCTTTTGTAGATTCATCTAAGTACAGTCTGAAAGCAGTTTTGCTTCATAATGGAAATAAGCTGCCGTCATTCCTGTGGCACACTGTTCCAAAGAAAGAGACTTACGAGGGTCTCGCACTCATTTTAAATCATATCAAATACAAAGATCATGGTTAGCAAATTTATGAAGATCTAAAAGTATTTGCAAAATTATATATTTGTCTGGAAGGTGTATTTACGAAGCACTTTGGTTTGTTTTTTGTGTCACGAAAGGAGTAGCCCCCCAGAGAGTAATTTAAGCCCGGTACCAACAACGTCAAGTATGAGTCTCTGGTCGATCCAGGCAAGGTACTGCTTCCGCATCTGCACATTACGTTGGACCTCATGAATTTCGTAAAAGGAATAGACAATGTAGGTGAAGGCTTAAGTATTTTTAGACAGTGTTTTCCAAAACTAAGTGATGGTCTATATACATCTGTGAACATTATACCTTAACTATTCTGGTATGTAAATGCTGAAGTACAGTTTTTAAATGCTAGTAAACTAACTTAATAGTTTTTTAATTGTTTAGATCTAATAAATTAATTTATAGGATTTTAAAAATTGATTGTCTTTGAAGTGCTAAAACGAAGTTGATTCCCTTTTTGCAGTCAAACAGCTCATTCTCCGGTACCGTCAAGATACCTCATTATGCCTATATCGGTAAATTTGGCAACTATGCGTTACACAAAAATTCGAGCTAATCTAGTAAAACGGCTTACATATTCGTATTCAGCGACCCAAAATTGGTCAGAATCAGTGAGTTTTGTTTCTGTAATTTTTCAAAAGTTTGAAAATGTCGGCCAGTGTAATACACAAAAATCACCTGTAAATTGTTCTTTTAGATTATTCTCTAATCCTAATATAAGATCATTCTCAATTAGTTCGAAAATTCTTCAACAAAAATCATCTACAACTAAATTCAATGTAGTTTTAAATGATTAAGTAAATAATTTCCGGGATTTTCTTAACTCTTCCACATCTTTTCCCATAATTTTTCCAAAAACAAATTATCAGTTCCCCTTCATTAGACCAAAACGCCTCGTATATCTCGATTGGTTCACGGGAAGAGGTCTAACAGTCAGGCACGGAACTGTATTTTTTCCACGCACGCACACTTGAGGAGTTTACTCAAATACTGTAATGTAATTAGCTTATATATATATATATATATATATATATATATATATATATATATATACAGTCAAACCTGGATAAGCGAAAGTTCAAGGGAGCACAATCTCATTCTCGCTTATAGAGGTTTCTCACTAACCCGAGTTTCTCGCTAATGCAGGTACATGGGTAGCGTTTCTCTCTTATATGGGTACGCAGCAATAACAAGTCACAGCAAGTACAAATGTAGTAAATATTTATTATGATAAAGTTATGTGCATGACATGCACAACATATATTATGTACATAAGTATATATTTTTAAATGCTTACGAAAACAAAACAAAAATTCATGTACTACTATGTAATTTTATTTTATTTAGAACTTATTTGCACTCAAAAAAATCCGTCAATTTCGTTTGGGTTTCTGTTTTTGTATTTTGAATATTTTTCTCTAACTCATAAATTTTGTCAAATATTGCTTGATCAACAACCGCCGCGTATTCAAAGTACTGATGCACCGTCTCCAACGCATTCAAAGCTAGCTTCATTGGAATGATCTTTATTTCTGTTTCCGGAATCTGTGCCTCGTCTTCACTGTCATTTCCAGCAATACAGGTGTTCACACAATTCTTAACGATATCGTCGTCGGTTAGTTCTCCAGCGGTAGTTACGTCGTCGTCAATTTGAACGAAATCGTCGAAGCTCGGCATTAACATATTGGATTCGTGAGACACAAGCTTAGTCCATTCCTCGTTGCTAGGTCCAATTTCAGCATCATGGTTAGCCCTTTGTCATTTTCCTCTGGCAGGCCTTGTTCATCTGTACTTTTCCAAAACCCAGCTTTCTTGAAGCAGTTTTTGACAGTAACGTCACTGACTAAGTACCATGCTTTTCTAGCAAATTTCATAGCTAGAAGTACGTTAATGTCAGGGCTACTGTTTTCTTCCAGACTCGTAAGAATATGTTTAACGACTTCTCTGCGATAAAAGCGTTTAAAAGTGTGAATGATGCCTTGATCTAATGGTTGGAGTTTACTAGTGGTGTTAGCAGGAAAAACATTACTTTTACGTTTGCAAGTGTTGGTAAGTCCGTATGGGCAGCACAGTTGTCAATGAATAGCAGAATTTTTTTTCGGTTTATCTTCATTTGTTTGTCAACTTTTTTCAACCAATCTTTAAATAATATCTTGGTCATCCAAGCCTTTGTATTATTGGCATAATCAACAGGTAGAGTCTTGACACCTATAAAACATCTAGGTCGCTTTGATTTCCCGATGATGAGAAGTGGGAGTTTGTCCGTACCACTCATGTTTACACACTGGAGAAGTGTAAGGCGTTCCTTGCTTTGTTTTCCTCCATGGCATTTTTCGCCTTTAAACGTAAATGTTTTATCCGGAAGGCACTTAAAAAACAAAGCAGTTTCATCCACGTTGTAAATATCGTCTGGTTCATACCCTTCTAAAAGATTTGGCAGATCTTCAGTCCACTGGTTGCACACACCTTGGTCCACAGATTTACTTTCTCCAGCTGCTTTTTTGAAAGCTATGTCATGACGCCTTTTAAAACCCTCTAACCAGCCGTTGCTAGCAGAAAAGTTCTGGATTCCCAGTTTTGTAGCAAACTCTTTTGATTTTTCTTTCAACAAAGTCCATCTATGGGGATATTCTTATCGAGAGTTTGTTTTATCCATTCCAAAAGGCACTTTTCGATATTGGGAAATTCAGAAACTCTAGTCCTCTTAATATTTCCATGTCCATCAGAGCACTCAGACTTTATAGAGTCTTTTGATTTAATAATTTTATAATAGGTGGATTCTGGTAAATTAAACTCCCTCTGAATTTCATTTCGCGATTTTCCGGATTCAAACGCATTCACTATTTTAAGTTTATCACTTAATGACAGTACTTTAATTTTCCGTTTTGACATGATGCAGAACAGAACTATCCTTCGCAGTTGAAAACTATAAACTGAGTAAGTCTGACAAACAGGACGGTACACAGGCACACGTGTCCATTTGAAAAGAATGCGATAAAATAACAACAATAAAGTTATTTAGTTCCACGAAATAGAATAGGAACAATATTGACGAGAATACAAAAACAATGGTAGGAAGTTCCACGAAAGTTAAGAATGAGTCATAAAATAGCACATGTTAAATTTGTAAATAAAGCTCGACTGTCGCTTATAGAGGTATAGATAAGTAGCAGTCTCACTTACGGAGGTCTATGAGGGAAAAACGACTCTCTCTTACAGAGGTTTCTGTTTCTCGCTAATAGAGGTTTTGGGAGCTTAAAATGACGGGTCCTGGCTATTACTCTCACTTATAGAGTTTTCTCACTTATCCAGTTTTCACTTATCCAGGTTTGACTGTGTATATATATATATATATATATATATATATATATATATATATATATATATATATATTGTGACGCAAATTGGTTCCTGTAGCTCATTGACTGAACACGTATTCCATGAGCACCCTCTTGACTGAACTTTAGCGGCTGTTCCTTTGTCTACAACTTTTTACGCGCGCATCTATGGCCATTGGGGCGCGCTGCTTTAGCACTCCGGCGTCTTATTGAAGTTTCTGTTTCCCTTGTTCTAATACCCTTAAGTGGGTGGCTTGGCGCCCTATTTATTACTCTATTTCCCTCATTTTCCAACGTTAGGCATTTCCTTAGAGCCCCATACTGACAGGTGAATAGCGTTGTGTCTTACTCTCAGCTGTATTTCCTATGTTCTCTTCAGTCACGAGTGTGTGACGACGTCCATAAGAACGCTTAGTTTCCTTTGCTCCTCAGAGACATTTTTGAATGGCGTTGCGTCGTTATGACTTAATTTACTTTGCTCCTCACCACCTGCTTTGAAAGACATGGGTTTTTGAGATTGTTTAATATCTTTTGTTGTCTGCAGCCTCATGTATGTGACGTGGCGTCTATATAACCGTTTCATTCCCTTTGTTACACATAGATTTTTGGATGGCGTAGCGTCGTTGTGAATTTAATTTATTTTTGCTCCTCGCAATTTTATTTGAATGGCGCAGGTTTTTAAGATTCTTTAATTTCCTTTGTTGTCTGCAGCCTCATGTATGTGACATGGCGTCTATATAACAGTTTCATTCCCTTTGTTACACATAGAGTTTTGGATGGCGTAGCGTCGTTGTGAATTTAATTTATTTTTGCTCCTGACCATTTTTTTTCAATGGCTTAGGTTGTTAAGATTCTTTAATTTCCTTTGTTGTCTGCAGCCTCATGTATGTGACATGGCGTCTATATAACCGTTTCATTCCCTTTGTTACACATAGAGTTTTGGATGGCGTAGCGTCGTTGTGAATTTAATTTATTTTTGCTCCTCGCAATTTTATTTGAATGGCACAGGTTTTTAAGATTCTTTAATTTCCTTTGTTGTCTGCAGCCTCATGTATGTGACATGGCGTCTATATAACCGTTTCATTCCCTTTGTTACACATAGAGTTTTGGATGGCGTAGCGTCGTTGTGAATTTAATTTATTTTTGCTCCTGACAATTTTTTTTCAATGGCTTAGGTTGTTAAGATTCTTTAATTTCCCTTGTTGTCTGCAGCTACACGTATGTGACATGCCGTGTACAAGACCGCTTCACTTCCTTTGCTCCCCTCAGCCTTTTAGCTTCCTCGCTATCGATTACGCAGTAGAGAGACATTTATGTAATTCTGTGCGAGAAACGGCGAATTTTCAGCAGGAAACTCTTATTACAGAGTCCCGGTAATGAAAAAATGGACACATCCCTTTGCTAAGTTTAGAAAAACATCCGCTAACAAGTGGTGTAGCCAGAATCCATGTTTTGTGGGTCGGTGAAACTGAAAAATCGGATGATGGCAATATGTCTGCCTCTCCGTCCGTGAACTATGCTAGCAGCTAAACCGTTCAGACGATTTTCTCCAAAATTGATATTCACCGATCAATGACTGATGTCTTGGGTTTGGTCGTTTTTTATTAAATTTTGATGTTGGATAGTGCTATGTTCATTTAACCCTGATGTGGTCCTCGGGTCCATTTTGACCCAAATAAAATTTTAATTTCTTGTACCGCTTAAGAAAATGGTGCGATCGTTCTGATACTCCATAACAATTATCTAAAATTCCACAAAGGGAGCTGTTGATACGATTAGTTCTTATTCATAGAAAAAATACTTTTTTGTGGACTATTGTGATTCTCTATGACAAAATAAACATCTTACACCAATTTAAACGTTATTTTCCCAAAAGCAAATTAGGATTGCTAATAAAAATGTTATAAAAAATAACACATTTTATAGAAAACTTGGGGAATCTTTTGTAACGCCGTTATTGAATGCAGAACACACCTACCACAAACTTCGTCATCGATAGAAGTCGAAAACTAGAAATCGGATGCAAAATTCACCATCTTCAAAATTAAGTTTTTTTTAGATTCTATTCGAAAAAGGGGAAAATGGAGAGTGTTGCAAAACTAATAACAAAATTACTTTTCGGTTCACTAAATAAAAACTTTTACAGGTAAAAATCATGTCAATCACATTTGTACTACATGTGTGTAATGCAATATTTCTATATGAGCATTTCATTATTTTGCTATCACGCATGTTCAGGGACCATTATTTTAAATTGTTGCAAAACCTTATAAATAATATAAATGTATAAAATTAACATTTCGGTGTCTAACTTCAACTTCCTATTAAAAATACTAAATATGTTCATTGGAAAAGTAAATAATCTGCAAGAGAAATTATATGGGTCCATTTGGACCCAAGGATCTTGAGAAAGAGTAAATTTGAGGACCGCAGCCGGGTTAAGAGAATGGTGCACGTTCGTTAAAACCCTGAGTTTTCGAAAATTGCAAAATTTCCAAATTTTTTCGCTCTCTTTTATAACTGCAATTAAGAAGTGAAATATTTTCTATTAATGATATCTGTTACTTAAAAATAGATTTTGAAATAAACTCGTATACAATTTTTCGAAAATTTGAGTTTTTTGGCGTAATTTTTCGTGAAATAGGGCGAGCGAGCACGTGCTGTTTGAGGACCCCCATTTGAATGGTGTGGCGTCTTTACGAATGATTAATTTCTTTGGCTCCTCGAAACCTCATTTAGATGTTGTAGCCTTTTTTGCGACAACTTTAACTTTTTTCCTCTCCACAGTTACATTTTAAGGATGACCTGCTTCACCAAAATATAGTTAAGAGAAAAGCGGCATCACACATTTGTTATTAAGCTCGGACTCGTTCTTAGCGTGTTTAAACGCCGCAAACCTCTTGTGTGAAAACTGAGGAAATTAGATAAACGTTTATTTTCTTCGCCCGTCGATTTGCCAAGAGATCTGAAAGTCTGTAACCGTTGCCCATTCAGATGTAATTTCATTGGTCCTTGCTCTCATGCAGCAGAAACGCTACTCATAATCTCTTTTTTGCCTTATGGCATTTGCAATCGAGTACAATTTTTGCAATATAATTAAAGATAGTTTAATATTCTTCGAAACACTATATATTTTAAATACTTGGTATTACGTAAATTTGTAGTAAATATGTTTACGGAACATGTGCAAGATTGTTTATAAATTTTGAGGAACAGTAATGAAAGCTAACTTACTTTCACAAGTTAAATGTTCATGTTCTGAGAATTCGTCAGGACTTGTTATTCCAATGAAAAGGATGTCTTTGATGTATTCGCAGCACTTCGCTTCAGAAAACTACTTCAAAAATTCCTTTTTGCCCTCTCATGGAAGTCACCAACTTATTTTGTGTTTTTCAAAGAAAGAGTATATTCTCGAACACCTCTATTCATTTCATTTTTCTAAATCTTTGTTTTTATGGAATTAAAAATTTTGCCAGTTAAATCGGCAACTGAAGCTGCATCAAATACGAGTACTATGTTTATACTAACTTCGAGGTGAGATATGTTACAGTACAGTCATATTTGGACGGAGTGGAAACTTTCGGTATCATTTCATTTGTTCACAGCGTTGTGTGTATTCATTGTTAATGTATATGCGAAACGCAAACTGTTATAGATGGGAGGGACAATGGGGAAGTATATGCTATCACTTCCTATATAAAAACCAATCTCTTTCCTAATAAAATAACTTAACCCGTCTATGCACCGAAGAAGAATATTACACTTAAACACTTAAGGGGCCTCTGAGGCCCCCTCCTAAATTTACAACGCGCGACGGAAAAAGTGAGGAAAATTTTAGTAGAATTAATGATAATGGTATTTTATTTCTTCACGTAGTTTACAACAGTAAGACTTTGATTACGATTTAATTTTTATTTGCAATTATTCCAACAAATAAAATATTTAGTGTTCTTCTCAAATATTTCTTTCACATTTTGTACAAACACACTTACTCTTTCAGCCCAATTTGTGCGGCCATAAATAAGAACAGGAAATTATATATAAATAGTAATAAACCCAAATATTTCTTTTCATTTGTATTAATATTTAATTTAAAAAATCACTAACATTTCCTGTTTACTTGTGGAAATTCTATTGCTGGCTTCTCTGGATACACATTTGTGAATTTCGAAAACATTTAGGCGGTTCAGTGTCCTTTTCTGTGTTTTGGGATTGTTAATTTGATTTTGCATCAGTGCTGCAATAGTGCTAATTGCATCAGTGCTGCAATATCTTTTACATTGTACGAGAGATGCATTGGTTATCGGCATGTTTGAGGTCTTGACTTATACTAGTCATCAGCCATCTGATCCATCACATCTACTCCAATCTTTGTTTTATTATATAATAAGATCATTTATGGTTTCATGTTTTCAAGATCAATAAATTGCTGATTGTGATGTATGGACATGTAAATAAATATATTTCCTTTTCCTTTGGAAGACAGAGAAAAATTATTAGTATTATCAGACACAGTAAAAAAATGTTTATGTTTTCAGTTCATTTGGGATCTCTTTTGTGTTTTGACATGAAATTCTTAGCAGTGTAAGTTTTTTGTAACAGGAACTCTGCGAGTAAGGACGTAAAAAAATATCCACAGAAATGTTGTATCCTCCATTCCTCAAGGGTTGGGTCCGTTCTTTCACATTTGTAGCCAAATCTTTCGCCAAGGGCTCGTCCTTTTGCCTACCTAAGTATACGCTGCTGTTGAATGCAAACCCGTTCTCCACATCACAACACTAGAATATTTTTATGCCATATTTAACAGGCTTATTCCTCATATACGTTCTGAAAGATCACCGACTTTCGTTTGTCATCAAAGTGTATGCACATTCGAATGTCTTCGAAAATACAAATATTCATTGTTGCTGTGAAAAACGGATCATTTCTTTTACTCAAAAACAAAACCCTTCGGTATATAATCAAGGTCTTTTCAATACAAGTTTTCATTCATATTCACTGAAGTGAGATTAATTTTTGAAAGTCGCGACTTCCCGCACAATTTAGACAACGTATTCACACTTGTGGCAGATACATAACTAAGATCTGCTAACTCAAAAAAGATAGTGTCGAAAAGTGAAAGAAGACACAAAACAAATAGGGGGCCTTTCAGGCCCCTTAAATGGAAAGTGCGACTACCTACACAAAAAGCTAGATTTCTAAAAACCGAGTACTCTCCTTGTAGTATTAGTAACAAAAATGATTGTTTTAAGATGTCAAGAAATATTATTAGCCACAAGCAAAACACAACAGAACTACAACGATGAGAAGATGTCAAGGGGCCTCCGAGTGTTAGCACATTTTGGTCGGCGCGGACAAGTTCCTGCGACTTCCGCCCACCTGGGCATTCTTTGTGGTACTCCCGCTAAATTATGGGAGTTCCATGCTACACCCCTGTGTTATGGGGGCGCCAACTCCAAAGTTCGCGCGTCCCACTTAAAAAAATCAATCAACAATCAATCAATCAATTAATGAATGAATTAAGACATTAATTGATCATTGTTTCCCCGCGTCTCGATGCATGTGGCGGTTCTTCCGCCGCCCGGCCAGGTTGCAATCAGCTACCCTCGCCGCCGACACCGATGACGTCACGTCGACATCACCACCGTCACCGTCGCCGCCCGTATCTCCCCCCGCCTACGTCCGCCCCTCCCCGGCTAGCCGGCTGGCCGCCCCCCTGCGCCCTGCCCGGGGTCTGAACCCGGGGCGGGGCCAGTGCCCGGCGGTTAGCGGGAGAGATCGCTGGTGGAGTGTGGGCCAAAGCGGAAGGAGCTATGGTGGACCTTGAGCGTGAAGCATCCACGGCGGTGAAAGGCATTTTCTTGCTATCTGCATTTGAGACCCTCTACTAGACAGCTGTGTAATTTGGAGGAGCTGTGGTGCTGTGAGAGTGATCTGGGTTGGAAAATCCAAACCATGTGTGCCTCGTAACCTGTCAATACATTCTGCAATGTTACATTAATTTGGTTTTTCTTGCTGTGTTAGTCAGGTAGCATCGCTTGGTCAGTGTGTGCCTTTCATTTTGTGTTTTCACAACATTGCAAGAGTTTTGTGAAATTGTTAAAGTTTTTTGTATTCTTTGACCTTTTGCCTCTTAAAGGATAAAATAAATATATTGTTCTTGAATAAGAGTACCAATGGGAACGGAGCTTCCCCCAACACTTCTTTGAGATTCATTAATGGGGAAATCGGCACCTTATGAATTAAATCGCTCCCCCAATAATTTGGCGCTGCTGACGCCTATGTTATCTTGCACGTACCAAACACGAGTAGCTGGAGGTAACGGAGTAAGGATGCAGTGGGGTCAATGATTCTCGGCGAGACCTTTATTGAAGGCGGCCAAGTTTAATTCGTTGCGTCTTTAAACTGCTTAATTCCTTTGTTCCTCACAACTTCCTGTTGATAGCGTATATATCTTTGATTATCGAACTTCCTTGGTTCCCTACTGCATATGGAAACTTTCTGACAGTTTTATATCTATGTTCTGTAAACCATATGTTGATCGAGACTTTTTTGACTTCTCAGTTTTTTGTACTTTACATTCGTATTTGGATGGAGTGGAAGCTTACGGTGTCACGTTTCTTGTTCACAGCGTTGTGTGGATGAGATTGAGGTATCGGGGATGGGTTCGTCGTGGCCCCGCCCTATCTCCGCCATGGCTTGTCGTGTTCCCCGCCCGCACCTCCGCGCCACGCCCCCTGGGCCTCTCTGCGCTGGTGGAGCCCGCCGTCGTCCTGGGCGTGGGGGCGCTGGCGGCGGCCGTGGCCTTCCTCGTGGAGGTGGCGCTGCGCATGCGGAGCCAACGGGTGCTTCGTGTGGACAGCGCGTCTGCCGTGTTGCCGCCGCGGAGGACGCAAATGACTCCGGGGACTTTATTTAGTTTCCTATAAATTAATTTGCCTCGTTACTTAGCACTGAGCCAACAATCACCGCCAGGACTGCACCGGGGTGAGGCCACCGACTCATGACCGCGGGAGGCGTGTTTTAATTTGATTTAATTATTTTTAATTTGATTTAATTATTTTTAATTTAATTTAATTATTTGTATTGTTATTTAATTATTTTCTATTTGATTTAATAATTTTCATTTTGATTTAATTATATTTCAATTTGATTTAATTATTAGTAAGTTGATTTAATTATTTCTAATTTGATTTAATTTTTTGTAATTTGACTTAATTATTTTTCAATTGATTTATCCGGCAGACGTTTCGCTGAACCAAAATTTCAAAGGCGACTCATCGACTGTGTCCGGTTTGTACTAGGGTTTGTCTTTCGTTCTAGCTACATAGGCAGATCGATTTCACTTGCAGTGTGGGGGAGAGTTCTGTTGACGAGCTGATCTGATGAGGACTTTTCCGTGGTGCCTGCTACCAGTACCAGGCAAATGCCCGAGATCTACACTATGCTAATGGGCCACAGATGTTGTCGTACACCGTCAGCTACACACTGATATCATTACACTGCTACACATAGCGAGACCAGTCGGGTGCTTAGAGCTTGTGTGTTTTGGCAATGTGTTTGGTCTTCCAGCGGGGGAAGAACTCTGCCATTTCTTGTAGTAAAACATTCAGCCACTCTCGGAACGATGGACCATAGCAGGTGATGTGCCAGGAAACATTATACACTTAAGGTTAATAATAGTTATTTTAATAGAACCTCTAAACAATGGTGCTTTTGCTACTTTCCTAAACAATTAAGAGCAGAAAACCACTCTGGGATCCGTCGCTACCCTCTCCCACTGCTAAGTGACAGTTGACGGCGCAATTTTGAATTGACGCGATTATTTAACTACTCACCTAAAATATTTTTTTCTGTTTAAACCCCAATTGCTGTATCATCTTTGCTTTTGTATTGAAAGTTACGACCCCAGACCTCATGATTTATTTGTTACCTCGAAAATTTTAAGAATTTTTTTCCTCGAGAATTTTTTGTTTAAAAACAGCGCAAAAACCCAAGATAGAGCGTTTGCACGAGATATCAGAACACTCGATGAGAGAAAATGTGCAACGGACGCACGATAAGGGAGACACTGCGCATGCGCTATGCTGTCATCTACGATTAACTTCGGTGTTCAGAAAACATCGCGTAACCAATGCTGGCATTGGTGCGTTGTATATTTCGAGAAAGTTGCTGTGCCTGATTCAGTAATTTGTTTCACTGTCTTTCTTTGTTCTTTCTTGCAGGAAATGTAGATGCAGTTTTGTGCCGATACTTCCTGTCCAAAGTTACGCAGTCAATGTTTTTGACACGGCACTCAGTGTAGCTGTCTTCCTTCCAAGGCCAGCTTTACTCAGGCCCCGAAGCATACGTCATAGTTTTGAGTCACGTGATCACGGTAGTCGAAAATCCTCCAGGCTTCGGCTGCCTCGCCGAACGTGGTTTGTTTTGAGAGGCAAGTAGAGAAAATTTGGATTACAAACTGTGCATCTTTCGGCAATGTACAATTGACTAAGACATCTACAAAATGAACTATCATTATTGATTTTGAGGAAATTACAATGGATATATTTCAATCATCCGCAAGCAGGCCTTGCGGATGTTCCAAGGCCAGTACAATGTATCAACATTGCCTATTTATCTACGATCTGTAATCTTTGTCAAAACTGATTTATTTAACTGTTGGAACATATTTTCATGTAATACTGATATTTATAATTACAACACAAGTCATAAAAATCACGTTCATCAAGTGTAATATCAGCAGCTCAGTACAAGAAATCTACATACATGAACGTTACTTTACAACGCATTGCCAGATGACATTAACGAATAAAGTGAGTTCACAAAAAGTTGAGAGTAATATCTTTTCTGCTGCATGACTGCTTCTATACAATTTGAGACTATACTGATCGTCAAAAACAAAAATAATGTTTATTTTAACAAAACAACAATGTATAGTGAATTAGTTTACATTTGTATTGTATAATTAAAAAAAAGACTTAATACGCCTGTAACAAGTAATGTACTTCAGCTTCCGGGTCAATGACTCCCATCTCGATCAGGTTTTTGTCCAGTTTCCCTGATTCATTGAGCAAATGCTGAGATGGCCCCTTGTTTTACTTCTGGACGTAAATGTAGTTTCACTACGCGCACGTTTTGTTGAGGACTCCTTTTGCTTTTAGTGGTAGGAATAGAGCTGAGGGTGAGCTAAGGTCCGATTAAATCAAGGTGATTGACATTTGTGAGTGGAGGGGAGCGACGTTGCCAGGTCGCAAACCACTGGGCACGTGTTACCGGGACACGAAAACAAACACTTCAAAAAATACGTGTAAAGTGTAAAAAATACGACAAAAGCCTAACCTCAACGCAACTCATCACAACACAGTACATATTGCGCGCGCAACACAGGCAGAAACGCGGGCGGCGCGGCGGCAGGGAAGTCGCTGTGCGATGCTCCAATGTTCCCCGTGTTCGGCAGTGGCAACTGAGCGACCTGACACGTCACGTTTGTCTCTCTGGTTGGCAGCTGCCATGGAAACGGGAGAGGCGTCCCTGACGTCACACAGAACTGTCAATTACCTTAATTTAATCGGACCTTACTATTTTGTTAGCAATGCGGAAAAATCGCATCTGCATTTGGTTTACCGTTGCAAGTATGTTTTCTATAACTCGGGAAAGAAACATCTAGTTTTTCAAATATTGTTAATTTCGCGCTTTTTAAAATTTTATTATTATATCCTTTTATATTTTATTCGTCTTTCAACCATCGTATTTCTAGTTAAAATGTTGGGAAGGGATGTGTAACTAAGAAAATGTGCGCAAATAATCTTTCCCATACGTCAGACACATTTTTCACTGTTTTTTGACCAAATAAATCAAATCAAAGCAAACATCTAGTTTGTATATCGTAACTGTAAGTATATCAAGTTGAAATTTACATAAACAAGTAACATTGATACTCGTTCTTTTACGTACTTTTTTAATGTTCATAAACGACACAAATACTTTTATCTCACTTATTGAAACATGGATATACAAAATGTAAATACTGAAAGCGTATAATAGGAAACATGCACCTATGACCCACACTTGATCACGTATAAACGGTTCTCGGTCGAATCCGCTCTTGATTGAAATAAAAAGGAATCAAATTGCACAAAACACTTTCTGTAAAATACAAAACGATTATTCATTAATAACAAGATGGATAGATATTCTATATATGCGTCACCTGAAGACGTTTGTGTAATTTTACCGGCACTGTGAGATCTCCGACTTTAGCATGAAATAAACTAACCTATGTTTTGTATGTGCATGAAATAAACTAACCTAACTTAGTTTATTTCATGCACATACAAAAACTCCCGGCACATAATAACCTCTGCTGAAAGCAACAACCACATGAAGCGCGGTAATTAATAACACACCGTAAGAACATAAGCAATATGAATTTCGATTTGAACGCTGAAAACCTCGCACAAAACGCTGCACGGCCACTCTCAAATCATGAAACGCCACATGCACGGGAGCAAACGACCACCGACTACCTTGATCACGTGACAATTTCGCTTCGGGGCCTGAGTGAAGCAGGCCTTGTCTTCCTTCTCTGTGACGTCAGTCGGGTGCATTGGATTCTTTGGCGAACTCTATCTTTAATGCTTAACTCATGTTTGTATACGTTTTGCTAGGTTGAACGGGATAAACTTGCACTGATGTACACTACTAAGAACAAAATCGGAGGCACTATGTGCAATGTGCTGTTCATTTTCTGTTATTATTTGATATATCAAGGTTCATGAAGATTCTTTTTCTAAATAAATAGTGATACAAACTAGCTAGAAAAGAGAAACAGATTCATAATACTGAAAATTTCTCATTTGCGGTTAAAATCATTTATAAAATGTACAATTAAACGAAACGAAGAAGGCTTGACAATTATCTTTACATGCTTTCATTTTCCTGTCGCTTTACCATTAGTGTTTGCAGTGGGGAAAAATACGAAAATCACAAACGCCCAGAATATTGCAATTACGTTTCAACTATTTGCTTCTGCTAAATGAACAGATATTTGTGTTTAAAGTGACTTGGTGTGTGTTGACTGGTTTGAAATTTTCAAAAATCTATTTTTCACTTTACATCACAATCCCTTTAATGTGTGCAATTTGAATGTTTGTTCAAAACACTGAAACAAAGAAATGTGTTTTCAAAATACGAAAATTTTGAAATACGATGGTATTATGTTTTACTATCATAAAGCACTTTTGGAGTGATCTACATAAATGCGCATTTACTTATTGCTGAAAAATCGCTCTTAAAATTTTTGGGATGTATTTTAATTTTGCCTTTAATGTCATGTATAAATGTCTTCTAAACATAAGTCATTTCCGACCACTTATATAGTACATCAATTATTACAGCGTTATAATTTCCTGGTATGCAATACAGTGGATTAATATGATTATAAATTATATTGTCTTTACTTTATATTCCATTACATTTTACAAGGTACATGATATACAAAGTTGCTTTGCATACAGTTTGTATACACTAGTAGGTTTTTATTTTCCCTAAAATTTAAGCATACTCTACAATTATCCAATATTGTCACTCAGCAATGTTTAATAATGCAGTCACCTCATGTGGAAAAGGCGCGATTCAAGAAAAATCACGAAGATTTTTATCATCGGTTCTGTCTGTTTCTTGAGGGTTTTGAATTTTAATTTCAGAATTACCCCCTTGAGAAATGTCTGTATTTTGACATGTGTATCTTTTGGCTACGTCAGCGATTTGCTAAGAGTGACGTAATTGATCGTGGAGAAAACAATGACAGATCACTTTCTTTGAAAAACGAAATCGTAATAGTTGACGATGTACGGCGAAACCTTACCATTGTATATCTATAGAGATTCTCTATTTGTCTTTTAAACACAAATGTATTTTACGAAATATTTATAACGTGTCAGATTTACCCTTTTGTTTCCTTTTTTAAGTTTCCATTTCAGTTTAAGTTTTTATTTTACATAATAATTTGGCTCACGGTAAAAAGTATTGTTGGCAAAATCATATATCATTACACGTATCTACTTAGCTTTCAATGTTTGACGTGATAAAATTATAAAAACAGTTATTTATTCACAAAATTTACATGATGCTTTTAACTTTTTAACACTATTTCGTCTGAGACTTCAATTTTTCTTGACAGGTTTGTGAATGCATTCGCGTATAAAATGTTAATAATAACAAATTATTATTAAAATTTTTAAAACTATAAAAAAATAATAATTGATACTGGCCAAATACTGAAGATAAAATAAGTAAGTTATAGAGACTTTTTTGTATCATAATTTTGTATAAGTGAATGCTATTTTGATAAATTGCACGATGGTGTAGATTTAAGCAAGTGATTTTTGCAATTATTCTTGTGAAGTCGTAATTTCTCGAGATGAAAATGTCAAATTCTAATTTCAGCTACCCGATAAACATACGCACAACCAATTGCCAAAAAAGTTCCGGAACGTTTTCCTAAACCGATTACCGAGTGATAGTAAACTGGTTACATCTAGGAGCTATTTTATAATATGATGTATAAATACAGATATATTGCAAAGATTCCATTATCTTGGACTTTTAATTTTTGTAGTAGATGCTGCTCAGATAATTCTGTATTGTCTCTACTTCGGCGACTGAGAATTGTGTCTCATTTCCGTTCGAAGAAAAGATGGATGAAAATTGAGAACTATATTCTAACCCGGAACTGTTAGTGTGGAGGTGATCTAAACAATTTGGACTTCAAAGATTCTTCATTACTGCGGTGAAGCAGTTTTATTAAAAATCAACGTGAGATTCAGAGAGCTCGAGAAGGACTAAGTTAATAAATTCTCTAACAACATTGCCATCCATTAAATTTCTTCTAGTGGCTGTAGGATATAAAATTGTTTATTAGGGTCTCGTTTTCTCCCTTTATAATAGCTTGTAGTAGCCACTATCACCTGGATTATCAATTCTAATTTAGTAATATGTCTCAAACCATTTAACACCGTTTCTGCGTCTATGGGATTATAAATTTATAACAAAGTAATATTAATAATTTCTTCAACTCTTGAAGTGACGCATATGCTTCTCAGTAGAATATGGACAAGATATTCTGTACTCAAAGAACATTGTTACGATACAGATTATATTTCATTAGTTTGTTCCTTGATGCTTGTAACCTCTTTATATTTTTGCACGATACTTCTGTTTTAACTGTTAAATAAATAGCTTTTACTACTTATTATTGTTTATATTATTATTCCTTATAATGGTACCATACTAATTGTTCGTGTAATTCATGATATGAAGCACCTTGTTACCTACTTCTATAAATTTTGTTTGATTGTTGTTTGATTTTTGAAGTAGTAATAGAGTATAGAGTGACTCCTTAACAAATGAATAGAAAGAAATATGTCAAGGTAAGCAGTTTCTTTAGCTTCATGTGATATGTAGATGATTCTTGATGAATTTTATAGGAAACTTATAAAAATAGTTAAATTTTTAATTCTCACTTAAGTGTTGCCAATAAAGATGATCGGCACAAAGTATTGCTGGTTCAAGAGAAGAGGCGCTCTTCCTGTCGACAGTGGCGCTCTCGATAAGATAAGAGTTAACTCTTAGTTTATTCTGTGAATGCGACCGACTAGTCATGTGGAGGACAGTGAGTATGTGTCACGAGGTAATAAATATATCTTGCACCGCGAGATGGCAGTGGGATCAGACAGGTGAGAAGGATTTAGTTGCACCCATTATGTAAGTAAGGTAGCCTAATGTGAGGTGAGCGTTACCTTTATGTCGGTGCTGCTTCACTTCATAATTAAAACGTTACTTTCTTGCAGAGAAGAAATTAGTACTCAAGATATAACTGTAACGAATATTATAACTCTTGAATGACAGATTAATTCATTAATCGTCAGGAGAAGTCCTCCTGTTGTCACTAACTCAGCTTGTTACTTCTTGTTATTTATTCTCCCCGGCAGCACGTCGTCATAGCATTGTCGCCGTGAGCGTGTCTCCACAACATCCCTTCGATGCTTTGGATGGACGTGTCGCCAGACGTCAGGTCACATCCTTAAACTGTATTGATCACGTGGCTGACTATATAAGGACGTAAGGAACAGCATTCAGTTGAGCTGTAGCATTTACGGCATTATAATAAAAGAAGCACTTCAAGCGTGAAACATAGGAGTTGCATATTGCGATGACACATCCGGGTGATCATTTCCGGGTCATGTGGGTGCCGGGGTGGGCGCCAGGCAACGAGTCGGAGGAAAGTGTCCAGATCCTCGCCTGGATCTTGTACTCACCTCGCGACTCGTTGCCCGTCTCCGGTGATGGTGATGAGGATGGATCTCGCGTAGCAGCAATGCAGAGACATACTCAGGGAAGGAGCTACTCTTGGTGTGACCAACAAGGATTTACTTTCTCGCCTTACGAATTCTTCGTAAGAAGAGAAAGTTATGTAATCGTGCGGCGGAAAACGGAGAATTTTCGCCTGAAAATCTCTTATAGCAGGGGTCTGGTGACAGAAAAGTGGATAAAATCTGTTGCTAAATTAAGACAAAAAAAATCCTCTATCTCCTGGTGTAGTCAAAATCCATGATTTGTTGATTCTTCATACTTCAAAATCGATTGACGGCATTCTGTCCGTCTGTCCGTCTGTGGTCAACGCTAGCGCCTAAACCGTTCAGTCGATTTTCTTCAAAATTGATATTCCCCGATGGTTTTGACTCGTCTCAATGCCTCTTGAATTTGAAACCAATATCTTAGTATTTGAGGATACTTTACATGAAGCCCATTTTGAGATTTTATGAATTAAAAAAAAATGGCTCCAAATTTTTTGATTATATTTTGTTGTTGAATAGTGCAAAGAACGTTAAAGGGAATGACGAAGGCATCATTTTCGTTGATAGGCCCTATTTTTCGAAAATTACAAAAAACT